>LPNX010366659.1:398236-412360 GCA_001517045.1 Pseudotsuga menziesii | reverse complement strand
CAGAAAGGGGATAAATTCAGCCTTATGCAATGTCCACAGAATGAATGGGGACAAAAACAGATGGAAAGAATTCCTTATGCTTCTGCAGTAGGAAGTTTAATGTATGCACAAACTTGCACTAGGCCAGACATCAGTTTTGTAGTAGGTATGCTGGGAAGATACCAAATTAATCCTGGATTGGAACACTGGAAAGATGCAAAGAAAGTGATGAGGTACTTGCAGGGAATGAAGGACTACATGCTCACATTTAGGAGGTCTGATAATCTAGAGGTGATTGGCTACTCAGACTCAGATTTTGCTGGATGTGTTGACAGTAGGAAGTCTACTTTTGGCTATTTGTTCCTATTAGCCGGAGGAGCAATATCATGGAAAAGTGCAAAGCAAACCATCACTGCTTCATCCACTATGGAAGCTGAATTTGTGGCATGCTTTGAGGCCACGGTTCATGGATTGTGGCTGCGAAATTTTATCTCAGGACTTGGGGTTGTCGACTCTATTGCCAAGCCACTGAGGATTTACTGTGATAATGCCACAGCTGTATTCTTCTTTAAAAATGACAGGTATTCTAATGGTGCTAAACACATGGAACTGAAATACTTTTCCGTTAAAGAAGAAGTTCAGAAACAACGAGTGTCAATTGAACACATAAGCACTCTGCTCATGGTTGCAGATCCATTGACAAAAGGATTGCCACCGAAGACATTTAAAGAACATGCTTATAGAATGGGGATTGAATGTAGCACATAACAGTTGCTACCTTTATGAGATGAATCACATAATGTTGTTTGTTTTAATTAACACTCTGAGATCTTAATAAAAGCGTTTCTGTTTGATAAATCCTGTTCTAAAAAAAAAATGTACGTACATGTATGAGAATAAATGAATGATGACAGGAATAGTCTCTGACAAGGGACATTATTGTTGGACCTTATGAAATCACTCCTTGTTTACAGACTTATTAAACAGGTTACTAATGTCGTGGTGCATGAAAGGGACTATGTTGTCCTGTTAACATGGAAATGTCATGACTCGCATTACTAGGTTGTTTAATTATAGTATTATGATGACCAAACTAAAAACCAAGATGAATGTGACTTATGGCGCACCTAATGTATACTCTGATAAACTCTAACATTAAGTTATCATATGTGCCAAGTGGGAGAATGTAAGACTAAATTTAGAAATTCAGTTTTACGTTGTCCATATGAAGAGACGGGTTCTTGGTAGCCGTTTCTATTTCTCCTTCTCCGATGGACAGGTGGAGAATAAGTGTCATGGGGAAACCGGTCCTCTCTCTGCCTATAAATGATCCTTTCAGAATACCCATCAGACAAGCTGAAGGAACGCATTGGTGCAGGGCAAGAGAGAGAAACCGTTTTCTGTTCTGTGCTGGGATCAAGTTTCTTCAATACGTTTCTGGAAAAACGCAGCAGGGCCAGAGGTGTCTGGAATCAGTCTGAGGCTGTCAAGATGGATCAAGGTATCATGAATTTTACTGTCTATATTCCGCTGTTTATTTATTACTTATAGAAAGGAAAGTTTCAGAGATCCTTAAAGCTACTAACAATAGAGACGTTAATTCAAGTACTAGAGGTCCTTAGACTGCTATTTCCATTCTCAACAGGAATATTCATAACTAAATAAAATTCAGTATGAAGAAACTATTCTCAAGTGAAAGGTGCAAAATGAAGATGAAAAAAGAGAGGTTGCTGAAGGAATAAATAATGCTATTTATCCTAAAATGGTGTGAAGTAAACATAGACACTTGGAATTGAACCAAGATTCATTGTTAGGTTCTCAAAGAATATGACAAGTTCCCTAGTTCCAAACAAATCACTTCATCAGTGTGCAACTGCTTAAGCAATTTATATGAAAAATATATTACAAGTACAAGTAAAAAATAGGATATAAACCAGATAAAATCAACAGTAGATATGTGTATAACACCTGCTCGATCCATATAGTCGGGAAAAATAACAAATTGGGGTGCTCGTACAAATGAGGATGAAGAATTATAATTTTGCTGAGTGTTTGTGCCAGAAATTGTTTCTAAGGCCAGAGAAACAAGCCAACACACACTCAAGATAAAATTCAATAAAACAGATTAGGTTTAGGGTTTCTGCAATGTTTTAGTGGTTGTAAACTTTTGGAGAAAGACAGGGAATGCATTCATGAGAAAAGTAATAACTAAATCATAAACAGAAGATGATAAAGATGCATAATATATCACACAAGATCCAACATAAACACTATGCTGAGGTTCATTCATAAAAGACAAGCATCACCACCCAATACACATAAACCAGTAATGAATATATCAATTAAGAAACTAAACAAGTTCAATAATGAATCCAACATAGAAAACTAAAGGGGAAAAATGTCATATATCTCATAATTTCATCATCAAATGCATATAAGAGTCTTGGTACTTAACTCCTGAACAAGTCTGAAGACAAAAGCAGTCTGAAGACCTCCTGTAGCTCCCAAAAATCAGAACCCTGCTAATGACTTTCTAACCTCTCTAAATAGTGTTTTTTTTACAAAATCAGTTAGGGGTCAAAAACCCTAACTGTCTTCCATCCACTCGATGAGGTAAAGTAAAAAGTAAAATATTACAAAACATGACTTTTCTAAAAATAGTAATCCCTAACTAATATGTTTCTGAAAAAGATAACAAATAACTGAAATGAACAAGTGACTCATAGCTCTTTTGTTGCCTCGGCTAACAGAGCAATGCCATGTAATGCTTGAGCTTTCCTCTTAGCTTTCTTCTTCTCCTACTCCAGGTTAGCTATCCTTTTGGTGAGCTTATTCTTTTCCTGCTGCAAGTTCTTTACTGTGTTTTCCAACTTTGTACAGTGCATGTCAGTAGCTCTTTTTCTCCTGAGAACCTCTTTGGATACTGCTGTCAGCTCCTGGAAATGATTATTGACATCCTGTAGTTCTTCTATAAGCCCTCTGTTAACCTTCATCAACCCATCATTAACATCTTGCAAGTATTTCATCAGCTGCTTATACTACTGAATACTTTTCTGCAAGCTTTCTTTATCTATGTCAATTGACCTTCCTGTCATGCTCTCTTGTTCAAAACTAGGGATCTCAGGTATGTTTGCATCCTTTATTAACAAGTATGTGAAATCAGTAGGAATACTAGGATCTTTCAGAATACCTGCTTCCCTAAGTATAAGCTCATCTTCTTCTTCCCATTCTTGATTTTCAACAGGAGATACTTTAGCTTTCTCTTCCTGTTGCTGCTTTAAAAGTTTATTTTTTATTTCAAAAATTATTGCAGACAATTCAAACTTGGGCTACCTTAACTCTTTTATAGACTGTGATGATCCTTTCACCTTTGCAGGCTGAGAAGAGGAAAGTTTAGCAACTAATTTTCCTTTGCTTTTACTGTCAATTTTACCAATTTCTGTCTCTTCATTTGAGGAAGTATCAATCAAGACAGTCTCTTGTTTGGAATTCAATTTTGGATTAAGTAACCTCTTCATATTCCATTTTAGTTTATTTGTTGGCCTGGTTTTAGGCCTCCAATATGGGGTTACAGTCCTTTTCTTCTTCTTATTAGGCTTAGCTGCTTTGATCTCTGAAGTGAAGAATTCTCCACAGGTTTCATGCTTGCCTTCTACTTTATCAATGGGATGATCTTCTTCCAATAAATATCCCTCATCATCTGAGAGAATGGTGAGTGGAATTCTCTGTTGGGTTTGAAAATCATCTTCAGGCATATCAACCTTTTCTATAACAGCAGCTCTAGCTTCCTTGGAAACTGCTGCTGGTCTCAACTGTTGCCTAGGCTGTAATTCTTCTTCTGAAAACAGTGAATATCTACCTGCAGTACCAACTGAAAACACCTTGGGTTTACTGTCAACCTCCACATGCTCTGCTGCCTTCTCAAGTTCAACATCCTCCTTGTCTTCAAGTTTAGCTTTCTGACCTAATTTCTTCATCATTACCTTCCCTTTATCTGCTTGCCTCTTAGGCTGCTGATATTCTTGTTTGACATGAAAACCTGACCAAAAAAGAAAGAAGTCCCAACTTTTACCTTCATGCTGCAAAACAGTGTTAATAATCAACTTAATCAGCCCATGATGAAAGATGGACTGAGAGGAATGGTCCATATGCCCTTTGACCCTGCTAGCCATTTTTTGCAAGCTCTTCAATAGGAAAAATGGAAGGTTCATCTTGGACTGTCCCACCATATGTTGCAAAAACCTGAAGTGATACTTAAACACATAAGCATACCTGCCCTCGCAAGTAATATAACTCTACAAAATTTTGATTGGTTCAACCCATTCCTTTCTAAAATTTTGAATAAGAATGCCTTTATTCCAGTCAGGAGTGACATTTGGTAATAGGTATCTTTGAGGATCAAAGGTAAAAGGAAATTTCTTAAACCATAATTCACCTTCATTGCTAACCCCTGTGGCTTCTGCAATCAGTTCTACTGTCAGCCTGAACTTAAGAGTATCAAAGGTCACCATGTCATATTTTAAACACTGTGCAAACTTACAAGAAAATTCAGCATTATACCCATTTATTCTTTTAAAGAATTCAAGCTAACCAGCCCGTTGAAATAATTCAACACATCCAGGGAGATTTTCAATCCACCCTACATCAGTTGGTTCAACTCTGTTAATTTTACCACTCTTGCCCATTTTCTTTCAGAGGATGAAACTGTACAGGTTTTAGGGTTCAGCAGGTGACTTCGTAGCTACCCTTTTTTATGCAAATCTTCTTAGGTTTTACTGACAGCTTTTCTTAATCCTCTTTGACTGTTCTTTTTGTTTTCCTAATAAAGATTAGGTTTATCATAAGCATAAGAGACTTAGGTCATTTGAAATATTCCAAAATCTTCACTGCAACTGGTGACTGTCATGCCATTTTAATTGTTCTATTAGCTTTCCATCTCCAACATGTGGAATAAACGTGTGTATTAGTGCTCATAACCTGCCAGAATCATGTATAAACCATCTCTGCACCAAAAGAGTATTACATGAAGAATCACAATTGTCAACCTTTAGACTAAACGCAGCCTGTTTATAGGTTAGATGAGAAGGTATATAAAGGATAAACCATATTAGACTTAATCCATTGTCAGCTCTCAGAAATCTTAGTGTCAAAATGATAATAAGTTTTCATCAACTCTCAATCCTTTAACTCCTCCCAGCTTCTTTTGGCTTTCAAAAACAGTGAACTTCAAAACCTAGAAAAATTAGGTCTTTAGGCTATATAGGTTTTCATATTGTCTGAAATGTCTCTTTCCTTCATCTCATGTTGCATCAGCAGCAGTATTAAATTTGAATCATCATAACATACATTGTATTTCAACCTTGCCTCTTGTAAATTTCAACAAATGCATAGTCCAATATAAAGCTAAATTTCAGTCCTCCACTTAACAGAACATCTCAACATGTCTCAGGCAACTATTTCTTTGGATGAAATTTCATTTAACAGCACAATTTAACCTTTCCCTTGATCAATTTTTCTAAAACGAACCCCAACGAAAAAGCCCCAAATTTTCAGCTATATTGGCTTATCGTGGAATACCTTTTAATTGATCGACTGCAGTGGTTTAAAATCATGACCTGAGTGGTTAAGTTGTTCAGCTAGAATGTACAGGTGTCCTTCAGGATGCAATTTGACTGCAGACAGCACAATCATGAAGCCCTAATTTCCCGTGACTCCATAAAACCTCACTATGTTTCCCAGCGGGCATATCCGGTTTTGTAGTGATTATGGTTACTCCACTAAGTCCGTCGTCTTTGAATGTGCATGCAAATGAAAACTCACCTCACATTAAACATCAAACCACGCTGCTACCTGTCAAAATCAATTGCCTTTGAGCTCACGATGACCATGATTCCCTCACTACGTAGAACCACCTGTTTTTATGATAATTCCCGAATCAACACGTAGTAAACACTTCCCAATACGTCATTAGTCACTCATCATTCAAGAAAATGCCAAATTTTTGCGAGAAAATCGGAAGAAATAAGGGTCACAATATTCTTGTAACGCCCTTTCATTAATTTTTGGCTCCAGCGCTACAAGAATAGTTTTAAGGCTATTTTCTCGTTGTTTTTCATCTTTTTGTCATTTTGCATGCAGTTTAAAAGCTGTTTGAACTATGAGCTATACTCAAGATGCTATTTGTGACCACATCATTGGATAATATGACCTTTTAAAACCCTTTAAGACCTAAGGGAGGAAAAAAGGAAAAAACAAAATAACTCTAAAGGCAAAAAAAACTTAAAAATTAAAGTAAATACCCAAAAGGTCCTATAGTAATTGAAAAGATAAAGTCAAAGAAATAAGAAAACTTGATCAAAAAAGTAATCGAACATGAAAAGGTAAGAAACAAATTCCTGACATAACATCTGGCTCCAGCTGCGGGATGAAGTCCTCCCTGTGATGCTTCAAGAACCTGTAGACCAGTGCCTTCTGTCTTCTATCTACCTGTCTGCAAAACTTCCATTGGGCTATGGAGTCTTTATTATACTTCACTCACACCGGTATGTACAATGACAAGTGAAAATGCTCTTATAAACTATAGAAATGCTTGAGGAATCACCCATTAACAGGGCTGGACAACTCCTCACCTTCCAAGGACTGCAAGATAAAAGTATTGTTCTCTAAAACTTTTGATACCAGAAAAGGGCCAAACCAAAGATTGTCAAACTCACCATGCTTACCCTTTTGTTCTTTTCTTCCATCCCACCTTAGAACCATCTCACCCATTGAGAAAGTATTATCTTTGATGTTCCTATCAAACCTGTTTTTAATCTTGGCTCTGTACGGCTGTGCTTTTTCATCCACCTTCTCTCTACTTTGTTGTGACTCTATCATTTCAAAGATTCTCCTCTGCATATCATTTGGCTCCTCTTGAGAATTCTGGAGAAACTTCATCACTGGGATCCCCAATTGAATAGGGAAAACTGCTTCTGTACCATAAACCAACTGAAAAGGAGAAGTCCCAATGGCCTGCTTCACTGTGATCCTGTCTGCCCATAATGCATATTTCAGCATTGAATCCCAAGACCTTTTGTTATGCTTGAGCAGTTTCTTGATGCTCTGAATGATGTTCTTGTTAGAGTATTCAGCCTGACCATTTCCCTGCAGATAATAGGGGGTTGAATGCTTCAATATGATGCCATTTCTTTCACAAAAGGTCACCATTGCTCTGGATTTAAAATCCTTTGCATTGTCTGTTATTAATCTCTGTGGACAGCCAAACTGGCTCAAGATATTTTCTTCAATGAAATCCATGATTACCTTATCTGTAGCATTCCTTGTAGGAATGGCTTCCACCCATTTTGTGAAAAAATATGTTGCAATGAGAATCCAGTGATGTTGTCCTAAAGATGCTGGATTTATTTCTCCAATAAAGTCCAGACCCCATTGCTGAAAAGGGGCATTGACTGCAATAGGTTTCAAAGGCAAAGACAATAATTTCTGCTTACCAGCAAATTTCTGACAAGGAATGCAGGCTCTTACCTGCTGGTAAACATCTGTGAACAAGGATGGCCAATAATATCCAGCTCCTAAAATTTTGTAAGCTGTTGCTTTCCAATACTTATGCCCTCCACAGGCACCTTCATGGGATTCTGAGATCACTTCTCCTATTTCAGATTGGTCCAAACATCTGAGCAAGATACCCCCTGGATCTTTCCAGAACAATTGATCTTCTACCAAACAATACTTAGTAGCTTTGAGTTTCAAATATCTGGCAGCGTTCCTGTCCAAATGCTCAGGACATTGCAGAAATAACAGAAAATGAACAATGTATGCATACCAGGCTGATGATGAATAAAAGTCCATGATCTTTTCTTTTTCTATAAGTACTTGAGCTTATTCAGGCACTGATTCTTCAGCCATGACATGCAGTCCTAGAGCCTGACAATTTGTTTAAGCCAGCAGCTTGGCTAAACCTTGTCCCTTGACAAGTTTGGTGGGTCTGATTTCCACATCATACTCCATAATCTTTGCAATCCACCTGCCTCTTTTACCCTCACTATCAGGCTGTGTTAAGACATCTTTTACTGCAGCATTTGGAACAAATGAAATAACTTTTGAGTGCAGGACATAAATTCTGAAAAATTTTAAAGCCTTTACCAGAGCATAAGCCTGCTTTTCCAATATACTGTACTTCAGCTCAGAATCCCTAAGAGTTTTACTGAAAAAGGCAATAGGCTGTTCCAATCCTTCTTTATTTTTCTGAAGTAAGACTGCTGCAATTGTGTCTTCTGATGCAAATGAAAAAGTAAGAAATTCTTTGGTAAAATCAGGACTTACCAATACAGGTGCTTCAGTAAGATCTACCTTGATTTTCTCAAATGCAGCCTTTGCCTCAACAGTCCACCTGACTTCCTGGTCCTTCTTCAGCATGGCTGTGATCTGTTTAATAGTCTCAGCAAAATTGGGAATGAACCACCGCAAAAAATTAATTTTGCCAATGAATGATTGAGATCCTTTTTGCTACTGGGTAAACTAATCTTCAGTATAGCTTTCACTCTTTAAGGATCTATTCTGATGCCATCAGCAGACACAAGGTGACCAAGTAGTTTACCTTCTTGCACAGCAAAATGTGACTTTTTGGGATTTAGGGACAGGCCAAATTTTCTGCATTTTTGGAATGTCTGCGTTAAATGTTTCAGATGCTCATCATCTGACTGTGAAAAAACAGTAATATCATCCAAATAAATGACCACAAACTTATCTTTTTCTCCAACAAAGGCAATATCCATTGCTCTCTGAAATGTTGCTCCAGCATTCATCAAGCCAAAAGGCATCTTGTCATACATGAATGTCCCCCAAGGGGTTGTAAAGGCTGTCTTTTCCTTGTCATTAGGGTGCATAGCAATCTGAATGTACCCTGGGAAACCATCCACCATAGAGATCCTCTGAGCTCCAACTACTTGCTGCAATACTTGTTCAATCTTAGGAAGATGATAGTTGTCTTTTAATGATGATCTATTCAGATTTCTGAAGTCAACACATAATATGATTTCCCCATTCTTTTTTATGACAGGAACCAGATTAGCAACCTAGGAAGAGTACCTGAGAGGCACTATTATCTTTGCATCCAGCAGCTTTTTTACTTCCTTTTCAATCACAGGAAATAAAGTTGAATTGATCCTTCTTAGTTTCTGTCGGAAAGGTTTAACATTAGGCTTCAAAGGAACCTTATGCTGAATGATTGCTGTATCATAGGTTCGTAGTTCTTCATAGGACCATGCAAAGACATCTACATGCTCTTTTAACAGTTTGATATATCTATTTCTTTGTTCAGCTGTCAATGATTTAGAAATTTTGACCATTCTAGGGTGTTCAGCTGAACCAATATTGCAGTCTATCACATTCTCTTCTGAAGACTAAACAACGGGCTTTGAAGGTGTATCATCTTTTGTGAATATTCTTTCCAGAGGTACCAAACCTTTGGGAATGAAATTACTCTTCAATTCAATGATCTTATGACCTGCTATCTCTTCTGCAGCAATTTCATCCAGCTGTTCTTCTTCATCATCCTCATCCTGATCAATTAAGGAATTTGAAAACTCATCTGTAAGTTCAATAAACCTTTTAATCTCAATATCATCTTCAAACACTCTCCACTGTTTTATATTATCAGGTATAGAAGGTCTGTACCTTATTTCAATTGGATACCTCAACTGAGTAGTCTTAGGAATTTTGAAGTATGTGGCAGCTAAAGCCAATGAATCTACAGTCTGATTGTAATCCCTGGGAATATAGGTAATATTAATAGCTGCAAAATAGTTTTCAAGCATGTCCCATACCTCATTCTGGTAAAGCTTCAACAAACCCTGCTTCACTTGATATTTGTTCTTCACTTGCTGAACAACTAGTTCGGAGTCGCCAAATGCAGCAATCTGATGAATGCCTAATTCTTTAGCAGCCTTTAATCCTAGTAGCAAAGCCTCATACTCAGCAGTATTATTTGTAGTAACAAATTCCAACTTGTACATGAGCCTCACTGTTTCACCTCCAGGAGATTTGAGAAGAACTCCAGCTCCAGCACCCTCTTTGCATGAGGATCCATCAAAATACAATTTCCATAGTGCATTTTCTTCATTTCTGCTGTGTTTTACTGGCTGTTCTTTTTCCACTTGTAACAGACCAGCAGAATTATCCTCATCACTGAAATGCAACATACATGTACCAAGGTCTTTATCAACAAAGTATAGTGGGTGATTAGTGGGATTCTTGTCATCTGTCACTATGTAAGCAAACTGCAGCTCTCTATACAGTCTTCTAGTTTCTCCACCAAACACTGGAATGGTGGCATATGAAAGGTCCATTTGTAAGGTTCCCCCAACCTTTTTAGCCCATGACCTAGATAGAAGTAAACCAAACTTCGGTGTTATATCAGCTACCACAACATCCATTATCACACTTTTCATGGGCAACTGAGCTAGGCTGACAACCATGTCCTTTATCACTCCAAGGCACTTCACTACTCGAGAATCAAAGGCATATAGGTCATGGTAAGGCTTAGTGATGCTCAGGCCCAAAGCTTGCATAACAGCCTTTGGCATCAGATTGTGGGATGCTCCTAAATCTAAAAGGCAATTGTGAATCATTTGATCATGGACTGTCAGGGTGACATAGAAAGGAGGTGAAGCACTAGCCTCATTTTCAGTCTTTTCAGCTAGGGCTGATCCAATGAAGATTTTAGGGTTTTCTTCCTGTAGATTAACTGTGTTTGAAACAGGCTGATTACTTACTGAATTCATCACTTTCAAGACTGTTTGTTTATATGAGGGATTCTTTATTAACTCAGTTAAAGGTACAGGAATATTTAACTTCCCTAATTCATTCTCCAAACTGAAATTCTGAACAGATTTGTTTACCTCTTCCACCTCTGGAGTCTTCCTTGATTTTTCTGCAACTTGTCTTTTTTCTGGCACAGGATCAGCTGTCTGTTTAGCAGGAACAGTAGTAGCAGGAACAGTGGCAGCAGGAACAACAACTTTCTTCTTTGGGGCCTGCACCACTTGCTTTGGGCTTGATCTGAGATTTATAGTCTTCTTGGGTCCATTCTGATGAACAACAGCAGTTACATCAGTATTTTCCAAATCTAAGTCATCCTTAGCTTCAAACATGTCAGCATCATAATATTCTGCATTCAGAAATTCTTCTTCAGTAACAAAACCTCTAGGGAATCCTTCTCCAAAATGATTCATATCTTGATCAGTCTTAGTCTCTTCAAAGAGCAGTTGTTCATCAACTTATTCTTCATCAGCTACATTGTTCTAAAGAGGTGGAGGCACTCTCTGGTCTTCATTTTCTCTCCTTTCTCGCTGGATATCATTGTTCTTACGCTCTCTTGGTATAAATCTAGGGGCAAATTGCCTCCTGAATTTATTTTGGTTATTTGGATTTCTTTCAGTTTCTGGAGTAGGTTTGCCAGAATTCTTTTCAAGCTCTAGTTTATTCAGTTTGGCAGTGAGAATATTCACTAGCTTAGCCATCTCATCTATCTTAGCTTCAGTAGAATGAGGAGCAGAAGTTCCTGAAGTTGCTTCCTTCTTTCCCTTTTTATCATAAAGCTGCTGAGATGTTTCTTTCTTAAGTCTATTTGAAGCCAATAAATTGGACTCAACCTCCAATGCTGCATCTTGCATGTTCAGCAAGGTGACAGGTCTCCTTTCTCTCAATAATAGAGAAAATTCATGGTCAAAGGCATTGGCATAGGTGAGTTTAGCTGATGTTTCAGTAGGCTTAATTTCTGCTGGAATCCTACTATACATTTTGTTAAATCTTTTGGAAAAATCTGCAACAGTCTCCTCTTTTTTCCTTCTGAGAGCTCCAAACTCAGTTATATAATAGGTGTGGTCCTTTTTGTCTCCCCATTGCCTCATGAAAAGATCACAGAGCTCTTCAATTATAGTGATTGAGTTGGCAGGCAACTCTCTGAACCACTTCCTTACATCCCCATCAAGGCTTTAAACAAATAACCTCATCCATACATCTTTGATTTCAATGTTTTGATTGTCAGCATAACTTAGGAAAGCCTCCCAATGTTCCTCAGCAGTGGTTTCCCCCTGTCCATTGAACCTAGGAATATACTTTTGGTAATCACCTCCAGGCAATGCATGTAAAGGCTGAGGTAAGAGTAATGGTGCATACCTGGCTACAACCATCCGGTCCATCATATCCATGGGAGGGTTTTGGGCTACCATTTTTGTACTGACTAGTTTTAAAGATGAGGAAGCTTGACTGAAACTTGTTTGAAAAGGGCTCTTTCCTACTTTCAGCTGAAAGAGAGGTATTTTACCAGGAGAAGCAGTCTTGGATTTCAAAAAGGTTTGAGGATTAGTAAAAACTTGAAAAGTGCTATCAGGTATAGTAGGCTTGATCCAAGGTGAGGTTTCAGCTGAATGTAATGAAGCACCCAACTGGTCAGGGTCATAGAGAGCTGATAAAGATTGAGACCTTCAGAGTTTTCTTGCTATTTTCAATATTTGTTCAGGGTCTGAAACCCCTGAATGTAACGGTGAAGTAGGTCTGCTCCTGGTTCCCACTCCTTTAGAAGCCACTGTGACAACTTGGTGAAAAATTAGCCTTCAAAAGTGCTGGTTTAATTCCACCTCTTAAACCAGTAAAATTGATGAGTATCCCATGGAAGATATGCTTCAGCTTCGTCCCCGGCAACGGCGCCAAAGATGTTTGTGCCAGAAATTGTTTCTAAGGCCAGAGAAACAAGCCAACACACACTCAAGATAAAATTCAATAAAACAGATTAGGTTTAGGGTTTCTGCAATGTTTTAGTGGTTGTAAACTTTTGGAGAAAGACAGGGAATGCATTCATGAGAAAAGTAATAACTAAATCATAAACAGAAGATGATAAAGATGCATAATATATCACACAAGATCCAACAGAAACACTATGCTGAGGTTCATTCATAAAAGACAAGCATCACCAGCCAATACACATAAACCGGTAATGAATATATCAATTAAGAAACTAAACAAGTTCAATAATGAAGCCAACACAGAAAACTGAAGGGAAAAAATGTCATATATCTCATAATTTCATCATCAAATGCATATAAGAGTCTTGGTACTTAACTCTTGAACAAGTCTGAAGACAAAAGCAGCCTGAAGACCTCTTGTAGCTCCCAAAAATCAGAACCCTGCTAATGACTTTCTAACCTCTCTAAATAGTGTTTTTTTTACAAAATCAGTTAAGGGTCAAAAACCCTAACTGTCTTCCATCCACCCGATGAGGTAAAGTAAAAAGTAAAATATTACAAAACATGACTTTTCTAAAAATAGTAATCCCTAACTAATATGTTTCTGAAAAAGATAACAAATAACTGAAATGAACAAGTGACTCATAGCTCTTTTGCTGCCTCAGCTAATAGAGCAATGCCATCTAATGCTTGAGCTTTCCTCTTAGCTTTCTTCTTTTCCTGCTCCAGGCTAGTTATCCTTTTGGTGAGCTTCTTGTTTTCCTGCTGCAAGTTCTTTACTGTGTTTTCCAAATTTGTATAGTGCATGTCAGTAGCTCTTTTTCTCTTGAGAACCTCTTTGGATACTACTGTCAGCTCCTGGAAATGATTATTGACATCTTGTAGTTCTTCTATAAGCCCTCTGTTAACCTTCATCAACCCATCATTAACATCTTGCAAGTATTTCATCTGCTGCTTATACTGCTAAATACTTTTCTGTAAGCTTTCTTTATCTATGTCAACTGACCTTCCTGTCATGCTCTCTTGTTCAAAACTAAGGATCTTAGGTATGTTTGCATCCTTTATTAACAAGTCTGTGAAATCAGTAGGAATACTAGGATCTTTCAGAATACCTGCTTCCCTAAGTATAAGCTCATCTTCTTCCTCCCATTCTTGATTTTCAACAGGAGATACTTTAGCTTTCTCTTCCTGCTACTGCTTTAAAAGTTTATTTTTTATTTCAAAAATTATTGCAGACAATTCAAACTTGGGCTGCCTTAACTCTTTTACAGACTGTGATGATCCTTTCACCTTTGCAGGCTGAGAAGAGGAAATTTCAGCCACTGATTTTCCTTTGCTTTTACTGTCCATTTTACCAATTTCTGTCTCTTCATTTGAGGAAGTATCAATCAAGAAAGTCTCT
>LPNX010366659.1:357320-397933 GCA_001517045.1 Pseudotsuga menziesii | reverse complement strand
TGAAAATAGTGAATATCTACCTGCAGTACCAACTGAAAACACCTTGGGTTTACTGTCAACCTCCACATGCTCTGCTGCCTTCTCAACTTCAACATCCTCCTTATCTTCAAGTTTAGCTTTCTGACCTAATTTCTTCATCATTACCTTCCCTTTATCTGCTTGCCTCTTAGGCTACTGATCTTCTTGTTTGACATGAAAACCTGACCAAAAAATAAAGAAGTCCCAACTTTTACCTTCATGCTGCAAAACAGTGTTAATAATCAACTTAATCAGCCCATGATGAAAGATGGACTGAGAGGAATGGTCCATATGCCCTTTGACCCTGCTAGCCATTTTTTGCGAGCTCTTCAATAGGAAAAATGGAAGGTTCATCTTGGACTATCCCACCATATGTTGCAAAAACCTGAAGTGATACTTAAACACATAAGCATACCTGCCCTCGCAAGTAATATAACTCTACAAAATTTTGATTGGTTCAACCCATTCCTTTCTGAAATTTTGAATAAGAATGCCTGCATTCCAGTCAGGAGTGACATTTGGTAATAGGTATCTCTGAGGATCAAAGGTAAAAGGCAATTTCTTAAACCATAATTCACCTTCATTGCTAACCCCTGTGGCTTCTGCAATCAGTTCTACTGTCAGCCTGAACTTAAGAGTATCAAAGGTCACCATGTCATCTTTTAAACATTGTCCAAACTTACAAGAAACTTTAGCATTATACCCATTTATTCTTTTAAAGAATTCAAGCCAACCAGCCTGTTGAAATAATTCAACACATCCAGGGAGCTTTTCAATCCACCGTACATCAGTTGGTTCAGCTTTGTTAATTTTACCACTCTTGCCCATTTTCTTTCAGAGGATGAAACTGTATAGGTTTTAAGGTTCAGCGAGTGACTTCATAGCTGCCCTTTTTTATGCAAATCTTCTTAGGTTTTACTGACAGCTTTTCTTAATCCTCTTTGACTGTTCTTTTTGTTTTCTTAATAAAGATTAGGTTTATCATAAGCATAAGAGACTTAGGTCATTTGAAATCTTCCAAACTCTTCACTGCAACTGGTGACTGTCATGCCATTTTAATTGTTCTATTGGCTGTCCATCTCCAACATGTAGAATAAACCTGTGTATTAGTGCTCATAACCTGCCAGAATCATGTATAAACCATCTCTGCACCAAAAGAGTATTACATGAAGAATCACAACTGTCATCCTTTAGACTAAACGCAGCCTGTTTATAGGTTAGATGAGAAGGTATATAAAGGATAAACCATCTTAAACTTAATCCATTGCCAGTTCTCAGAAATCTTAGTGTCAAAATGATAATAAGTTTTCATCAACTCTCAATCCTTTAACTCCTCGCAGCTTCTTTTGGCTTTCAAAAACAGTGAACTTCAAAACCTAGAAAAATTAGGTCTTTAGGCTATATAGGTTTTCATATTGTCTGAAATGTCTCTTTCCTTCATCTCATGTTGCATCAGCAGCAGTATTAAATTTGAATCATCATAACATACATTGTATTTCAACCCTGCCTCTTGTAAATTTCAACAAATGCATAGTCCAATATAAAGCTAAATTTCAGTCCTCCACTTAACAGAACATCTCAACATGTCTCAGGAAGCTATTTATTTGGATGAAATTTCATTTAACAGCACAATTTAACCTTTCCCTTGATCAATTTTGCTAAAACGAACCCCAGCAAAAAAGCCCCAAATTTTCAGCTATATTGGCTTATCGTGGAATACCTTTTAATTGATCGACTGCAGTGGTTTAAAATCATGACCTGAGTGGTTAATTTGTTCAGCTCGAATGTACAGGTGTCCTTCAGGATGCAATTTGACTGTAGACAGCACAATCATGAAGCCCTAATTTCCCGTGACTCCATAAAACCTCACTCTGTTTCCCAGCGGGCATATCCGGTTTTGTAGTGATTATGGTTACTCCACTAAGTCTATCGTCTTTGAATATGCATGCAAATGACAACTCACCTCACATTAAACATCAAACCACTCTGCTACCTGTCAAAATCAATTGCCTTTGAGCTCACGATGATCACGATTCCCTCACTACGTAGAACCACCTGTCTTTATGATAATTCCTGAATCAACATGTAGTAAACACTTCCCAATACGTGATTAGTCACTCATCATTCAAGAAAATGCCAAATTTTTGCTAGAAAATCGGAAGAAATAAGGGTCACGATATTCTTGTAGCGCCCTTTCATTAATTTTTGGCTCCAGCGCTACAAGAATAGTTTTAAGGCTATTTTCTCGCTGTTTTTCAGCTTTTTGTCATTTTGCATGCAGTTTAGAAGCTGTTTGAACTATGAGCTATACTCAAGATGCTATTTGTGACCACATCATTCGATAATATGACCTTTTAAAACCCTTTAAGACCTAAGGGAGGAAAAAACAAAATAACTCTAAAGGCAAAAAAAACTTAAAAATTAAAGTAAATACCCAAAAGCTCCTATAGTAATTGAAAAGATAAAGTCAAAGAAATAAGAAAACTTGATCAAAAAGGTAATCGAACATGAAAAGGTAAGAAACAAATTCTTGACATAACACTGAGTTACTATATTTTTTATTGATTCTATTTGACGTAAAAAAAATTTGCTAATTCATCGAATCAATATTTTACTCAAGTGTGCAATATGATAAAACAACAATTCATTGACTTTCACAAGCTCGACAGAGAAAAAGGGGAACCATTTCATGTAGATGTTGTAGATGAGAAACCATCCAGCAACAATACAAGGATTAAGATGTGTGACTATGATGATATCACAATGGATAAATATTCAATCATAAGACAATAACGTATGAACCACCTTTGATGGGTGTCAACAATGGGTTTGGCATTGCGAGGATATTTTTTTGGAGGTGAAGGAGGAGGTGATTGTAACTATTGTATATTTTCTGGCTTTACTCACTCATTTAGTTGTCGTTTTCCAACCAGTCGCAGATATTTCTTATCAGCCAACTATAAGAAATGGAGGTCAGCCTGTATGGATATTTCCCATATTTGGAGTG
This sequence comes from Pseudotsuga menziesii, assembly GCA_001517045.1. Taxonomy (NCBI): domain Eukaryota; kingdom Viridiplantae; phylum Streptophyta; class Pinopsida; order Pinales; family Pinaceae; genus Pseudotsuga; species Pseudotsuga menziesii. The sequence goes on along the minus strand of LPNX010366659.1, from coordinate 394,908 downwards.
GCTTCTCTTGCATAAGTTCAATCCATTCGCTTTCTTGACACCATATCAGTTATTCCAAATATTTAATAGGGTAAGCAAATGTACTTAAAAAAATGATTCCTGAAGATTAATTTTATCTTAGAAGTTTTGATGCAAGGAAGAAAACCAAATTTGCAAAGGCTATGAAATTATTTATCAAATTTTCCAAGAAAGTGATATTGAGCTAGAGGTTAGCTTCCAAGCAGAAACTAAAAAAAAAGAGGAGATACAAAAACTCTAGGTTGTCTCTCAATCATGATTGAGGCATTCTGAATATGGCAATGATGAGATCCTAGGAAGCTTAATTCCTAACATCTTCCATGTTTAATTGTTGCAATCCTGCGCTCAAGTGAGAAGGTGGAGGTGGTGGATGGATGTACCTGTGCTTACACAACTAGATTTGAAGAGGTACTCGGCGTTGTTGGAATCCTGCAAGACGGTATGTTTCTTCCAATTAGAACCAAGTTCACTGAGATTTATTTTCAATACAATTCCATAGAGATATATACAATGTTTGTGTTTATAGTTTTGAAGAACAAGACACAGAAGTTCTATTTAACTTATTCCATATTATTTTACCTTATGAAGCCATGGCCCTGAATGAACTTACACAAAGTAAGCCGGGCAATAAATATATGGATTGTTCTCTAATGATCCAGACCAGGAATCCTTTGTTTAGAAGAATATCTCGTGGGACAAGCCAGCCTTTGATACAAGCTAATTGGGATAGCATTAGTCTGGCTTTGGGATCATTTTGAGCCCATGTAGATTTCCAAGTTACACTCAACCAGCTAACCACGCTCCCTTTGCATGCAGGTCATCAATTGCACGGTTCCATCGATTGTCAGGGTGTCAGTGCAAATTGCATGTTTGTCAGAGACCACAGAAAAATGAAAAGGTAAATACACAATAAGACAGTGGATGAAAAATACTTAGGAAAATTAGTTGATTTGTATATAAAACCATAACATAAAATATAGCAATTGAAGTGGCACAAATGCCAAAACCCATTCGAATACGTAATTCCCCGCTAGCAGCAAATAATAATGTCTTTTGTATTTATTATTCACAAATAGGATGTTAGCACATTCCTTTTCAAGAATTCACCATAAGCCTTTTACCCTATAAATATAACAAAACACAAGGAAGAGATCATGGTATACATTATATGTCCAACTCATCCTTCTATGTATTAATGACCAACATAGGTAGAATATGAAAATATAAATGTTTTTTATAAACCTTTTTTTAATGGAGAGGGTATAATATTTCTCACATTATAAGTGTTACAACATTGACAACTTTGGATTTAAAGTTGTGACTGAGGGGTATTTAATCTTTAAAACTAATTGGTACTTGCATCCGGTTGCTTCCCCAAAAATGGTAGTAGCACAAGAATCACCATTAACAAAACCTCTGCAATATCATGGGGGAGTGCATGTGCCTCCTTTCGAAACTAGGTTGTTGTGGCATGTGCTCTGACTTAAACCAGATCAAATCCCACACTAAAATAAACTAAAATGGTAAACTAATAAATGGTTATGCATAATTTAAACACAACTTTGAATATAACTTATCAAGTGTGAAAAAGAGTAAGCTATCAGGATTGTCATAGTGTTGAAGAGTAAAATGAGCAATTTTATTGGTTAAAGAGGTCAATGTGGTTACCATAATATTGCAAGAGTAATAAGCCGTCAGAATTTTCAACTACTAAAAACATACAACAACTAATAATATTGATAATTGGAAGGCCTGGTTTGTCTTCCTGAAAGTTACTCATACAATTGAAAGGTCGGGTTTGTCTTCATGAAAGCTACGCATACACCTATAACCCCTTCTTTCTTTCCTACATAAAACCAATAATTTTAACCAAAATTATAAGTATACTAGACTTTATATTTTTTATTTTAAAAAAGAGGACCCATAAACCAAAAATTCAAAGAAAATCAAACCAGACAATTGCTTTGAATCAAATATCCTTTTAAATCAAATAACTTGCATCCTACAAATCAAACCAACCAACCCTTTTGAATCAAATATCCTTTTAAATCAAATAACTTGTGGCCTCTATAACCTAGAAGTTGAATCACCGAAATGAAATCTCTATCACCAATATGTTCATGAGAAAAAAAAATATTAAAAACTTGACACTTTTCATCAAAAATTTGTTTAAATTCTGATTAAATTCATATCTCAATTTTGATTTCATAAAGATGTTCTTCACAACAAAAACTTACCTTTTTGAATAAAATTCAATGCAACCTATTTCTTCCCCACAACCTCCTCCAACATCGCCACCAAAATCCATCTAGGAGGGTGCTTGAGATTAGTCTCGATAAACACCTTAAGCAATAATCAGGTAATCTTTCTTCAGATCAGAAATCTTCGCATCACTGGTAAGCTTCATATTCTTGAGATCAATCAAATACCCCTTGGGATCCACAACAATTGATCCTAAATCTAAATCAGGAAATGTATCAATCTTCCAAGATAGTACGGTCCATCTCCCCTTGCCAACGACCGTGAGATCGGTCACCAATGTCGACGCCCACGATTTATTTGTTCGACAGGTCTGGGGTGGCCCTCGTAGGTCCAATATCAAACCACATTGTGAATCTTGCGGTCCCTTTGGTCCAAATTCGTCACATAGTTTGGCGGGGGTTTTGTGTTGAGAATCTCCATCCATAGTCATGGAATAGTTGGTGGTCGCATTCCTCTTGTAGCGGGGAGCAGGAGCTTGAGCATGAGAGTGGAATTCTATGAAACCTCGTATTCTTCCTTAGATATATCACAACAAATAAGCGACGCAACTGCCAAGAGATAAGTTGAACACAACATTGAACCCACAAACCCTCAGTGTAAAAATGAATGACCAGGATTGAAAAACCCTCTAGGATAGGTGAGGATTGAACCCATAGATAAGCGAGTTGAATAGAGGACTAAACCCACAAACCCTCGGCGTAAACCTGTTGGCAAGATAAATCTTCAAACATGGCAATGGGTATGCCTAATTTGTGCTTTTTGCATAGACACAATGTGGTTATGCCCGTTCGGTCTTGTCTTTGTCCCTCGATGCTTCATGGTGACCAGTGGCAAGAGAAATCAAAATGATTTGATAGCGGATGGGGTTGTGAATCAAGTCGTGCCTATGATGAAGTTAAACCTTGTGATGGTCACTTGGGATTCCAAGGTCCATTACCAAATAAACTTGCATGAAAATAACTATGTGAAATCCGGCTAAGCGGTCACCTGGGATTTGAAGGTCCCCTTACCTATGGGGCAAGTTGTAGTCTATCCAACCAAAGGACAGTGACTTGAAAACGAAAAATAATCTTATCCAACCTTTACTTGCTTGTTAGTGTTCACAGATGTGTGAGGACATTCGCACTTTCCATGAGAAGCCTAAGCTTGAAACCCAGTGAACAAAATCACAACCAAAGCCTTCCAAGACACTTGAGCGTTACCAAATAAACCTCTGTGAAACCTGGTTAAGCGGTCACCTAGGATTTGAAGGTCCCCTTCCCAACCAAAGGACAATAACTTGAAGATGACAATAATCTTATCTGGCCTTGACTTGTTTGTTAGTGTTCAGAGATGGGTCAAGATAAACACAGTATTTCAAAGGACAGTCGCACCCGCCATGAGAAGCGTAACAAAACCATAACTGCAGCCTGCTAGAACACCCAAGTGTTACCAAATAAACCTTTGTGAAACCTAGTCATCAAAACCACACGTAAAAAATCGTGAAACAAGTATCAAAATAACACAGCACACACCGACAAAGAATATTTCGAAAATTCGTTTGCATTGTTTAATACCTTCGACCTAATTATTTCAATTAAATTTAATTCTAATTTCAAATTATATACATAAAGTAAAATACACATATTGACAGATAATAATAAAAAAGAGCTACAACCTTTTTTAATAACTAATAATAGAAGTGAGGCTCTACACTCGATTAATTAGGTGCCCACGAATAGAATCAACTACTTTTAAAATGGTTTTTTTCTCATATATATACGAAGTGAATGAATTGACCCATTTATATAATGGATGGCACCGCCTCTCCATTATTATGTATTATGCACATTCTCAAATGAAAAGAAATCGATTAAACCATCACGCCGTATATGCGTTCTTCCTCATACGGTTTTCACCAAACCACCAAGTAAAACATAATACGAAAGAAAGCTGCAAGTTGAAGAAAAGCATTTGGAAGAACACCAAAAGGTATCCGTGCGTTGAATTCCACTTAGTCCAGATTCCGTCGTTTCCATTCCATTCGTGACATATTATTAAAATAAAGTCAAAGATGAATGTCCATTCCCGTACATTATTAAAATACAGTCAAATAGAAGTGGACTTTAAATATTACGTTCCTTGTTATGATGTGATTATGTTTACAAAACCGGTCTCCACTTCGCCAAAGATGAATCATAAGCTGACATGTGGCTAAAACCATCAACCTTTCGCCAAAAAAATCTAAACTCTTCAATGATAGTCCACTTAAAGGGCCATCTTTAACAAACATGTATGTTCAAGCCATCTAACAGACCAACAGCAAGGCCGGTTGGATGGCTTGAATCTTACATGTTTTTTAAGTTTAAGTTAATTAAAGTGATATTTCACTTGTACAAAAAGTATGGCCTTTTCCAATTAAGGTTAAATGCCATGTCATTTACAATTATGTATATATTATCACTTTTATTGTGTTTATAAGATTAACCATCTTTATTATGTCCATGTCAGTATATATTAAAATTTGAATATTTATATTTGTAATTTTTTTTTCATTTGGAAAATATTGATTTGTGTTATTTATTGTATAGAGAGTAGGGGTAGGTTCACAATTCAATATGGGGATATGTGTAATCATACCATGTTGTGTACAATAAAGAATCTTTTTTAGATCTTCTTTTAGGATGGATTTATGCTAATTAAGAATTAAAGAAACCTAAGTAGTAGAGAGTATATAACAACATTCAATTGACTTGTAAATTGTAATGTTTATTATAGTTATTTTATTTTTTTATAATTAAAAAATTTATGTTGATTCATAAAATTAAAAATAAAATCAAATTAAAAGTAATTAAAAATTCTTGAGATGTAATTTTTTTTATCATGTAAAAAATTAAAAATAAAAAAACTTGCACCTCATATCCAGATTTAAAATAAGTTTATGTTAATTATTAAAATAAGTTTATGTTAATTATAATCAAATTATCTATAATTTAGTTGATTGTTATCTCTTTTAACTTTTAATTTTCCAATTTATAATATTTATTAGCATTTATTTTCACTCAATTGGGCCATTAAAAAAACGAGTTAAAGTAAATAAAAAGAATCATAAAATGAAAATGAAGAACCAAGGTATTCAGATGAATGTCAACATTTATGTGGAGCCTTTGGTGCTCTCCATAGCGATAAAAGTTAGGTTTGGCAAGAAATTTTCCATATGCTTATACTAATGGAAAATTAAACCAATGGGATCATTATAACAATCAATTAAACCATCTCCTCATTTATTACATAAGATAACACAGCACGGAAGAGATTGTGACGTTGTAAGAGGGCATCGCCATTATTGACCTGTTGACGAGCATATGTGAATATGCACGTAACGGGGAAGACAACCCAGACCGAGATCCTTAGAGCAGGTTCCAAGCTGTTTGGGATGGTTGCTTCCGACAGGTTTAAAGGCTCTGTTAGCCTGAAAGTCTAAAACTAAAACGAAGCTATTGTTAAATCTATCAAATACCTACAAATATACACAACAAACTTGTTAACAGATGTACAAAATTAAACTAGTTAATCTAATTACTAATGAATTATTAATATAATTAAATTAGTCTATGAACTAAATCTATGCAATTAATCTTAACTTATAATATAATAATCACAAAATTAATCAAATATTAACATGTTAAAATAATTACAAAATTGTATTATTAACAAATATACGTTAATTACAAAAATCAAAGACTAATCTCACAGCAGTATAAATATTAATTTCCGATTTAATGAATTGTTAATAACATAATGAAAAGAAAAGAAATTGTGTTATTTTGCTAATGTGATTCATTGGCTGTTTTCCATAAAATAGTTTAAAGAAACAGCATATCTCGATCTTATCCTCGTCAAAAGTGAAAAGAATATTAAACCTGGAATCGAATTATGCTGATAGGAATACTGCATGAATACACTTGATAATATTTAAAGAAATTTAAACATTAACAAAACCATACAGTAATCATTACATATTATATAAACAATTATATCGATCATTAATTAAACAACATGACATATCAGCAAGATCAAAAACATTAAAAATCGATAATCGTACAAGACATGTATATTTGCAAAATTCTTTAGAGAATTATAACAAACATAGATAAAGTAGAAAAGAAATGACAAGACTGATAGATATCAAAACTATATGCCAAGTATACAAACTATAAACATATATTAAAAATATCACCAGTTTAACATATCGTAGCTGAAGACAGATAACTGTCTAAAATCGCAGATATAATATTTATTAATTTTGGAGGAAGAAAAGAAGAAACTACTTTTTTGTTCATATTTTCGACACATCTCCCTGTGTTTTTACTGAAATTTCGATCGGGAGAGCTCATTGGATGTGGAATTAAATTCTGCATCCAACGAGTACCCACTCTACGTACTTTTGATGAGCCCCGCCACCCCAAAAACAAGAAATACCTGGAAAAACCTGATGATGACATCATCATCGCGTTTTTTCAGGTATTTCTTGTTTTTGGGGTAGTCATCGTTTTTCCACGTATTTCTTGTTTTTGGGGTAGTCATCATCACGTTTTTCCAGGTATTTCTTATTTTTGGGGGTAGTGGGGCCCGTCAAAAGTACACCGAGTGGGTACTCGTTGGATACGGAATTCAATTCCGCATCCAATGAGTTCTCCAGATCGAAATTTGAGTAAAAACACAGGGAGATACATCGAAAATACGAACAAAAAAATTAGTTTTTTTAATGATACCTATCCCCGAATTTATATTAAATATTTGTTTAAGAGGTGCTCCCTTTTTGAATTTTAAAGCATTTTGATTGGTTAATACATGATGACATAGAATTTGTATTATTTTTGGAAGGCCCATTTTTAATTGAAATTTCCTCTAATGTGAGGTCTATTTTAGTTTGTTTTTGTGAGCGATGAACTCCTCCACAATAGCATCCATTTGGACGATCTTTTGATCTGGTTTCCAAAAACAAAAAACGTGTTACAACTTTGGGTCAACTGTCAATTTTTTTTTGGTTTCCTCCTTTCCTCGTATGTGGTTGTGGTTACAATGCTGGGTGCAGATTCGTACTTCCAAATAAAGTTGCTTCACATCTAGGTGGTGTCTAATGAGCAAGGTTCATGTAAGTTTATTCCTCTACAAAAGATAAAACAATGAGTCATGTGCACAAGTATATTCAATCTTTTCAATTATTCAGAGGTTATTTATATAGTTTTAATTAATTCCTTAAAAATCAGATAGAAGTTTATTTGGACTGTTTCATATCAATGGAGGTGATTTCAATCCCATTGCATATCGCTTGATTGTTTATACATTTATATGCAGTGCACATAGAGAGTATGTCGTTCGCTTCGATTGAATTTGTTATTGGCAAGTGAAAATTTCAAGTTAATGACGGATCCATATGCTACCAAACCGAGCGATCCCATAGAATGCATGTGTCTACATTGGTATAAGAATATTTGGAAAAACTAATATCAATTGGTGGTATTCAGTTAAATTCCCCAAGAATTGGTTATTAACTTGGTAATTGGGCAGAGATTGAATAATTGTATTCACATGAGTTTCATGCTTTGTCCAACAATGAGTTTTAATTGTATTCGCATGGGTTTCAGGCTTTGTCCAGGCCATGTCCAACCATGGCCAAGAGATCATTGTAATCGTAATGGTATAACAACCAAGAGATCCTGGTAATGGTTTAATTAATTAATTTATGGTAGATTCTTTCCAACAGATGTTGTGTGAGTATAGCAGCCAAGAAGAGATCATGGTAATGGTAATGGTTTTGGCTTTTCACTTCTATATGCAGGTTCTAAAGATTACATTTGAAGATTTGTCATTGTTGAGATCCAATGGAGACTTCGTGAACAATCATTATGTAGAGAGAGCAAAAACTCATGTTACTTGTCATAATTGTGTTCCAATGTTAGTAATGTATAATTTTTTACTTCTAGGTTTAAGTATGAGATGTGTTTGGTTGTACTGTCTTGTTGGCTCACAGTGCATCATCTTAACAAGAATGTTTAGATGATAAAAGTGTGTGGGATACTTTAACTTTACAAGGTTCAAGGTTCATATTGATAATTATGGTCAATTGTTGAATATCCATGGTATTATCATTCTTAACTAAAGGTTATGAAGAAAATTGTCCTTATAGTTAACACTTGTATTTACTTTTAGCAGCCATACATATAAGTAACTTTGTTGTTTTTAATCTTCAATAAAATTTTAATAGTTAGTATATATTATCTAATAGTTATTTAATATGAAAAGAAAAACCACACACTTTGATCTGAAATATATATTTGTATAATTATTATTATTAATTAAGCCAATTTTGAATGTTGTTTTACCATTTAAATTGAAAAATTCAGCACTACGTTTAAATTATTATATTTAAGTTTATAGCATCCTAAATAATCATTATGGGGAGATAACAACAACGATGTTACTTGTTAGTGTTCCATTGTTAGTAATGTATATATTTTCTTATTATCAAGTCAAAATTTAAAATACAAATAATGGTTGGATATATATTTAGTTTAACGACTTTTGTAGTAACATTTATAGGGTACCTTATTGTATTTGTTTGAGTGTGAAATATATATATATTTTATTTTGTCTTTTATTTCAATGATTTCTCTATAAAAAAATAATACTTTATTATGGTAAAATGATAAGCTAAAATTTAATGATAGCAATGTATTAAAAAATAATACAATATTTAATATTGAAAATGGAATTTCTTTCTTTTGCAAACTATACTATGTAATTTATTTCTTTTGCAAGTTATATTATGTATAATATTATGCAATTTAATGTAACTTAAGTCATATTTAGGCTGATAGGCTTATATATTTTAAATTAGCTTAGTTAAAATATGATTATAATTAAAGTTCATGATAGTTGGAAAAATTAAATTTCAAATTCAACTATTAGATTATTAGATACAACTATTTGATTATTAAATGCAACTATGAGATTAACTCCATTCATGAGACAACTATTAGCTTAACTTCAACTCCAATCAGTACTTTTACTTTTAAGTGCAATTGTTGATATATTAACTTTCAAATTAACTATTAGGTACAACTATTAGCTTAATTCTCGTGATTCTACGACTATTAGCTTAACTTCAACTTTAATCACAATTAGCTTAACTCCAATGATTCTATGACAACGCTTATATTGGATAACTATTAGATAACTATTAGGTTAACTCCAATCGTGATACAACTATTAAATTAAATTTATATGAACGTGGTAATTAGAAAGTTCTAATAATAACTATTAGATGAACTTGTAATTGTACTCAAATTTCTCCATGTCTTAGCTTGATAAGTCCACCTTCTTCGACCCATGCACGACCCAATAAACTTTCCATTTGGTGGGGTAGAATCATGAGAATAATCATTGAACACCTGTAGACAAGAAGTGAACATATTAGTAAAAAACATTTTTTTAGGAAAAAACATTTTTTAGGAAAAAACATTTTTTAGGAAAAAAACATTATGTTTACTTGGAATTATGTTATGGTTTTGAAAAGGGAGAGTAATTTTTCCAGGAAAGAATAAGAAACTTTTTTGAGGGTGCAACACTAGGACTTCCCGGTAGGTCACCCATCCCAGTACTACTCTAACCCAAGCGCCCTTAACTGCGGAGTTTTGATGAGACCCCGAAGGGAGAGTAATTTAAATATTAGAGTAGTTTAAAGGTTAAATTCTTTTTAGTTTTTAATTTGAAATTGTGTTTTGGTTTTGACAATTGAGAATTAGTTAAATATAAAAATAGTTTAAAGTTAATTTTAACATTATTATTATTATTATTTTGGTTGAAATTATGTTTTAATTTTGATAATTGTGAATAATTTAAATATTAAAATAATTTAAAATTTAGGATTTTTTAATTATTTTTAAAAATTCTATTATAATTATTAAAATTCTAAATAAAAATTATAAAGTTGTAAAATTTAAATATTTTATTAAAAAATATATAATTAAAATTTTTATATAAATTAAATATATTTTAATGTTTAAACTATATAACTATGAAGTCTCTTAAATATGGAAGAATTGTAAATCATAATTTAATTAAAAATTGCATCATCCAATTTTGATGGCTTAAAAAATCTAAAAACGTTTAAGAATGGTAAATCATAATTTAATTAAAGATTGCATCATCCAATTTTGATTGCTTAAAAAATCCTAATGTATGATTTTTTTTAAATCTATTTAAGTGAAGTCTCTTAAATATGGAAGAATTGTAAATCATAATTTAATTAAAGATTTTATCATCCAATTTTAATTACTTAATTTAATTAAAGATTCGTCCATAAACGGTAAATAATAATAACAAGATGCCACATGTAATATTATAACGAAAACATAATACAAATACGAAAGAAAGTTGCAAGTTGTTTGAAAAAAATAATAACAAGATGCCACATGTAATATTATAACGAAAACATAATACAAATACGAAAGAAAGTTGCAAGTTGTTTGAAAAAAATCTTTTTGAAGAGCACCACCGAAAGGGATAGTTAGCTATATGGGAAGGAAAATAAAATCTGTGGGAATCTAAATACTATTTACGAAGAAAACAAAACCATCAAATATAAAAATAGTCAATATCCCATTTCCATCAAATATAAAAATAGTCACTAAAAAATGAGCGTTCGAAATCGAAGTGGACATTAATGTAAGGTAGTTATTAGGTTACTTATTTATGATGTGCTTTTGCTTTTGCTTTTGTTATGAGAACGGGTCTCGCCTTCCCACTTATGAAACATAAATTGACTTGTGGCTTAAAAAATAAAGAATACAAAATAAAAGGCAAACCTTTATTGAAAGGAAATATTGATTCATATTCCTTCTCGGTGATCCACTTCCGGACAAAATGAAATCTGAAGTACAAATATAACTCAAGCGAGAGTTCACTTGTACATAAAGGACGAAGTTTTATATATAATTGTTTCTAGGTCGAATAAAAATGAATTATGATTTATTTTAACAATTTTTTTGTATAGATTAAGAAAAAATTTGATTAAATAAAATAGTTTGAAAATAAGATACTATTTTGAACATTTTAGAATTTCATAATATTATTTTTGTAATTATAAAAATATTGTAATTAGTTAATTTCCTCCTTTCTCTTTCTGCCTTCTAGCCTCGGAACTTGGAAATCAGAAATCCACATTTCGACGAAGCGAGAGATTAACTTCCGCCTTCCACCCTCGGAAATTAGAAATCGAAACGTACAAAAGCGAAAGATTCAAACTTACGCCTTCCGCACTTCCGCTTTCCGCATTCCGACCCCGGAAGTCGAAAATCAGAAAACCACATTTCAATGAAGCAAAAAATTCAACTTTCGCCTTGCGGCCTCGAAAGTTGGAAAATGGAAAACCATCGAAACGATACCTGAACTCGTCTACCTTCCGCCTTCTGCCTTTCCGTTGCAAAACTCAGATCGTGGAAAACCAATACTCGGTCTTGATCAACTTTCATTCTCCTGCCTTTCGCCTTCTGCCCTTCCGCTGTGGAACTCAAAACACGAGAATTACACTTTCGACTTAACTTTTCTTTGTCCTATCGACTTCTGCCCTCCGACCTCGGACTTCGGAAATCGGAACCTTAACCTTTCCTTAGAAATTTTCTGCGCTTTTTCACTTTTCACTTTCCGCCTTCCATAGGTGGATCCCGGGAATCAAAAAGTCACCCTTCTACCTTAGAATCCTTCTACGCTTCTTACTTCCACCTTCCGACCTCGGACGTCAAATGTCAGAAAACCAACTATTTTCCTTATCTTTTATCTTGATTTCTACCTTTTCTCTTCCTCCTTCCGCATGTGGATCCTGGAAGTCAAAAATCTCCCATTCTGCTCCAATGGAACTTCTTTCTCCTGCTTCCCGCTTTCCGCCTTCCGCCTTCCACTGCGGATACCGGGGTGCGAAAACACAACCTTTTTTCCTAGTTCAACTGCTCCTTTCTTGTTTCCTCCTTCCACCTCTCCTAGGCATATTTCAAAGGGTGGAAACACTAAGTCAGAAACATTATGACCTCTGTAAAAGGATTTTAGCCTCCATGAACTTGGGAAAAAATGCATAAAACATGTAAGGAATAATCAGAGATAAAATGTAGGAAATATACACAAGTAAACATCTACTTCATCATCAATAAGCGTCCAATCATGAACAGAACAATTCATAGACAAATACATTGCATAAATATCATAACAAGAATACTTATCTTGAGGGATGAATTTGTCCTGCAACTAGCTATGTAGCTACAACATTCCACCCAACCATAGGCCAATGTATTCTTTAATCTCTCAACAGCACTGCCACCCCTGAGCTGGGAATGATTCCACAAGGAACTAGGGAGCATCAGACTCACACACAGCCAGATATTTAACACACAATCAAACCAACAACTGGTTGGACTTATCAGACTGTCCCTCCAAGAAAACACCTAGTTGGGTTAATAGGTTGCATGCTTATCAAGCCAACACTTGCATTGAGGACCATCCAAGCCAACAGATGGGTTCACAGGCCCCAAGACCAAACCATCTCTCACAGTTGGGTTAACAGGTTGTCCAGCCAAGGATTACACACAAGGCCAATGCAAAATAAGACTTGGCCAAACCAATAGCCCATTGGGTTAATAGGCCCTAAGGAAAAGCCAATCTCCCTTGGGTTTACAGGATACTAAGGCAGTGGAAAGGTAAAATGACTATGTTAGTGGCTCACTCAAGAGCTAAGGACACCTCCACAAGATCTAACTCGCCTGGCATCCACATTACCTGCATCCCAACACAAGGTAGCATCCCTTTCTCTTCTAAACATTCCTTTAGGCTATGCCTCCCTTCTAGTGCTCTTCAGGGTATGTAGTAAGGATCTACCAACCACTCTTATCTTTTTCCTGAGGTTCCTTCCTGCACTAGGTCAACAAGTCCATTCCTCTCCTCTTCCACTCCTAAGTCTTGCATACCAAACCAGACCCAAAACTGGGGTGCACAACACAACAACCACACTGTAAACCAGAAAACAGGCTCCTCACTGTACATAGGGAAAACACTGTAACAGAGGATTTCTACTGTAGGAAAACACCCACGCTAGAAAAAACCACAGATGACCACACTGGCTCACAAAATCAAGGGATCTCCTCCGCCCTTGCTCGACAAAGGAAAATACTTGCAAAATACTGAGTCCCCTAACCCTTGCGCGGCTGAGGATGGTAAACAATAAGTGAACGACCCAGAACATAACAAGGTTCTCTCTCATGGGAAATCAAACAGTCTGAACCACGAACCCCTGCTCCCTTGCTCGACTGGACTAGGGATGTGTTGTAATCTCACAGATCACATAAGGTTACCAATAATACATACTAAACATACATAACTATAAATCAGAGACAAGAGGCAAGAACAGATAGGAAAACAGATTATATTATTGTAATGAGTTCATACAAGACAGAGAACTGAACTGAGTTCTCATTTGGCTCAACAGCCTAATATATACAATGTACAGACAGTTACAAAATAACTACCTGTCGGTTCGGTGAACCAACACGACTTTTAGTTAGCCGACCTAATCTTTCTAGTTAGTCGGTCGACCAACTTAGTCGGCTGATCGACTAAGTCGGCCCATCGACTTAGTCGGCTGATCGACTAAGTCGGTCTTCGTTCAAGTCGACTTCATCGGCTTGCTCCTTCTACAGGATGGATAACCAGATCTAACACGGATCTCAGGGTAAACACATAGCAGGCATGAGCAGTCTAGAGAGCTCGAATGATAGAGTGAATGAACGATGGAATGGTTCCCGGATGAATGAATTCCCTCAACCCTCAGCATGACTCCAGGATGAGAGGATGGGCATGCATTTCCATGTGGGTTTACTTGCTGTAGAAGCAAGAACGTGCTACCCCAGGCTACAAGATACAAGATTTTCTCAGTCAAGAATTCTAGCTGCGATACCCTACTCTGCCCAAGCCATTAACTTCCTCAACCAACTTTTGGAAGAAATTGATGATTGAGGACAGAGTACAAAAGGGTGGCTGAGGGTACATGGGTTCTCCCATTGACATCTGGTCATACCCTATTGGCTCAGGGGGTTTGACTAACTCCCCACCCTATCCCTTGTGAAATCATGCCCCTATCTCTTTCACGTTGCAGTTCCATAGTTAGCTGTGGTATTTTTATTAATTTGTATTTTTACATGATATATCAAAACATGTTGTTCATAACCAACACGACAACCATAAGCATCAATTTGATCACCTATTTACAAACATCCATCAATGGTAGGGCCTTGGCCTTGAGCTCCGTGCCACGATTCCTACAATATATAATCATCATGTACAAATCAAAATATCATGGGGTCAAACCTGGGGTGTTACATTCCCCTCCCCCTTCAATTAGCACTGTCCTCAGTGTTTACAAAATTGAACAAAAACACTGCGCTCGGATTATCCTCGGTGCTCTATAGAATTGAACAAAAATGGATGTGACAATCACATGGCATCCTCCAGCTCCCAAGTAGCCTATTCAAGACCGTAGTACTCCCATTGCACCTTTACCCCATTGCACCTTTACCTGCCCTATGGCTCGGTTCCAGAGCATGGTGACCTTCATGTCGAGGATGCACATTGGATCGATTTGGAACTCTCCCCTGGATTTTGCCTGAATCACCTGGTTAGGGTCATGTACATATTTCTTAAGAAATGAAACATGAAAAACATCATGAGCTCTAGTGCTAGCAGGCAATGCAAGTCTATATGCAACTATCCCTATTATTTCAAGCACTTCAAAAGGCCCACAATATTTAGGGGACAACTTGGCACAACTTCTAAGCTTCAAAGAACTTTTCTTGGCTCTCACTCTCAGATAAACATGGTCCCAAAACAAAATTCTCTATGCACTCTATGCTTATCAGAATAGCTCTTATGTCTGTCATGGGATGCCTTCAAATTCTTCCCGATCTTTGCAACCTCTTGCTCCATCTCCTTGAGAAATTCTAGCCGAAGCACAATCCTATTCACAGGATTATCCCAAGTCACAGGAGTCCTACACCTTCTGCCATACAAAGCTTCATATGGACTCATTCCCAATGATGCTTGTTGTCCATTGTTTTATGCAAATTCCACCAAGTGTAAGTAGTCTTCCCACTTGGTTAGCTTGTGCATCACATACATGCGAAGCATGTCTTCTAGCACTTGATTCACCCTCTTTGTCTGACCATCAGTCTGAGGATGGTAAGTAGTGCTAAAATTGAGATTTGGACCCAAATATGCAAACAACCCCTTCCAAAAATTGGAAGTGAACTTGGTATCTTTGTCAGAAACTATTGCCTTAGGCAATCCATGCAACTTGAAAATATCCTTCATGAATATTTTTTCAATGTCATCAGTATTATTTGTGGATTTAACAGGTATAAAATGTGTTTCCTTTGTCAACTTATCCACTACAACCGTGATAGAATCATGTTGTCTCCAAGTCATTGGAAAACCTATAATGAAGTCCATGGAAATAACCTCCCATTTCCATTCTGGAACTGGAAAAGGCTGCAACAAACATGCTAGATGTTGATGCTTAACCTTCACCTACTGACATTTCATACACCTTGAAATGTATTCAGCAATATCCTTTTTCATTCCTGGCCAGAAATACTGCTTTCTGGCTGTAGCAATTGTTTTATGATATCCTGGATGACCAGAATATGGAGCTTGATGGATCTCATCCATAACAACTCTCCTCAAATCTACTACATGTGGAATATAAATTTTGTTCTTGTAGGTAGGAAGCCCATCTTCTTCCAATTTATATCCCTCAAATCTCTTCTCAATATTATGTTGCTACAATTTATCCTTGACCTGCACATACAACTCATCTTCAACAGTATGATTCACAATCAACTGTCTTAGATCTGATTGGAAAATACTAAGAGATGCCACATGCATTTCATGCACTTTCCTTCTGATTGCCTCAACCACTTTATTCTTCTTCCCTTTTATGTGCTTGATTTCAAAATCAAACTCACATAAAAACTCCATCCATCTAGCTTGTCTAGCATTTAGTGTTCACTGATCAAACAAATATTTCAGACCACAATGGTTTGTCCTTAACTCAAATTTTCTTCCCATTAAGTAATGCCTACACATCTTGAGGGCATGTACTATGTCTGCAAGTTCTAATTCATGAGTGGCATAATTCGTCTCATGATATTTTAACTTTCTAGACTCATAACACACCACATGGTTATCTTGCATGAGAACTCCTTGAAGTCCTTGACCACATGCATCAGTGCACACCACAAAGTACTTTTTTGGGTCTGCAATTTTTAGAATGGGTGCACTTGTGAGAAGATTCTTCAATTACTGGAAGCTTCCCTCACATTTAGGTGTCCATTCAAATATCACCCCCTTCCTTTGCAAAGAAGTGATAGGATGTGCAACCTTGGAGAATCCTTCAATGAATCTCCTATAATATCCTGCAAGTCCCATAAAAGACCTTACATCTGTCACATTCCTTGGATTTGGCCAATTCATGATGGCCTCAATCTTTTCAACTTCCACAGATATTCCTTCATCTGATATGGTGTGGCTCAAGTAATGAATTCTATATTTATAGAAGTCACACTTACTCAACTTGGCATACAACTTATGCTCGCTCAACAATTGCAAAACAATTATTAGGTGTTCTTCATGCTCTTCCTCATTCTTAGAATAGATAAGAATGTCATCAAGGAAAACAAGAAAAAACTTGTCCAAATACCTGTTGAAAACACTATTCATAAGACACATAAATGCAACTGGTGCATTTGTGATACCAAATGGTACCACTACAAACTCATAGTCTCCATACCTTGTTCTAAAGGTTTTCTTATGAATGTCTTCATCCTTGATTCTTACCTGATGGTAACCAGACCTTAAGTCAATCTTGGAAAATACCTTTGGTCCTCTCATTTGATCAAAGAGGTCACCAATATTGGGAAAAGGATATTTGTTTTTCATAGTGACTTTGTTCAGTTTTCTATAATCAACACACAATCCGAGTGTACCATATTTCTTCTTTACAAATAGAACTAGTGCTCCCCAAGGAGACACACTTGACCTGATATACTTTTTCTCCAACAATTCCCGAAGCTACATCTTCAGCTCTAACAAATATGGTGTGATCATCCTATAGGGTTCCTTGGACACTAGTGCTGCTCCTTGCACAAGTTCAATGGTAAAATCAATATCCCTCTTTGGAGGAAGCCTAGAACATCATCAGGAAAAATATCCCTGAATTCCTGTAACACATGAAAATCCTCCAACTTGGAAGTTTCATTCTCTGATGCCTCAAAAACATGGGATGCATATAAATGGAAACCTTTCCTACAGAACTTCTTTAGCTGCATGGCTGAAATATGGCTAACAAAAACCACTTTTGGAATGCCTCTTACCACTCTTGGGTGTCCTTCTTCATTCATGCATTCAAAAGTCTTATTGTAACAGTCAAGTTTTACCTTGTTGTTGGAGTCATTTCCTAACATGCACACTTATTTGGTCAATTTTGGCCTATTTACCCACTATCCTAAGTTTAATTGGCTTACTTGGCATCAGATGAGCACACTATGACATCATCATGAGCACACCCACGCCCTCCTTCAATCAAGGATGCCAACTAAGCCTTCTCCTTCATTCAGGGAGGCTAATTGGGCTTCCTCCTTCAAACAGGGAGCAATTTTGTGGTGATCTGAGTGTCATAAATGCACCTAATTGCTAAGTTATTGTTGTTTCACCTAACAATCAGTTAAGTTGAGTTGTGAAGGTGCCTCCATTCATTATTTGATTATTTTTGATAATTATTTATGAACTGGAGCTAACACTGGCACCTACAACCACTTCTGATGACACGTGTCACTTCAGTTAACTCCGTCGAAGCGACTTGGAGTTATGGATGTGATACCTCCTTCAGTTGGACATGCAGTTACATGTGATGAGTCACTTTTAGTTAGACTCAGTCATCTATTGCACTCGATTTAGTTAGGACTTCGTGTGAGAGTCAGTTATTGATTAGTTCCGTGGTTAACTACGTGTGTCGATTGTGGCTGGCATTCAATTAATCTACACCCATTCATTCAATTTCAAATGACCTTCTTTGTAATTCAAAATGTCTTGGCATTCAAGCACTTTGCATGACAATTGTATTGTACTATCATTATTTTATTGATTATACAGAGTTGCAACATTCTAGTGCAGCACCATTATGCCATTTTCATGCTTAATTGTCTGAAATCACTTATGAGACTGTGTTTTAGTCCCTAAATTATTGTGACAGATTAATATGGTATCAGAGATCATGGCGAGATGAAGCTCATTCTCTTCAAAAACATGGTTTTTGATGGATCTTGCATGAAAAATTGAGCAAAAGCTCAAATTCCAGCACTGCACCAAAAGCCGAAGGTTTACCACTTAATACCCCAAGTAAAGGAATTGTTGACCAAGCTTGCTTGATCAATTATGCTGGGTGTGATGAAAACCTGAAATGTGCAGGCTGTTCGACCTTACGGTGACATTATTGTTTTGATTTGCAGGTTTTACAAGCTCACTGCATTCGCTACAACAGCTTGATATGGCTTCTTTCATAGAACTTTTGACTCCGTTCAATTTCCATCAATGGAAAGGAGACATGGAGATCCAGCTACGTGCCAGAGGACTCTACCGAGTCACTATGGACACATAAGAAGATCCTACTCATGTTATAAACAAGGCTATATTTTTCAATAAGAAAGATGAAGCTTTCGGTTTCTTGTGTCTCTCTATCTCCAAGGATATTCTATTCCACCTTTGGAGATTGAAGACTTCGAAAGAGATTTGGGACCAAATTGCCTCCCTGTATGGAAAATAGGATTACTTGAGGGTTTATCAGCTTGAAAACGAGTTGATGTCTCTTCAACCTGGAAATTTTGAGACCCTTAATGATTTTTTCACAAAATTCAAGCATATATTCCTTCTATTGAAGCACTATGAGGTGAAGAAGGAGGATGATCAGCTCATCCTCCCCATTCTCTCAAAACTTGGAGCTGACTATTCAGTGTTTGTTTCTACATTTCATGTGGGGAATCTCACAGCCCTTGGATGGAAGATGCCTTCACTTAATGCCTTCATTGAGTCCCTAACAAGATAGCATGATAAGCTTGTCCAAATGGGGATCATCAGATCCTCCCGTGATCAAGCCCTCTTTGCTTCGGGACCCAAGGATTCGAAGGGGAAAGGAAAGCAATAGAAGAACCCAAAAACCAAATTTGAAGCTCCTAAGCCTAACGTTCAAAACCAGCAGCAAGAAGATCCTTCTGACTCGAAGAAGAACAAAAACAAAGGCCACCATGGGAAGGAAAAAGTCAAGTGTTCATACTGAGGGAAGGGCTTCCACCCTGAACATGCCTGCATGAAAAAGAAGCTTGATGAAGCTACTTCTCTCCTTGAGAGAAATAACATAAATCTTCCAAAAATATTTCGGAGGAAAGAAAATCAAGATCGGTAATACCAACATGAAAGAGGTCATGCCCTCATGGCAAGCACTTCGAAGTCCAAGGCTCTACTCATAGATTCTGGAGCTTCGAACCACATGATGGCCAGAAAAGACTCTTTCTCTTCTCTCAACTCCAGTAAGAGCATTCCCATCCACATGGGAGATGACTCTACCATCATCTCAAAAGGACAAGGTTTAGTAAATCTTGAGCACGGTTATTTTTCCAATGTTTTGTATGTACCATCTCTTGCATCAAACCTTTTGAGTGTCTATCAAATGACCCATACTAGAGTTCCCAAGAGAGTATCCTTCAACCCAGATGATGTAGAAATTATTGAACTTGCATCAGGGAAACTTGTGGCAAAAGGCTCTGCAAATCATCATGCAAAAGCCTATGAGTTCTCCCACTTTGTGGCTGATGCAAAGCCCACTGCTCTACTGACTCATGGAAATAAGGTTAGTAGGCTCTGGAATGAGAGGTTTGGCCATCTAAAATTCAAATACTTGCAGCAATTACAGAAAAATTCCATGGTTGAAGGCCTCCCGGTCATCAAAGCTACCACCAGAATTTGCAAAGGTTGTATTTTGGGCAAGCATCCTGAGCATAAGTTTGGTCGGGGGAAGGCAAGCCGAGAATCATAAATTTTGGGGCTGATTCATTCTGATAAGGGGACCAGTTCCCATCACATCCTTGAATGGATCTCAGTATGTTCTCACTTTTATAGATGATTTTTCTAGATATACATGGGCCTTCTTCATCAAGAAAAAGTCAGAAGTCTTAGAAAAATTCATTGAATTAAAAGCATTGATTGAGAATGCATCCGAAAAAAAGATCAAAACTTTGAGATCTGATAATGGTGGGGAATATGTCAGTAATGAGTTTCTGCAACTATGTTTCAAAAGTGATATTCAGATCCAACATTCAGTCCTCTACACTCCCCAGCAGAACGGTGTAGCGGAGAGAAAGAATCGGTCTCTCAAGGAGATGACCACTTGCATGTTGAAAGCCAAGAAGTTGGCTGAAAATTTATGGGCTGAGGCCATGAATGCTGTTGTATACATTTATAAAAAAGTGCCTCACTCATCCATGAAAGGGAAGACCCCTTTTGAATCCTACTTTGGACACAAGCTGGATGTGTCCAATCTCAGAGTGTTTGGGTCCACTGCATGGGCCCGAATTCCACATGATAAGAGGAACGCTTTGCAACCGCAAAGTGTTGAATGTTTGTTTATTGGATATCCTGATGAATCTAAAGGTTTCAAGCTGCTGGATATCAGAACAAAAAAAATCATCATTGAAAGAAGTGTCCGGTTCGATGAGCCTCTTCAATAGGCAGAACTAGTGAAGGAGAAAACTGCTGAATTTCCTTCCTATTCTACTGAATATTTGGATGATGAAATTTGGGGTGATGACCCTGATTTGGAACCTCTAATATCTGATATTAGATACCATCAAGCATCAAATTCAAGTTCAAAACCTGAAGTGCAAACTCACCTCCCAACTTGGGCCAGACAGACACTTTCTTCCGTTGGTGACAACATTGGAAATCCTGATGATCCAAGAAGAACTCGGTTTGATTTCCAAAGAGCAGGTATTGAGCTCTCTTGTCATGACTCTTTGATGTCCAAAACTTGTTATTTAATGATAATTTCAGATCCTAGGTCTTACTACCATGCTCAAAAAGATCTGAGATGGAAAGCTGCCATGGACGAAGAGATGAATACTCTTCAAAAGAATGCTACTTGGGAGCTAGTTTCTCTTCCTCCGAGGAGGAAATTAGTTCAATGCAAGTGGGTGTTTCAGAAAAAGGTTGCTGCTGATGGAATCACCTAGAAATATAAGGCAAGGTTATTAGCAAAGGGTTCTCCCAAGTCCAAGGTGTGGACTATCATGAGACCTTTGCACCAGTTGTAAAAATGGACTCCATCCGCCTAGTTTTGGGAATTGCGGCATCCAAGCACTGGGAAGTGCATCATATGGATGTTAAGTCTTCCTTCATACATGGAGATATACCTACAGAAGTCTGAGGGCTACATTTCAGATTCATCTTTGGTTTGCAAATTAAATAAGCCACTATACGGGTTAAAACAGGCCCCAAGAGAGTGGTATTCCAAGATGGATGCCTTCCTTCTCTTGCAAAACTTCCAAAGGTGTAAATCAGATCCAAAAGTGTATCTACATAAGTATGATGGTAATTTTATTATAATTTTTTTATATGTTGATGATCTTTTTATTACTGGTAGCACTGTTGCTTCCATTGCAGTCATAAAAACTTCCCTCCATGATGCATTTGAGATGAGAAATTTGGGGCTCTTGAAGCAATTTCTTGGGCTTGAAATTGCACAAAATTTTGATGGGATAATGGTCACTCAGTATCAATACATATCAGACATGTTAGTTAAGTTTAACATGGCTGAATGTAAGGCTGCTCCATTCCATTTCCTTTCAGGGATCAGCCTTGAAGAAGGAAAAAACACTCCACCCATGGATTGCACAATCTACCGCCAGCTGATTGGTAGCTTGCTTTACTTGACTCATTCTCATCCTGATATATGTTATGCCATGAATGTTGTATCAACATACATGCAGCAACCTCATGATCTTCAATAGAAGGTAGCCAAGAGGATCCTCTAGTATATTTAGGGCACCAGGACCTATGGCATTCACTATGCTCCAGACTCTGAGCTAGAGTTGGTTGGTTACAAAGATTTAGATTGGGTGGGAGATTCTATTGATTGAAAGTCTACTTCTGGATATGTATTCATGTTTGGTGGTGGCCCCATTTTCTGGACTAGAAAAAAGAAGGCCGCCATTGCATTGTCTTCAGCAGAGGTCGAGTACCGAGGAGCGATGAATGCTTGTATCCAAGTTGTTTGGTTGCAAGGAATTCCTTCAGAGTTTGATTTTGGTAGTACTTTGTCCACCTTCCTCTCAGTGTGACAATCAAAGTGCTATTAAGATCTCCATAGATCCAGTTACTAGGAAGAGGACCAAGCATGTAGAGATACACATGCACTATATCAGGGAGTTGGTGCACGACAAGACCATCATTTTGTAATACCGCCCTACTGATGAGTAGATTGCAGACATCTTCACCAAGATCTTTTCAGTGAAAAGGTTCAAGGGGGGGGGGGGGTTTCCCACTAGTTTTTCCCTCTTTCCTCACTTAGATTTATTTTTTAGCATTGTTTGAGTTACATTATTGTACAGGGTGACCTATGGCCTTTGTTGTCGGGGCCCTAACATTTTATGCTTTTTTTTCCTTTTGAGTATAGCTTAAGGGGGGGTGTTGGAGTCATTTCCCAACATGCACACTTATTTGGTTAATTTTGGCCTATTTACCCACTATCCTAATTTTAATTGACTTACTTGGCATCAGATGAGCACACTATGACATCAGCATGAGAACACCCATGCCCTCCTTTAGTCAAGGAGGCCAACTAAGCCTTCTCCTTCATTCGGGGAGGCTAACTGGGCTTCCTCCTTCAAACAGGGAGCAATTTGTGGAAATTGAACCCAGTGATTGATTAATTTTACTCACAACAATTAACAATTGATCATGCAAAATCACTCACAAAAGAGACTGAAATTGGAGTTGAACACTAAACTGTATTAACTCAGTGTACAATAGCCAACCCTGTAACATAATAGGTTGCTGAATAAATAAAATACATCAGGGATTCGAATGCATGAGGATCAATTCGAATCTAGCATAAAGCAGGCTTACTAAAATTAAGCAAATCCCCCATAGGTGTAAAAAGCTGATCCCAAATCTGTCATGGAGCTCACGAATTAGAAAAATGGCTTAGGTAAGCTAAAGAGTAGTGGAGTGGTAGCTCATACATGCTTTTGCAAGGAGAAAAGAGTGGAGGATGAAGAGGACAAAAAACTAGTTCACCTCACCTAGTCTAGCTTTTCCATTTGCCTTAAAACACTGAAAAAGAAGGGAATAAAGCAAAAAAAGCAGAAGGGCGCCTAGGAGGCCAGGAATAAAGCAAATTTGATTCCTTGGGCTTTCCCATGCGCTACATGAGTCAAATAAGGCAAGTTTGACCACTATGGATAGGTAAAAGACAACTTGCACAAGGTGGGACACATGAACTAGGCTAATAAGACAAAAATAATTAAATTAATGTCTAAGTGGGTAAACTATGGGTTGATTATTCTAACACCCCCCCTTAATCCTGACTTATGAGTAATATATCAGAAAATTATAGGGCCTAGCAACAAGGCTTAGTCACCCTTTACATACTGCATGTCCATTTAAACAAGGAAAGAGGCAAAACCAACTTGGGAAAATCCTCCCTTAAACATGGACTGTAAACAAAATTTGGAAATCTTGTCTTCACTCATGCTTCACAGCATGATAAGCAATCCCTAGCAGTGATTTGAGATTGCTGAAGGTCTTCTCACAAAATTATTTGGTGAAGATATCAGCTACTTGTTTTGAAGATGAACAAAAGAGTAGGTGAATGGTGCCATCATGCACAAGTTCTCTGATGTAGTGCATATGGATCTCAATGTGTTTGGTTCTCTGATTCTGAAATGGATCTTTGCAGATTCAAATGGTACTCTGGTTATCACAATATATGGTAGTTGAGTACTCTGGTTCGAAGCCACACTCTCCAAGTAAACACTGCAACCATAAACATTGAGTTGCTGCATTAACAACTCCTCTGTACTCTGCTTCTGTAGATGAGAGTGCAATGGCACTCTGTTTCTTGCTTGACCAGCTGATTGGCCCTTCTACAAGCATGAACACATATCCTGATGTGGACTTTCTATCTGTGCTATCACCTGCCCAATCACTGTCAGTAAATCCAATCAAATCAAGATCAGATTTTGCTTTATAGAAGATCCCATGTGTCCTTGTTCCCTGAACAAAGTTAAGGATCCTTTTGGCTACTTTCCAATGGATCTCATGAGGCTGATCCATGTATCTAGAAGCCACACTTACTGCATAACAAAGATCAGTTCTATTATGTGTCAGATACAACAAACATCCAATCAATTGCCTATACAGTGTATTGTTTACCATAGGTGAAGAATCAGCTTCTTCCAGTTTCACTCCTGAAAGGAAAGGAGTTTTGCTTGCTTTGCAATCCTTCATTTTGAATTTTTTCAGAAAGTCCAAGGCATATTTGGACTGGTACACCTTGATTCCATCTTTTTTTTGAACAATCTCAAGCCCCAAAAATTGACTTAAGAGCCCCAAATCTGTCATGGGGAAGGCTTGGTTCATAGCTCCTTTTAAGGAAGCAATCTCAGCCTTTGAGCTTCCTGTAATGAGGAGGTCATCAACATATAACACAATGATCATTAATGAACCATTAAATAACTTCAAATAGACATTTGGATCTGATTTGCACCGAACAAAATTCAGTGATAGCAAGAAGCTATCGATCTTGGCATACCAAGCCCTGGGGGCTTGCTTTAGCCCATACAATGACTTTCTCAACCTGCACACAAGAGACGGGTTAGTAGCAAAACCTTAAGGATGCTACATATATATCTCTTCAGTGAGATCTCCATTCAGGAAGGAACATTTTACATCCATGTGATGTACCTCCCATTGCCTTGAGGCTGCAATGGCTAAGGCTAGCCTGATGGAATCCATCTTTGCCACTGGGGCAAAGGTCTCATTGTAATATATGCCATGAACCTGTGAGTAGCCCTTGTCTACCAATATGGCCTTGTACTTTAGTGGTGAACCATCAGCAGCAAATTTGGTCTTATGGACCCACTTACACTGGACTAACTTTCTCCATGGGGGAAGATCCACTAGCTCCCATGTGTTGCTCTTCTGGAGTGAGCTGAACTCCTCCTTCATGGATGTTTGCCATCTTGGATCTCCTACTGCTTCTTCATATGTTTGAGGATCAGACTCCACTATCAAATAGCATTTTTCAGCAAACATACGATCCTTCATGCACAGACCACTCTCAAACTGAGATCTAGTCCTCCTTGGGTCATTGGGATCCCCAACTAGCTCTCCTGCTGCATGTAGTGTCTTGGCTGCCCATTTTGGCCTTGTAGGGATATTAGGGTCTACAATAAACTCATCTCCATCAGACAAATCAGAATCAGCATGTTCAACAAACTCTTTACTTACTTCTTGAGGTTCAGGTGGAGAAGAGGCTTCTCCAACTTCCACTGCTTGTTGGGGCCTGGAAATTCGCGGGCGGCAACAATAAGGGATTCTCCCCAATCAACATTCCCAACTAGCCCATTGACTATTTGGTATAGGGAATCCGTCCGGTTTACGGTCCGGCTACCGTAGGTCAAAGTAACAAAAAGGTTTTACCGGTTGCGGCCCGGTCCACCGGAATTTGTATTTTGACTTAAAATATGCAATGCACATGCCTATCTTAACCATACAGGATGATAAAGATGCAAGGAACTACACAATGTGCTGCGCAGGTTCTTACCTCTCGTCTTATGTTCACAACATCTAAATCACATATGCAACCATGCAGTAAGACAACTAATCATCTAAACCCCTAACTACCTATCCCAGAGGAGCCAGAAAATGAATATTAGTGAGTAATGCATTATCTCCATGTATGATAAACACAATTACAGGTAGCTGATATTTATGTTTACAACACATGAACTAGAATATCTTCTAACAATCAGATAGCTAACTGTTATATGAAACACAAGCATTACTCTAAGTGAATTTTCCAAGAAATAAATCAGAAATCATTCAACAAGACATAGGTCACATAGCTAGTCTAACGATCTCACGATTTATGGACATAAGCTGAAAAATAAAGTAGTTCATCTTTCGGCCATCCATCGCATAACATTTGGAAACTTCACAGCTTTTCTCCAACAGGCAAACTAAAATCTTTATTACAAAAGGAAATAGTTCTTCTTACAATATGTCCTCCAGAATAACTGGGAAAAATCCCCTTCTTTGTCTATCTTTCCTAGTTTTATACAAAAAGCAAAAATGGTTGGGCTGCCCAAAGTGACCTTTGGGCATCCCAATGCTTCATTTTCCTACAACCCTTTACAAACTATTTAATTATACAAAAGTTGACCGGTCCTTCTCATGAAGAGGGTCCCGCTTGGTTCTCCAAAAACTTTCTCCATGCTGCTGCTTCAGCAGCGAGTCCTTCAAATGAGTGGGGCTCTAAGAACTGTATGTTCAGTTCGAACTTTTCAGCCTGGTTCCGAATGGCCTCGACCCTGGCCGTGTTCAAACGTACCTGTTCCTCCAAGAGTTGTACACTAATGGCTATGTGGCCTATTTCCTCTCTGAGGATTTGTTCATCAATAGCTCTGATGCATCGTACTTTAGCTTCTTCATCTTGTTTCCTTTTCTGCAACATCTCTGCAAATGCATCATGATCTGGGAACTCGTATAATCTCTGCTCAGCTTCCGCCTGACAACGGTTGTATGTGACCAGGGCTCTCCTGAAGAACTCTGCGCATGCTCCATTTGTTTTCTTGACAGTCTTCTGGAAGTCTTCTGCAGTGTTGACGGCAAATTCTATCAGGTCATGGTCCTGTTTCAAAGCTTGTTTATCCTTGACTAGTAGCTCAGCTGGGACTTCCGTATCGTCCTCCACCTTGGTTATCCTTGAAGTCAGTACTTCGAGGATGTCTTGCGACCTGTCCACAAAATAAGAAGCGGTGTCTAAGATTTCATCCAGTCTGCCATCAATCTGGAGGACCTGACATCTTTCCTCCTCTAGAGCAGTTTGCAGGTGCAGCACCTTAGCTTTCTGAGCCAAGATGTGTTCTTTAACTGGCTACAGATCGACCTGCTGTGCTTTTGTTGCTTCCAGCTGCTTTTTCAGTTCCTTAACGCATGAGGTATTGGATTCATATGTGACATTTTGCTGCTCTATCAGGTCTTCCATCTTTACCCTCAGCTGCTCCTTTTCATCCTTTAAATCTTGAATCTCCTGCTGTGCTTTTCTCAGGGCTTCTTGTGTTGTTTCTTTCGCTTGTGCTTCTTGCTGAATGGCGTGGATTTCGCTCTTTGTGGCCTCCATTTCTTTAAGCACATGCTCATATTTTCTTTTCAATCTATTGCCGTCCTCTCTTTCCCTTCTCAGGGTGTCCTTGAGCTGAGCGGAGGTCTTCTTGGATGATTCTATCTCGATCATCATTCGGTCTATGTTATCCTCCGTAGCATGTATTGCTTCCTTCCCAGCCCTTATGACAAACCTTGGATCTTTATCTGTCCCGACCATCACGGCTTTATCTGTTATCATTGTACTAGTCATTCCTTCAGCCTCTACCTTTCTCTCAGTTCTTCTCATAATCCTTTTGGTAGCCCTATCATAGTATACTGTGCTGAAATCAGGGACTTCTTCCCCTTTTTTCTGTGCAAAGGGTACTAACTGCAGCGTGGGGGTTGTAGGAGTGATGGTAGTGGGCCTTTGAAGGGTTTGAACCTCAGGGATTTCCTCACCCTGGCTTTGCTCTGTTGGTGATCCAGGAGCCTGCTGTTGTGTCAACTCTGCCTTCTCAGCTTCCTGTTTTCGAAGCTCTTCATCCAGTTTTCTCTGAGCCTCTTCAGCTGCTTGCTTAGCAGCTTCCTCTGTTTCTCTGGTGGTTTCCTTTGCTCATTCAGCTGCATCCTGGGAAGCTTTCTTCTTTTCCTCTTCTCCTTTCCAGAGCCACTCTGCAGCTTCTTCTTCTAGCCTTTGGGCCTCTTCTCTTATCCTTTGGGCTGCTTCTTCAGCCTTAGCCTGCTCAGCCTTCTCTTGTTCAGATCCTTTTCCACCTTTCGGTTTGAATCTCTTACTGAGCGCTGTCATGTTCGGGGCCCTCCTGAAAACGGATTCATCACTGTCAAAATGATGGGTGTACTCATAAAACACCTTGTGCTTCTTGCAATGCTCAGCCATTCTTTCATGAGTGTCATTTTGTCTGAAATTCATCTCCCCAAAATGGAACTTCCGTAGTTCCTCTCTAAATTCTGGAGCTTGTTTCACATTGGCGAAACTGCAGCTGCCTAACTTAAATGGTAAGGGTGGATAGACAACCTTCTTTTTTTGGAATAAGAAATGACCAACTACGTCAATAAACACCTGTCTAACAGCCTCCTTATGGATTATATAATCTGTTGCATACTTGGGCAGCAGATAAGGTGTCTTTGACCCACCAAACATTCTAAGATACATCCCGTTCTCTGTCAAGAAATAGTCACCATACTCCTCTACTACCTGCATAGCTTCTTCAGACATGCAGTCACATTCTTTTCGGAAGATAAGAGTGTGCAGAGGCATGATAAAATGCTCACAGATTTCTTGATATTAACTATGGTATTGATGAGCCCCCAGTAGCTTGTAGGCTGCATATACGGGCATTCTGTCCCTGTCCCAAACACATTTGAGCCCGGGGAAGGGCTGGTGGCATAGTATGCAGTCAATCAGGATCGAGCTCATATAAAACTCGGATTTTTTCTGTTCTACTCCTCCTTTTGCTGCAGCTATACAAGAAGATAGACTACTAGATACCAGGCTGGACCAGTTGAAGATGGTCCCTTCTGTGGCCACATGGAAAATCAGGGGTATCCATTCGAATTTGAATAATCTGCCATTAGCCCTCCCGAAGATCCTATTCAGCATTAGAGCTATGAATCTGTAAGGGGCTCTAAGGCTGGCTGTGTCATAATCTTCAGTAGCTCTATGTCTATAGAGCTTCCTCGGTAATAGCATTCTCCTCATGGTTTCTATCAAATCCATCCTGAGATTGTCCAACCATTCATTGGACAAGAAAACTTGAGGCTCAGGCAGGTGGTAAGCTAAGGCCACATATCCAGGGCTAAAGGCAGCATAGCCCTGACCTTCAACATTACAGATAAGCATTGAGCCATGGTTTGTGTGTGGCAGGATCCACTTCATCACCTCAGAACATGGAAACATCTCTGGCCTGGTGGCAACCTTCATAATTGCAGATCTTTCTATGTTTGCGTAAATGGGTTCTTCCTCCAGGCCCATATCTGGGACTTCCCTACGAGAAATCAGCCTATATATGTCTCCCCACTTATACTTAGGATCCACCTCCGTGACACACTGGGTATCCTCATATATATACTCATTTGGTAGGACGACCTCTATTGCTGTTTGTTCTTCTACCACAGGGGCCTTCTTTTTCTGTCTTCTGGACATTTTAAAATCCTCCTGCAATGTAAAACATCATGATATTAAGCAATTCAAATTTGTGAATATTATGAAGCAGTTTATTCTTTCTCCATTGTCTATATGACTATAATAATATCAGATATAGGCTCTTCAAGTTGAAGGATTTGAACTAGTCATGCAATCTTTTGAGCCGTGCTATTATCTTATATCAATGTGTAAGTAAGAAAGCAACCCTCACATGTATGCACAACCAATCTATATCCTGACTATCTGAAACTATCAGCACAAAAACTCGGACTATTTCTGCAATATAATGAGCTATAGTACTAACATGAATTTACTCATTAACCGGTCCATCATCCAACTTACATTACTTTCCAGTATGCCATTTTTACCAATGAAACGATATGCGATGCAAATGCATAGATTTTAAATGCTAGGTGCGACTATAAATCTCCGAACTCAGTCATGGTTTTGGTAGGGATGAAAAAGAAGGTAAAAGATTCTGTGGACATGGAAGTTACATATGTGCAACTATAAACCGCGGGAGTCCACAACAGCTTTCCGGACAGGGAGCTCTCACCAGCATCGCTATTCATTCTACCCCCAAAACGTCAAAAACCAACAACGGCGCGGCCCTAGGATTTCGCGTGGTGGAAAATGATGAACAGTGCAGCGCGAAAACAGGTTAGGTCTCGAGGAAAAGGGCAAACGCATAGGGGAATCGACCAGCCGGGTATCTACCATGAAAAATCCGGCGAAAACCCCAGCCAAGACGTTTTAAGGATATCATCATAATAAGAATTGAACCAGGTGCATGCGGCATAACGGCCGCCTGCACCGTGTCTTCCTCTACCGCTAAGGGCGAACTAAAATGGAGGAGGTAAATGAAACGCGTGCTTTTAAAAGGAAAAAACCCCCCCCTCTAACCGCACAAGCTATCCAACCCCAAAAATAATAAAAGATAAAATGTGGGCGCAAACTACTGGGGAAATGAAAACGACAACCCTAGCCGTGGGTATAAAAACTCCATATGTGAACGAAAAGGAACTACGGGCCGTAATCTTGACAATATTCCACACAGCATAAGTCACCCATACAAAACCGAGAAAAAAGGGGGGGAAAGATCCTACCTGGCAGTAGTGCACAACTGAAGTGGCGACAACGATGGAGCTTTCAATCGACAGCTGGACGCGGGTACAGGAACGATGCTTCCACAAGACTCGCGAGGTTGACAACGCGAAGCGGATTACGACGGCCTGGGCGAAAGAATAACAATAAAAAACCAAAACCCGCCCACCGTATATATGAAAAACTTCACACGTGCGACAGGTCAACTCAGTCGGAGCGGTCATGAAAGTTATGTCGGGTGACTGAAGCTCAGCCCTCTCCGCAACGGCAAACCATCCTCTCTACTCCATCATCCGCAATGTAAAACATAGCTCATGCAATCGAGAACAGCAGTCGGGCGGTGGCAGATACATTGGTCAGATGACCGAGAGTCTGGCCCTTCCCGCAACGGCAGAGACTCGGAATAAGATACTGTCCGAAACAAAGAAAAAGGCAATCTACTGGGCTCCGAAACACGTCGGTCGGTAAAACAAAAATCTGAACTCCCAACGATCCACAACGGCAGAGACGGAAGTCTTTATCCCCCTCTGATGCGGAATAAACAACGCCCGAAACAGATAGGAAAATTCCACCACCCGCAACGGTAAACGAAGTAACCTACCTCCGCAGCAGTCGGCGTGAAACAAACAGTCGGAGGGACAAAACCAAATGAGACTTGAAAAGCTCCCGCAACGGCTGGCTCGACAAAACCAATCAAGAGTTCAAAGGCACCCGCAACATACCGGAAAAGTCCACCACCCGCAACGGCGGAATGAAAACACCAATCCTCGCACAGTCGGCGTAAAATGACAACTGAGATCCGAGAAACACCCGCAACGGCGGGGTGGAAAAAACAACCAAGTTCCGGAAGTCACCCGCAACGGTGGGGCAGAAAATAAATTTAAGAGCTGAAGAACACCCGCAATGGCGGAACAGTCAAAAGAAATACCTCCCGATACAAGAAAACTTTGAAAGATTTTGCAAAGCAAGAAAAAGGAGCTCAGGATGGGATTCCTTAGATCATTTAAATGAAGAGAAACCATTATTGATAGCAACCAAAATTCCTGGAAGACGCTTCAAAATCCAAAGGCCAAAAAAAAAAACAAAAAAACAATAAGCTAAAAACAAGACGAGAACTGACTAATTCAAAGAGAAAGGGGGGTCCCAAAATTTTTAGAATTTTGGGGGAATGTTGCAGATGCAACAATTGGCGACTACCTGGTGAACCCCAGATCTCTAGATTAAATTTCTTTCCCAGCTTAAAACTGTCTGA
Organism: Pseudotsuga menziesii; assembly: GCA_001517045.1. NCBI lineage: Eukaryota > Viridiplantae > Streptophyta > Pinopsida > Pinales > Pinaceae > Pseudotsuga > Pseudotsuga menziesii. The sequence continues at coordinate 362,611 of LPNX010366659.1, read as the reverse complement.
ATAAACCCGAACCCTTTTAGATGTCTGTATCCCTAAGTTAGCCAACTCATGCATTAAAACACTTAGAAGAAGTCTATCATTTCGGGAAAAGGTAACACCAGCAGTGTTTCAGGTCTGAATAACTCTTTAGAGGCCAAATAAATTAGGTTCATTTTACCTGCCCTTCGGGGTTTACAGCTTTGACACCACAGGATTGTGACAGAAAGTGAACAGCGTTACCCTTTTATTCGTCATTCCCATGCCATTTTGTACTTTTGTGTTTTCTGAACTTTAGTTCTTTTGATATGAGTCCTCCTGCGGGCCCTTCTTACTGAATTTTAATTCAGGATCCTCTATCCCATAGTGTCCTTTTGTGTGAATGATATATTTCATATTCCAATTCACGGACGGAGAGGATCTTGTGGCCATTTGGTACTTTATGCTTGGAGATTTATGCTTATGGGAGCTTTGCTTTGATATGTCTTGTTTCTTTTGAAAGAAGTGACTCTGAAGAGCTTTTAGCCCTTTCTTAATTCATGGCATGGGATCATTTATATATGATAAACTGTCTCACTCTGCTTCCTCTCCGTGGGTCTAGTGCTGTCACCCCTTTGGGTTTTTTAAGATGTGAGGTGAATGGAGCCTCTAAATAGTACTTCAGACCTTTTTTACTTCTGAGTTATTTACAGGGATTAAGTAAGACTTCAAATGAATGCACTGCCAGTTAGGAATACAACTACTAAAAGACATTCTATACTTTAAAACACAGTCCTTTTGCTCAGGATTTTGGTTAATATAGAACCCTGACGTTTCCATTGCATCCAAAAGTTTACCTCTTATTCAAAAGCAAAAGAAAACTAGCAAAACCATAAGAAAATAGCAGCATAACAAGCAATTTAAAGAAAAGAAAGCATTTAAAGTATTGAAATCAAAAAACAGCATCAGGAACAAGCAATTTATTTATGTACAAAAGAAAACATCAAACAAAATTTTTGCCCATTCCTAAAAATTTCAAAATTAAAGAACTAGGAATGAGCTAGATTTCAGACCTGAATTGTCTAACCATGGTCCAACTGTGCAGTTATTGAGATGGAACCCATATCTAAAATTCTGCAATCATTTCTTTCAGTCTGCAGGAGATGAAGGAGCTCAGACTGAGTGTCCATCACGGGGTTGGCCTTTCTTGAGGAATGGTGCTCTAGCTTAAGCTCAGTAAGATAGTTTCCCAAAACAGAATCGGCGGATTCATTTTCTTCCCCCAACTTAGTGACATTGTTTTTCATGAAAGGCTCTCTTAGAATCTTAATCAGGTTGGGGCTGCCCTTCTGAGGTAACCACAAATGAGACCAATCTGAAGCAAAGTACGCATTAAGTCTTGATGTCCAATCCCGGTTCAGGATCATCCCATAGCCATCAGGAATGTCTGTTACTATGATGTCAATGTAGTGGCATATCCTTTTAGTTGCAGACAATTGAATCATCACATTCTCCATTTCTCCTACTACTTTGACACTAGTTTTGTCAAGTTGTGTGACATCCCAAAGAGTAGGCTTTATCTGACCATTGAGTTTTTTGCAAACTATCAGAGGCATAACATTCATAGAAGATCCCGAATCCACCAAAAAATTATGCACCTTATTATTGAGGATTTCAAGGGTCACAAGGAAAGGTGGGGCGCTGGTTTTCTTTGTCTTAATTAATTCAATCTTTTCCTCCACAGGTTGGTTTGTGGTGGGAAACTCCTCTTTTAGCTTACCAGCTTTGCTTTCTTCATCATCTTCTACCGTTTTGGTAAGTTTAATGGGTGGCTCTGTTTCCTGTTTGCCCTGAATATCTTTAGGTGAGTCATCTTTAGCCTTTACATCAACCTACCCCTTTATCTCCTTTTGCAAATCTTGACCTTTTGACATTATTGCATTATTCTTAATGGCCATGTTTTCATCTTTTGTGGTTGTAAGTGTATGCTGAGATTGGAGAGCATTTTCTTCAGTGTTAAACAGTGAAACTCCATTCCATGAAAACATAGTATCATCCTCTGTCTTTTCTACGGTCTGTTTCTCCTTTTCTTCCTCACCACTGTGCCTGGTCAATTCTGGATCCAACAATTTATTCATCACTATTGTCATTGAATGTAGCCATTGAGGACACTTCTTCTCCGAATGGGGTTGTTGATGAAAGGTACATAAATTATCTCCTCCTATTTCTGTTATGTTTATTGACGCCACGTTTGGTGGTGGGGTCTGCCATTGGTCGTCATCCTCTTTTCTGGGGTAGGGAGGCTTATTGGTTATTTGAATATCCCTTTCTTTCTCCAACTCTACAACTCGGTTGGACAGCTTCTAAAGCACCTTCATCATCTCATGATAATCATGTGGTTGATTTACTTTAGATTTAAAAATCAATGAGCCTCTTCTTACGGTGGTCTTCTCTTCAAATGAGTCAGGATAGTTCTCTATACTCCCACTTTCAGCCTCTACTCTCTCAGCCTCTTGATAAGTTTCTGCCAACGTTGGCTTGACTTTCATTTTAGCAAACATGGCCAACTCAGGACCTAGGGCTGAGGTATAGTACTCAATCAAGACTTTATCTGAGGGCTTGTCGACTTGAGAGAAGTTTTTTAAGTATAATGAAAATCTTTGCGTGAAACTACGTACCTTTTCATTCTTTTCTTTTCTTAACAGACCAAGACCCTTCATTAATGATGCATGTGTCTTCTGAGTGGTATATTTACTCCTGAAAACCCTCTCAAAGGTATCCCAATTAGGAATAGAGTTTGCAGGTAGCCCAAAGTACCAGGAGGCTGCTGCTCCTTTCAGAGTATGAGGAAAAAGTCTGCACACTACATCTTCATGTTCTCCAGCCCTTAACCCTTCTAACGCTAGGTAAAAGCTTTGAAGGTGATCATCTACAGTAATGTGGTTTGCAGGGTCAAACTTAGGCAAAAGCTTGTCAAAGGCTTGAGGCAAGTTGTGCAAAGGAGGGGTTAAGTTCAGAGGTGACCTATCCCTCCATGCTGGCAAAGGGTTAGGTTGATTACCAGCCATGAGCAAAGGTGAACGATTAACACTAGGAAACAGGGTTTCAAGGATAGAACCGAAATTTAAAACCTTGAGCTAGATTGAAAACTTCAAAACATTTGCTGGTAGGATAGTCTCGGGAAAACAAATTCCACGGCCAGCCTTTACTGGTGGCCCTCCTTCTAGCGCCAAAACTGTTGGGGCTTGGAAATTCATAGGCGGCAACAGTAAGGGATTCTCCCCAATCAACGTTCCCAACTAGCCCATTGACTGTTTGGTATAGGGAATCCGTCCGGTTTACGGTCCGACTACCGTAGGTCAAAGTAACAAAAAGGTTTTACCGGTTGCGGCCCGGTCCACCGGAATTTGTATTTTGACTTAAAATATGCAATGCACATGCCTATCTTCAACATGCAGGGTGATAAAGATGCAAGGAACTACACAATGTGCTGCGCAGGTTCTTACCTCTCGTCTTATGTTCACAACATCTAAATCACATATGCAACCATGCAGTAAGACAACTAATCATCTAAACCCCTAACTACCTATCCCCGAGGAGCCAGAAAATGAATATTAGTGAGTAATGCATTATCTCCATGTATGATAAACACAATTACAGGTAGCTGATATTTATGTTTACAACACATGAACTAGAATATCTTCTAACAATCAGATAGCTAACTGTTATATGAAACACAAGCATTACTCTGAGTGAATTTTCCAAGAAATAAATTAGAAATCATTCAACAAGACATAGGTCACATAGCTAGAACGATCTCACGATTTATGGACATAAGCTGAAAAATAAAGTAGTTCATCTTTCGGCCATCCATCGCATAACATTTGGAAACTTCACAGCTTTTCTCCAACAGGCAAACTAAAATATTTATTGCAAAAGGAAATAGTTCTTCTTACAATATGTCCTCCAGAATAACTGGGAAAAAGCCCCATCTTTGTCTATCTTTCCTAGTTTTATACAAAAAGCAAAAATGGTTGGGCTGCCCAAAGTGACCTTTGGGCATCCCAATGCTTCATTTTCCTACAACCCTTTACAAACTATTTAATTATACAAAAGTTGACCGGTCCTTCTCATGAAGAGGGTCCCGCTTGGTTCTCCAAAAACTTTCTCCACGCCGCTGCTTCAGCAGCGAGTCCTTCAAATGAGTGGGGCTCTAAGAACTGTATGTTCAGTTCGAACTTTTCAGCCTGGTTCCGAATGGCCTCGACCTTGGCCGTGTTCAAACGTACCTGTTCCTTCAAGAGTTGTACACTAATGGCTGTGTCGCCTATTTCCTCTCTGAGGATTTGTTCATCAATAGCTCTGATGCATCGCACTTTAGCTTCTTCATCTTGTTGCCTTTTCTGCAACATCTCTGCAAATGCATCATGATCTGGGAACTCGTATAATCTCTGCTCAGATTCCGCCTGAAAACGGTTGTATGTGACTAGGGCTCTCCTGAAGAACTCTGCGCATGCTCCCTTTGTTTTCTTGACAGTCTTCTGGAAGTCTTCTGCAGTGTTGACGGCGAATTCTATCAGGTCATGGTCCCGTTTCAAAGCTTGTTTATCCTTGACTAGTAGCTCAGCTGGGACTTCCGTATCGTCCTCCACCTTGGTTATCCTTGAAGTCAGTACTTCGAGGATGTCTTGCGACCTGTCCACAAAATAAGAAGCGGTGTCTAAGATTTCATCCAGTCTGCCATCAATCTGGAGGACCTGACATCTTTCCTCCTCTAGAGCAGTTTGCAGGTGCAGCACCTTAGCTTTCTGAGCCAAGATGTGTTCTTTAACTGGCTGCAAATCGACCTGCTGTGCTTTTGCTGCTTCTAGCTGCTTTTCCAGTTCCTTAACGCATGAGGTATTGGATTCATATGTGACATTTTGCTGCTCTATCAGGTCTTCCATATTTACCCTCAGCTGCTCCTTTTCATCCTTTAAATCTTGAATCTCCTGCTGTGCTTTTCTCAAGGCTTCTTGTGTTGTTTCTTTCGCTTGTGCTTCTTGCTGAATGGCGTGGATTTCTCTCTTTGTGGCCTCCATTTCTTTAAGCACATGCTCATATTTTCTTTTCAATCTATTGCCGTCCTCTCTTTCCCTTCTCAGGGTGTCCTTGAGCTGAGCGGAGGTCTTCTTGGATGATTCTATCTCGATCATCATTCGGTCTCTGGCCTGGTGGCAACCTTCATAATTGCAGATCTTTCTATGTTTGCGTAAATGGGTTCTTCCTCCAGGCCCATATCTGGGACTTCCCTACGGGAAATCAGCCTGTATATGTCTCCCCACTTATACTCAGGA
>LPNX010366659.1:299480-357084 GCA_001517045.1 Pseudotsuga menziesii | reverse complement strand
TTTACTCATTAACCGGTCCATCATCCAACTTACATTACTTTCCAGTATGCCATTTTTACCAATGAAACGATATGCGATGCAAATGCATAGATTTTAAATGCTAGGTGCAACTATAAATCTCCGAACTCAGTCATGGTTTTGGTAGGGATGGAAAAGAAGGTAAAAGATTATGTGGACATGGAAGTTACATCTGTGCAACTATAAACCGCGGGAGTCCACAACAGCTTTCTGGACAGGGAGCTCTCACCAGCACCGCTATTCATTCTACCCCCAAAACGTCAAAAACCAACAACGGCGCGGCCCTAGGATTTCGCGTGGTGGAAAACGATGAACAGTGCAGCGCGGACACAGGTTAGGGCTCGAGGAAAAGGGAAAACGCATAGGGGAATCGACCAGCTGGGTATCTACCATGAAAAATCCGGCGAAAACCCCAGCCAAGACGTTTTAAGGATCTCATCATAACAAGAACTGAACCAGGTACAGGTGGCATAACAGCCGCCTGCACCGTGTCTTCCTCTACCGCTAAGGGAGAACTAAAACGGAGGAGGTAAATGAAACGCGTGCTTTTAAAAGGAAAAAACCCCCCCTCTAACCGCACAAGCTATCCAACCCCAAAAAATAATAAAAGATCAAACGTGCGCGCAAACTACTGGGGAAATGAAAACGACAACCCTAGCCGTGGGTATAAAAAATCCGTATGCGAACGAAAAGGAACTACGGGCCGTAATCTTGACAATATTCCACACAGCATAAGTCACCCATACAAAACCGAGAAAAAAGGGGGGGAAAGATCCTACCTGGCAGTAGTGCACAACTGAAGTGGCGACAACGATGGAGCTTTCAATCGAAAGCTGGACGCGGGTACAGGCACGATGCTTCCACAAGACTCGCGAGGTCGACAACGCGGAGTGGATTACGATGGCCTGGGTGAAAAAATAACAATAAAAAACCAAAAACCGCCCACCGTATATATAAAAAACTTCACACGTGCGACAGGTCAACTCAGTCGGAGCGGTCATGAAAGTTATGTCGGGCGACTGAAGCTCAGCCCTCTCCGCAACAGCAAACCATCCTCTCTACTCCATCATCCGCAACGTAAAACATAGCTCATGTGATCGAGAACCGCAGTCGAGCGGTGGCAGATACAATGGTCGGATGACCGAGAGTCTGGCCCTTCCCGTAACGGCGGAGACTCGGAATAAGATACTGTCCGAAACAAAGAAAAAGGCAATCTACCAGGCTCCGAAACACGTCGGTTGATAAAACAAAAATATGAACTCCCAACGATCCGCAACGGCGGAGACGGAAGTCTTTATCCCCCTCCGATGCGGAATAAACAACGCCCGAAACATACAGGAAAATTCCACCACCCGCAACGGTAAACGAAGTAACCTACCTCCGCAGCAGTCGGCGTGAAACAAACAGTCAGAGGGACAAAACCAAACGAGACTTGAAAAGCTCCCGCAACGGCGGGCTCGACAAAACCAATCAAGATTTCAAAGGCACCCGCAACATACCGGAAAAGTCCACCACCCGCAAGGGCGGAATGAAAACACCAATCCTCGCACAGTCGGTGTAAAATGACAACTGAGATCCGAGAAACACCCGCAACGGCAGGGTGGAAAAAAGAACCAAGTTCTGGAAGTCACCCGCAACGGCGGGGCATAAAAGAAATTTAAGAGCTGAAGAACACCTGCAACGGCGGAACAGTCAAAAGAAATACCTCCCGATACAAGAAAACTTTGAAAGATTTTGCAAAGCAAGAAAAAGGAGCTCAGGATGGGATTCCTTAGATCATTTAAATGAAGAGAAACCATTATTGATAGCAACCAAAATTCCTGGAAGAAGCTTCAAAATCCAAAGGCCAAAAAAAAAGAAAAAAAAAAAGAAGAAGCTAAAAACAAGACGAGAACTGACTAATTCAAAGAGAAAGGGGGGTCCCAAAATTTTTAGAATTTTGGGGGAATGTTGCAGACGCAACACTGCTGCAAGGGGTTCTTCTTCAAACTGAACACACCTTTCGATGAAGGCTTTGTTTGTGCTCAAATTTATCAGTTTGTACCCTTTTGAATCTTCAGAGTATCCAACAAAAAGACACTCTTGGCTTTGGGGCTGCAAAGCCTTCCTCTTCTCTGTTGGAATTCTAGCCCAAGCCTTTGAGCCAAAAGTCCTGAAATGGGTCACATCTGGCTTGTGCCCACTCCATGCTTCAAAGGGAGTCATGCCATCTAGATGTTTATGAGGCACCCTATTCTAAATATAGGCTGCACAGTTGATAGCTTCGGCCCAGTACTTTGGTGGCAAAGTTTTGGCCTCCATCATGCATGTTGCCATCTCCTTCAGTGATCTGTTTTTCCTCTCAGCAGCACCATTTTTCTGTGGTGTGTAAGGGATAGAATGCTGCATCTAAATACCTACATCTACACAATAATTAATAAAATCAGACTTGACATACTCACCACCATTTTCATATCTGAGGGCCTTGAGTTTCCTTCCAGACTGGTTCTCAACCAAAGCCTTAAAGACTTTGAATAGGCCAAAAAAATTCAGACTTGTGTTTCAGGAAGTGAACCCAGCAATACCTGGAAAAGTCATCAATGAAAGTCAATGCATATTTGGCCTGACTCATGGACATATGAGGGAATGGGACAACAACATCACTGTGGATCATCTCGAGGGGTACAGAGGTTCTCTCATGACTAGCTCTCTCAAATTTATGCTCTGGGTGTTTTCCTAGGATACAACCTTGGCAGACTCCTTTAGAAAATTTTATCTTGGGCAACCCTATGACCATCTCTTTTTCACTAAGATCAGAAAGATACTTGTAATTTAGGTGGCCAAATATTTCATGCCAAAGCTTGCTGGCTTCATTAGCATGAATCAGAAGAGCAGAGGGGTTTGAGTAGGGTAGGAAGTGCGAGAACATGTATAACTTTTGAGCATGATTTGCAACTCCTTTTGCAATGACTCTACCACTTGAGATCTCTGTGATCTCAACTTCATCAGGGGAGAATATGACTTTCTTAGGAGACCCAGTGTGGGTCATCTGGTACACTGACAAGAGGTTGGAGGCAAGACCAGGCACATACAAGACATTGCTGAACTGACCATGATCAAGATCAATCCTCCCTTTGCCCAAACTTTCAGTGAGAGAGTCATCTCCCAGTACTATAGGTGGTCCTTTCGACATATCAAGTGAGGAGAAGGCCTCCTTGGTCGAAACCATGTGTCTTGAAGCTCCAGAATCAATGATAAAACTGGGTGAGATTGATGTGCCAGCAACCAATGCATGAACTCTCTCTCTGTCATCTGAACTTGATCCTCCTTCTCTCTTCTTTGAGCTGTCTAGAAGGGAGATTCCATTCTTCTCCAGGAGTTGGGTCAGCATGTCTATTTGCTTCTTCATACAAGAGCTTTCAGTGTGATTGCCCTTATTGCAGTATGCGCACTTGCTCATTTCACCTTTGTTTTTCTTCTTCTGGTAGTTCTTCTTGGAACCTTGTGGCTCCTCCGGAGACTGTTTCTTGTCTCTCTTTTGCTCAGGTGGAGTTTTAGCTTTCTTTTTTCTTTTTGAATCCACCTTCGAATCTCCAGCAATCAAAGCTTGATCTTTGGATGGTTTGATGGTGCCCATCATCACTAGCTTATCTTGTTCTTGTGTGAGAGATTCCATGAAATTTGCAAGGCTAGGCATCTTCCAGGTTCGAGCTGTAAGTTTTGTGGCATAGAAGGTTGAAACAAACACTTAATAGTCAGGGCCTAGCTTTGAGAGAATGGCCAGGACGAGCTGATCATCCTTCTTTTCGATCCCACACTGTTTTAGCTGCAAAACTAGTGCTTTGAACTTGGAGAAATATAGCTGCAGGGATTCAAAGCTATTTAGACTCAGAGAAATCAACTCATTTTCGATTTGATGTCCCCTCATCTCATCTGTCTTTCCAAAAAGATCAGAAAGCTTCTCCCATACTTCATTCGGTGATGTCAATCCATCAAGATGGAAAAGGAGGTCTCTGGAAATACTCAGACACAGGAGACCATAGGCCTCATCCCTCCTGTTGTGCCATTTTATCTTCTCTGCAGCTGCATTGGGCTCTGCTTCTATTACCACAGTCAACCTGTAGAAGCCTTTCGCTCTCAATAGTATCTCCATCTCTGCTTTCCATTCAAATAAATTGAAGGGAGTCAAGATAGTTTTCTGTGATTGATCCATAGCTTAGAAAATATGTCCCGGCTGTCAGTAGAAGGCTCCTAGCCACTGATGTCGAACCTGCAAAACAATTTTGAAGGAGAGAAATCGATCTACAATGGCTCTGATACCATGTGGAAATTGAACCCAGTGATAGATTAATTTTACTCACAACAATTAACAATTGATCATGCAAAATCACTCACAAAAGAGACTGAAATTGGAGCTGAACACTAAACTGTATTAACTCAGTGTACAATAGCCAACCCTGTAACATAATAGGTTGCTGAATAAATAACATACATCAGGGATTTGAATGCATGAGGAGCAATTCGAATCTAGCATAAAGCAGGCTTACTAAAATTAAGCAAATCCCCCATAGGTGTAAAAAGTTGATCCCAAATCTGTCATGGAGCTCACGAATTAGCAAAATGGCTTAGGCAAGCTAAAGAGTGGTGGAATGGCAGCTCATACATGCTTTTGCAAGGAGAAAAGAGTGGAGGATGAAGAGGACAAAAAACTAGTTCACCTCACCTAGTCTAGCTTTTCCATTTGCCTTAAAACACTGAAAAAGCAGGGAATAAAGTAGAAAAGGCAGAAGGGCGCCTAGGAGGCTAGGAATAAAGCAGATTTGATTCCTTGGGCTTTCCCATGCGCTACATGAGTCAAATAAGGCAAGTTTTACCATATGGATAGGTAAAAGACAACTTGCACAAGGTGGGACACATGAACTAGGCTAATAAGACAAAAATAATTAAATTAATGTCTAAGTGGGTAAACTATGGGTTGATTATTCTAACACAATTCTGGGGTGATTTGAGTGTCATAAATGCACCTAATTGCTAATTGATTGTTGTTTCACCTAACAATCAGTTAAGTTGAGTTGTGAAGGTGCCTCCATTCATTATTTGATTATTTTTTGTCATTATTTATGAACTAGAGCTAACACTAATGCCTACAACCATTTCTGATGACATGTGTCACTCCAATTAACTCCATCGGAGCTACTTGGGTTTATGGATACGCTACCTCCTTCAGTTCGACATGCAGTTACATGTGATGAGTCACTTTCAGTTACACTCAGTCATCTATTGCACTCCGATTCAGTTAGGACTTAGTGTGAGAGTCAATTATTGATTAGTTCTGTGGTTAACTAAATGTGTCGATTGTGGCTGACATTCAGTTAAGATACACCCATTCATTGAATTCAAATGACCTTCTTGGGAATTCAAATTTTCTTGGAATTCATGCACTCTGCATGACCATTGTATTTTCCTATCATTATTTTATTGATTATACAGAGCTGCAACATTCTATTGCAGCACCATTATGCCATTTTCATGCTTAATTGTCTAAAATCTCTTATGAGACTATGTTTTAGTCCCTAGATTACTATGACAGATTAATACATGTGACCTTCTAACCAATCCATTCCAATGAGAATGTCATAGGAAACAAGTGGCAGAACATTTAGATATGCACAAGTCACTAACCCATTCATCTCTAATGGACATTTTTCTACAATCTCACTGACCTTCCTCTTGGTTCCAGTGGCTAGTTGAACTAACCATGACTTACTATGCTTTAACTTCTTAAAAGAACAAACTTCAACAAGGGGTATTATAACTATGCGTAGAACCAGGATCAATCAAAACAGAGATAGATTTCTCAGCAATCTTACCTGGAACCTCAAACACAGTTGACTGGTGATCCGCCTGGAGGTCCTCTAACGCTGCATAAATCCTAGGGACTGTCCTTGCCACCTGACCAACAATTTCAACTTCTTGGATGTTGTAAGATATCCTTACATACCCTTCCTCATGAGGACAGTTCCTGCACATGTGGGGTCCTCCACACCTCCAACATTGGAGGGGTTCCCTGATTTCTTTAGGATTCTTTGGAATTTTCCCCATCACTTTGGTTGGATGACTTACAGTCTGTGATGGTTTCCTTTGCTGTTGGTTCGTGAAGTTGGACGATTTGAATCCTTTCTTTCTCTTTTCAAACTTGTCATTCTTATTTTCCTTCCAAGCCTTATGATGATCAGGCTTTCCTTTGTTATGGTCATAACAGTACTTAGCCTTTCGGATAGCCTCTTCTAGAGTTATAGGCTCATCAAACTGAATTCGGTCCTTGTAGGACTGAGGTAACCTACTCAAAAAGCGCTAGATATTCACCTTCTCATCTTTGATGTACCTAACATATCTTAGTAGCTCCAAGACCTTATTGGAATATTCTTCCATCGTCAGTTGTCCCAATCTCAACTCATGGAATATCTTAATTTTTTCATCTAATACCCGTCAGAGAGGTATTTCCGCTTAAAATACTTATTGAACTGTTTCCACTTAAGTCTTCTTTCACTGATCTGCTTTACTTGTCTGAGGTGCTCCCACCAAATGGATGCTCTTCCATTCAGATTTAAGATGGCAACCCTTGCCTTCATGTTTCCTGAATAGTCCTGGACTTGGAAATATTTCTTCATCCCAAGAAGCCAAGCTTCAGCTTCTTGACCAATCTTTATCTCACCATTAAAGGTAGGAGGTTTATCCTTCTTGAATTTGTCTCAAGAGCTATTCCTGTGGCGCATCTTTCTCTTGATATTGTGAGAAGAAGAGTTTGAACCCCCACTGGGTTCTTCTGAGTTAGATGAACTACTATAAGTCCTTTTCCTTCTTCTAGTGTTGCTCTTACCTCCTTCTGGCGCATCTTTCTCTTGCTATTGTGAGAAGAAGAGTTTGAATCCCCACTGGGTTCTTCTGAGTCGGATGAACTATTAGAAGTCCTTTTCCTTCTTCTAGTGTTGCTCTTACTTCCTTCTGGCTTTACTGTCCAATGCCCAAAGTCCATCTTTCTTTGTAATTCTGTCAAAATCTGCAACATGGTTGCATTCAGCTGATTCTGATCCTCTTGAGCCTTGACCAATCTTTCATTGTCTACTCTGTAACTCCGCATTTCCACCCTTAGGCTTCTCATGGTGGTTGCAAAATCTAGAGGGGTATACAAATATATCCTCCCATTAGACTCAGTTTCATCATTACCAACTCTAATGTTATCACCCATAACATCTTCTCCATGCTCATAGGGATCTTGCGCATCATACATGTTGTAGGTTCTCATGGTTGAGCCAAAAACCCACTTTTCCAAACGACACTATGAATTTGCAAAAATGTGTTAATAGACATGTTTGTTAGATACATGAAAAATTAAAAACACAGTTAGTTGCAATGCTGCAACTAATAGTTCTGGAAACTATTCACATGGACCATCTAGGCCCAATATTGCAACCATTAACTCTGATACCACACTGTCACGTCCCCATACCCCATAATGCGGATAATTTAAAATTTTTGCTTAAAGAACCACTTTGTTCTTCTGATAAACACCGAGTATGGACGTTAACCTATTCTCCAACCTTCATCTCAGGCTTAGAACCACTATACAAGTCGTTTCACCATTCAATTATCCATTCTGCGTCTAGAATGGCCATTTCTGAACTAACCTTTCCCTTTACGCACTTATGCTTCTACACTGCCGACCTTGAAACTCATGACTCGAAACCTCAAGGTTTAGATGAAGCGAATGGTCAAAATTGCTCCTTCCTCCCTTCTGCACCTCCGCTTGTTAGGATTATAATCCTCCCTTCTCCAATTTGGTCAATTATGTCTAAATTAGGAGTCTTTTCAGTCTATATTTAGTCACTAGCACCATTGGGTCCACCTGGCCTAATTGGGCCACATGTACCAGTTACTAGAGTGTGGGGAACACTAGTTGAGGCTAACTTCCACTGACTGCACTTGCATGCATCATTTTAGTCACCTCCTAGACCAATCCCTACAATTTAGGAGCCACTAGGAGTGTCAGAACCAACCTCCTTCAGTTGAGTTCAATTAGTGGCTAGTTAAGCCTAGTTAGGAGTCAGTTACATCCAGTTACATTCAGCTAGTGCCAATAATTGATTAACTACATGTGGGAAGGCACCTTTCCTCACCTTCCACATTCAGTTAGACTAGTTAACTGATTCTAACTGACTGAGGCACTGATTTAGACAACTGGAGATAACTAGTTAGGCTCTGATAGTGATTTATACATGTCTAGTTATTCATTTAGTTAGGTTGAGTCAATCAATTCGAATTCCTCTTTCATGCATTCGAATTGACTGGTTATTAATACCAGTGTATTACATTGGATTGATTATCAAATTTTAATTTTGATTAATGAAAGCATACACAGCTGCAAATTATTATTGCACTGTTTCATATCATATTTTGAGTAAATTTGCTTGTGAGATCTACTTGTGAGTTGTTTTTTTCCTCATAGATTTCTGTGAGCTCAAATTTAATACTGCTTTCCTCCTTCCGGCCTCAAAACTCAAAAGTCGGAACTTCAACAATCAGGCGAAGCGAAAGATTCAACTTCCGCCTTCTACACTTTCGTACTTCCGCTTTCCACCTCCTGGCCTCGGAACTCGAAAATCAGAACCTTAACATTTCGACAAAGTGAAAGATTTAACTTCCGCCTTCCACACTTCCGCTTTCCACCTTCCGGCCTCGGAACTCAGAAATTGAAAATCCACATTTCGACAACGTGAGATATTAACTTCTTCCTTCCGCCCTCGAAAATAAAAAATTGGAACTTCCACATTTCGACGAAGCGAAAGATTCAACTTTCTCCTTCCATCTTCCATACTTCTGCTTTTTTGCCTTCCAGCCTCGAAAGTCAGAAATCGAAAAACCACATTTCGATGAAGTGAAAGATTCAACTTCCTCCTTCCGCAATTCTGCACTTCTTCTTTCTGCCTTCCGTCCTCAGAAGATGAAAATAAAAAAACCATCAAAACGATACTTGAACTCGTCTACCTTCCTCCTTCCACCTTTCGCCTTTCCACTACGGAACTCGAATCATGGAAAACCAATACTCGGTCTTGATCAACTTTCATTCTCCTGCCTTCCACCTTCCTCCCTTCCGTTGCGGAACTCGGAACCCAAGAATTACACTTTCAACTTAACTTTTCTTTATCCTTTTGACTTCCACCCTCCGACCTCGGACTTCGGAAATCAAAACCTTAACCTTTCCTTAGAATGTTTCTGCACTTTTTCGCCTTCCAATTTCCTCCTTTCGCAGGTGGATCCTGGGAATCAAAAAGTCACCCTTTTGCATTAGAATCCTTTTACGCTTTCAACTTCCGCCTTTCGACCTCAGACGTCGAAAGTCCGAAAACCCACTATCTGCCTTGTCTTTTATCTTGATTTCTACCTTACGTCTTTTGCCTTCTGTAGGAGGATCCTGGAAGTCAGAAATCCCCCATTCTACTCCGATGGAACTTCTTTCTCCCACCTACTGCATTCTTCCTTCCAGTACAAATCCCAGGGTGCAGAAACAAAACCTTTCTACCCAGTTCAACTTCTCCTTTTCGACTTTCGGCTTCCACCTCCCCTAGGCGGATTTCAAAGGGTGGAAACACCGAGTCAGAAACTTCTCCTTTTCGACTTTCGGCTTCCACCTCCCCTAGGCGGATTTCAAAGGGTGGAAACATCGAGTCAGAAACATTCTGACCTCTGTAACAGGATTTCAACCTCCATGAACTTGGGAAAAAATGCATAAAAACATCTAAGGAATAATTAGAGATAAAATGCAGGAAATATACACAAGTAAACATCTACTTCATCATCAATAAGCATCCAATCATGAACAAAACAATTCATAGACAAATAAATTGCATAAACAACATAACAAGAATACTTATCTCGAGGGATGAAGTTGTCCTACAACTAGCTATGTAGCTGCAATGTTCCACCCAACCATAGGCCAATGTGTTATTTAATCTCTCAACACCACTGCCACCCCCGAGCTAGGCATGATTCCACAAGGAACTATGGAATAACAGACTCACACACAACCAGATATTTAACACACAGTTAAGCCAACACCTGGTTGGACTTATCAAACTGTCCAGCCAAGCCAACACGTAGTTGGGTTACTAGGCTGCAGGATTATCAAGACAACAATTGCATTAAGGACCATCCAAGCCAACAAATGGGTTCACATGCCCCAAGACCAAACCATCTCTCACAGTTGGGTTAACAGGCTGTCCAAACGAGGGTTACACACAAGGCCAATGCAAAGCAAGACTCAACCAAACCAAGATCAAAGATCAGGTTAACAGACCCCAAGGTCAAGTTAATCTCCCTTGGGTTTACAGGCTGCTAAGGCAATGGAAAGGTAAAATGACTAGGTTAGTTGCTCATTCAAGAGCTAAGGAAATATCCATAAGATCTATCTAGACTAGCATCCACATTACCTGCATCCCAACACAAGGTAGCATACCTTTCTCTGCTAAATAGTTCATCAGGCTATGCCTCCTTTTTAGTGCTCTTCAGGGTATGTAGTAAGGATTTACCAGCCACTCTTATGATTTTCCCGAGGTTCCTTCCTGCACTAGGTCAACAATTCCATTCCTCTCCTCTTCTAATCCTCAGTATTGCATACCAAACCAGAGCCAAAACCGGGGTGCCCAACACAACAACCACACTGTAAACCAGCAAACAAACTCCTCACTATACACAAGGAAAAAACTGTAACAGAGGATTTCCACTACAGGAAAACATCCATGGTGGGAAAAACCCTAGATGACCAAACTGGCTCATGAAATCAAGGGATCTCCTCTGCTCTTGCTCAACAAAGGAAAATACTTGCAAAATACTTAGTCCCCTGACCCTTGCGCGACTGAGGATGGTAAAAAATAGGTGAACGACCCCGAACATAACAAGGTCCTCTCTCACGGGAAATCAAATTGTCTGAACCACGAACCCTTGTTCCCTTGCTCGGCAAAGGAAAATACTTGCAGAAAATTCATTTCACGACTCCAAGCAGTACTGAACCAACATGACGGCTAGATCAAGGATGGAAAACCAGGTCAAACACGGATCTCAGGGTAAACGCATAGCACGCATGAGCAGTCTGGAGAGCTCGAACAATAGAGTGAATGAACGATGGAATGGTTCCTGGATGAATGAATTCCCTCAACCCTTAGCGCAACTCCAGGATTAGAGGATGGGAACACATTCCCATGCAGTTTTACTTGTTGCAGAAGAAAGAATGCACTGCCCCAGGTTGTAGGATTTGCTCAGTCAAGCAATCTAACTTCCATACCCTGCTCTGCCCAAGGCATTAACTGCCTCCACCAACTTCTGGAAGAAATTGATGATTGAGGATAGAGGACAAAAGGGTAGCTAAGGGTACATGGGTTCTCCCATTGACATCTGGTCATACCCTGTTGGCTCAGGGGGTTTGACTAAATCCCCACCCTATCTCTTGTGAAATCATGCCCCATCTCTTTCATATTGCAGTTCCATAGCTAGCTGTGGTATTTTTATTAATTTGTATTTTTACATGATATATCAAAACATGTTGTGCATAACCATCACCACAACCATAGGCATCAACTAGATCACCTATTTACAAACATCCATCAATGGCAGGGCCTTGGCCTTGAGCTCCTTACCACGATTCCTACAATATATATACATCATGTACAATCAAAATATCATGGGGTGAAAACCGGGGTGTTACAATGGACATTATAAAAATATATTTTATTTATTATATTATATTATTTTTCATTGATTGAAGAGAGGTAATGCTAGCCATTGGTGTGGGGAATCCACATTCCAAGTGGTTAATTTATGTCATTATCTCTGTTGTTTGAGTTAATTCCAATGAAGTGGTGTCATTGTGTATGTTTTCTGAGTTAATTGTGATGGAGTCTCTACAAGTTTGATTAATGAAGTGGGACCATTTAGGATTTTTTTGCAATGTGCACTATAAATGCTCTTATACCTACAAATGATTTTGTACCATTTCGGGTTTGAATGCATTGCATAGAGTTTTAGATTGCATTAATCAGTACCTTTGGACATTTTTTGTTGAGCTTTGAGCATATTTGTCTCCTTATGTCTCATCCCCCTCCATGACAAGGCTACAAGGAAACGTTTCTCAAGGCCTTTAAAGGGCCTTGGATTACGTCGACTTAACAATAGAGGAGTGTCACAGTTAGATATGCATAGTGAAGAGGCATCGATTTATCTCTCGATCAACTAATTACGTTGGAGGTAAGCTCATTTGATGATTTGGTTATGAAAATGGTGGCTTTTGGTGCTTTGTTGTTAAAATATTGTTTATCGAGCTATGATCGGCCTAATCACACCCTATTTAAGCTTAAAGTGGCATTTCTAGTAATTAGTATGTAACCTTTTCTTCATTATATGCACTCCCCGGTTTAGAGACATGATGCATGTTGTCACTATTTATTTTTCAACAAATACTAAGCCTTTGCAAGATGAAAAATGTGGACATTCTTTGTTTCCCAGAAACTTCAATGTATTTTGGCGGTTGATAGGTGGAAAAAGCATCTACAACCTACAAAATTTTAAAAATGATCTTCTTGAAAACTAAAATGCAATTTAAGATACTTAACCAAATATCATACTTTTACAGCATGGAAGCTATTAAGGTTTTGTTTTATGCATTTCTCTATTCTTTACAACATTGAGGTGTTTTCCACACATCTTATTGAAAACTCCAATGAAATTTGAGATGCTTTGTTTTTGTTAATATTGAGCTTGTGTGTTGCGAAACCACAAAGGCTTTGTTTCCTGGAATTTCTTGTTTTTTTACCCTAATTTAGGTCACATTTTCACCTTATTTTGGAATATGGATTAATCGTGAAAAATATTACTTCTGCATCACAATTTTGATAAGTTGGATTTAGTTGTCGATACTTATTTATCTAGTCTAATCTTCCATTTTTCCTTGTTGCGTGTTATTTGAATGATATTCTTCTTAGATTTTTCTAGTGTATAACCTATAAGAGAACAAAGTGTTTGCCTTTTGTTTGTTGAAAGCTTGTATTCACTAGATTAAAAGGATTTAGCGACTAAAATTGATTGTACAAGGCATGGAATCACTACATGTGTGTAATCAAAAGGCATTTAAAAGGTTAAAGATTAAAGGAATGCTTGTAACCCATATTTGAAAGTATTTAAAATTATTTTAAAATGATTTTGAATAAATCTATTTGCGGAAACTCAATGTTATTTTAGATTCCAATGTATCTAGGTAATGTTGTTTCATCCTTGAGAGATGGGCATGATACATTCAACATTACAACATTTTAACGTTTCCGATAGCTTTCCATTGGATGAGGTACTCTCTTGAATGTTTTCCTTGTTTCTTTCCAAGGTATAGTTTATACCATTCATGTTGTGGGGATCAATGAGTAATGAAGATGCATCATTAGACATTCTAGAATTGGGCAATAATTCAAGATAAATAAACTATGAAACACACTTAATGGTTTAAATTGTTATGTTGGCAAGGAGGTTTGTTTGAAGACGAATAAAATATCAAGGTTTCTAATATTGTGTCACATAGTGGTTAATCTTTAGCAAATATGGCCACAATTCATTTTTTGTACATTTGGATTAGTGTTTCATGTGTTTCTAAAACTATATTCAAGGGAGTTATAGTTGATGACTCAAATTCCTCATTTTTTTCAGTTTGGAGGAGATATAGAAGGTGTTTTTTCTATTCTAAACCATTGTCAATAGGTTTCTTCTATTCCATACTTTATAAGGATCATGCAGTGGCATGAGGAAGTTCGGTTGCCTTATGTGGCTCATGCCTTCAAGGTTTAGGTTTGTGCTTCTCATTTGAAGCATGGCCTGAGTACGATAGTTTAAAAAGTGCTTAATTTTTCTTGATAGCTTATTTGGATAAAGACCTATTAAGATGCATCAAAGAGAATGAAGGTTAACCTCTATAGGTATGAATACCTGATATTCATTGCAATGTTTGTTTTAAATTTGTATAAGCACAAAGAGATCTTATGAAACATGTAAAAATTTATTTTTCTTATTGTACAAATATGTAATGTACTATTATGCATGTGTATATTTTATTAACAAAGATTGCTTTCTACTTCTCAACCTCAAAAAGAAAATGCATACAACCTTCCAAAATCCAATCTACTCAACTTTTCATTTTCGACAACTTGCTATCTAACACAATCTAATTAACTTGTAGTCAAAGCAATGGCCATTTCTCTGCAACCTATTGTTAATGCCCAAAATTTGTCCACTAGCCATGTCATTACCCCAGTCTCCTACATATATCATTACTACATCTCATTTCCACTCCATTACACCCCTTAGAGCTTGGAAAAACCTTTGCAAAAGCCAAAAAAATAAAATGGATCATTTTTACCTCAGGTCGCTCATATCCCTGAGGAATGAGTGACTTAGGTCGCACCAAATCTCTTGAGAAAAGTGGTCCAAGTTGCAAAAAATCTCAAATAACAAGTAATCTAACTCATGGCATGAATTTCGGTTGTTTCCTGCTTTTCTTAGGCAAAAAGAGGAAACCTCGACTCACACTCTCACTCAACACAAATCATTGAGAGGAATTTGCATGGAAAAAGATATCCTGATCCTTATCCACAAATCCTTGCATCGATCCTATAAATTAACCCTCGAGGTTCATCATCCATTACATGTATACGCTCCCTATCCACAAGAACTTTCCACTCACCTGTTTAAGCTACCACTCTCCCAAATTTTCTCCCGAATCTAGAGATGGATTTTTCCTTGCTCCAACTTCACCTACTAAAGATCGCTACCATGACATGTGGATGGAGGATCACGGGCTATATGGAGACCAAGCATACCTTCCCTCAGACAATTGTAGGGGCCCATATCTTATGCTTCGTATGAGGTGACTCTTATTCCTTCCATTTCATTATTAATGAAAAATACATTCTTTGATTCTTTGAAATGTTTCTTGTCAAAGAATGTGGGAAATATTAGTTTATATTTTCTTTGATATTGTTTAGTTTCATTATTCCCACATGCTAGTTAAATTTTCATTTTTGTTTTCCTTGTTTTTGTTTTTCCTTCTAAAACTATGCTAAGGTCCACACAACCCTTAGTAGGTGCATTTTGGCAAGGGATGGTGTGAAAACACCAACTACAATTTTTGGTGACCATACTGGGGACAATCTCTATCATTCTCCAGTTGTGATTTTTTTTTCCAGGCCTTACTTGAGCTTTCTGTTTGTCTTGGATTACTTTGCATTTTGTCTGTTTATTGCTTGTTTAAGAATGTTGTTAACATTTTCGACCTGAAAATCCCCCACATTTCTTGATCCAAGTCCCTTTTCTATTTCTTTTTACTATTTGTGAGTTCATTGGTGTTCGTCGCACCTATTTTTCTAGTTGATGCAATTTTAGTCGCACTTTTTCCTTCAATAGTGTGACTTGAGTCCAAAAACTTATATTCCAATTCAAATCACATTTTTTTAGTGTTTTGTGTGACCTAGGTCGCACATTTGGATTTGATAAGTGAAACCTGAAGTTTCTAGTTGAAGGTCGCACTTGTTTGCCCATTTTGAGCGCCNATTTTTTTAGTGTTTTGTGTGACCTAGGTCGCACATTTGGATTTGATAAGTGAAACCTGAAGTTTCTAGTTGAAGGTCGCACTTGTTTGCCCATTTTGAGCGACCCAAGCCACTCATTTTCTTTGGAAAGGAGCGAGTTGTACACGTTTTCAGTTTTCCTTAGCAGTTGTTACAATTTGCAGATTCTTTTTGCACAAACAAACTCGATTTTTTAGTATCTTCTTGTTGCCAACCCCCTTTTGTCCTGTTGGCAGACCTTTTGATTACTATAGAATTTGTTTATTTGTCATTTTGAGCTATTTTTATGAAGAAAAAAGGTTTTTTACTATTATTTATTTATCATTTTTACAGTTATGTTTGGATTAGTATTCGACTACATTTTCTCTTGTTTTGGTAAGTTGCTTATGAAAATCTAAATTAGATGATTGATCAATTTAGTCATTTAGAGTATGTTTAGTTTGCTAGATTGGGAACTCTCCCTAATCTTTATGATATTAGACTATTTCAGTTATTTGTCATTCACGTGCATGCTTTGAATATTGAATTCTTGGTCATAACCTTATCATGTTGAAATGAGTTTTTCAAGAAAAGTATAACTTAGTAATGTAATATTGTCATTTATTTCAACCATTTAATTTATGAGCTTATAGTTGTACACAACTCTAGTGCACACACCAACACTCCTTCATTAGAACTATCACTTGGTTCATGTCGCGAAGCAGAGACTTAAAATCAACCCTAACTTAAACACATATTAAACCAACATGAGGACCAAAAATATTATAGTAAGGTTAGGACCTTCGGGATAGGAATACACATAACTCCCCTTGGATACTATACATCTGAAACATAGTGGTTGTCTAATTAGGGAGCCAAAATCCTCTAGTATTGTCATGCACAGTTGAAATCCAATTTGTGTATTGAGTTTCTTCTTTAGGAGGGTAAGTGGAAAGAATGGAATCAGAGGACCACCCAATCCACATTTAGTATCGAAGATTATCCAAACTACTGTCTTTATACTGAAGCTGGGGAATACTCATTCTGGTGT
Organism: Pseudotsuga menziesii; assembly: GCA_001517045.1. Classification (NCBI taxonomy): domain Eukaryota; kingdom Viridiplantae; phylum Streptophyta; class Pinopsida; order Pinales; family Pinaceae; genus Pseudotsuga; species Pseudotsuga menziesii. Next base: position 340,401 of record LPNX010366659.1, on the reverse strand, counting down.
GTCTGTGAACGAGGTAGCCTAGAATCCTTCCTTATTAGGCATCTTACCTAGAGGCCATCCCCTTTGACAGGGGAAGACCAGGGACAAATAGAGTTAGTTGCAACCCCAACTCTATAACTATCATTTTGATTTTCACTTACTGGGTCTGAATAGGATCAATGCCCCTATTGTGGTATAGTGATTGGAAGATCTAACTCAACTTCCTACTTCTTTCTATCTGATGGGGAGGTCATGACCACATAGAGGAAAACATTTGAGGATGATTTATTTGTTGTTGTTTTTTTATTGATATTTTTAGGTTATCAGGCCCTTTTTATTTCTCAGATTACTCTTTTCAAAATTTTCTTTTCTTTTCTCACAGTACTCGTTGCATAGTCAGTTGCACTTTTTTTTTATTAGTTTTTTTCAATTTGAGATTAACACATTGTATCCTCTTGTTGTTGAGCTATTTTCATCTATGATAGTTGCTAAATATCCCCTGAGGTACTCTCAAAGCCTTTAGGTCCAACCCCATTAGTATGGTTTGTTAGACCACATGGTTGGATCTTCATGCCGAACCTTACTTTAGTACACTACATAGTCACTAGAGCACTTATTTGATTATTCTAATTCTGATTCCTTAGAATTAGAATCACCCATACATCCACACACTGGCAACACCATGGCTAGTAATATTCCCCCATCCAGTGGTAGAATCCCAAATCCTTTTTATAGGGGAATCACTAGAAGCAGATTCAACTATGGAAACCCTCTATAAAGAGGAGGACCCATTAGTGGAAGTCCTCAATTGGGAGGAGGACCCATTGGTGGAAACCCTTCATTAGGAGAGGGACCTATCAGTGGAGGCCCCATGACTGCAAAGATTAACAACATAGTTGTTGGTCCTTCCACACCATCCACTACTGCGAGCTTGTCATTCATGGCTAGCCTCAACCTCCATGATTTGACAAGGATAACAAATGATCCAATATTCCATGATCCAAAATGGACCCCCATTCCTACCAAACTCCCATCTAACATTCTGCAATTCAAAGGGAAGGTTGGGGAATACTCGCAAAACCATATCATGTTGTTTCACGTATGGTGCTCTTCAAACAACACCATAGATGTTTCCATTAGGCTATTCCTATTTCAAAGGACCTTAACCGGTGTTGTTGTTAAATGGTACATTGACCATCCCTATGGGACAATCCCAATTTTGTATCCTTGTCTTCCACTTTTCTATAATTCTTCTAGTTTGTTGTTCAATACGATGAGTGTGCAGGAATACTTATTTATTGTCAACAGAACTCCTTGAACCACATCACAAAGCATATGCATAAGTGGCATCAATGCCAAAGTTTGTGTAATACCAAAATCAATGACAAGATATTTCTATATGCGTTTCTGAAATCCCTCCTCCCTACTATTTGTCTCTTGCCTCAGCTCCCCATGTTCATGGCACCTTGTGTAGTGGAACCATGTGTGGCGATGATTCTACCAGCTTCATGGCCCCTCTAACCATTAACCCATACTATCCTTTCTTTAGACCTCCATTAGTTTCTCATGTTTAACCACACCCCAGTGTTCCCTAATTTCCTCACAGGAAAGTATATTCCCTGGAGAACATGCTTACACAACCTACGTCTAGTAATAAACAAACACAACCTATTTTAATAATCAACAAGAATAGACCAAGACAATAAACAGGGGAAATAACAAAGAGAAAAACCAATGGAAAGGAGGTGGGGCCTGACCCACTAAACCACCTCCTAACATTAAAGTGAACCTCATAGATCAACACAATAACAAAGTGCCCAAGCAAGCAAAAATGATTAGTTATTTACAAACCATCTGTAATGTTTCCAAGGTATCTATGGGAATTATACCCATCATTTTCCCCACTTAATCTAAGGTGCACTAGTCACTGGAATGAGGCCGACCATTGAGAAGTGTCCACCGCCCCATAGGAAAAAACTAATTTTCCTCCACCTCATCCCACCCAAATGCAACCAATGGTCTTGCAAAACTTGTTCCCTCTACAAGGGGTAGTCACAGGGAAACCTTTGGCATCTTATCCACCTCAACCAACTTCATCGAATCAACCTCGTGACTCTAGGGTCTAACACCTACTTATATTGTCCACTAATGTGAACCTTTATATGTGACATAACCAATACAGTTCATCCATCGAAACTTCCACTACTTATAAGGGGAAAGACTCATCTCCAACCGATGATCCCTTGCACCTACCTTAAATTCCTAGTTATGGGATACCCAAAGTCCCTAATTTTCCTTTGCGTCGCATTGCAAATAATCCAAATGCTCATGTCACTCCCAATTATAGCATTGTGGATAACTTGGTACAATCCTCCACTGCAATATCAACACTGGAATTTATGAGGAATTGTCCCATGCAAAACAAATCCTTACTGTCAACTCTAGGCGTGATCAATCCTTGCAAATATTGCTTGAAGAAATTTTATTTGGATCAAGTGGATCCCTAGATTCCCTCATCACTAGCCTTTCAAATTTTGGTTACCATTCAAAACTTGGTGATTCATCGGTGAATTATCAATGAAGGAACCTCCACTTGCATTTTGTCAACCTATGTTTGGAGGAAGCTCATATCTCCCTAGATTGCATTGCCCCTCATTATGTTGTGCACCTATGATGGCTACACTTCTCAACCTCAAGGTCATCTCCAAAACGTCCCTATAGATCAATCAACTAGAAAAACAATGTTTATCAATATCGAGGCTTTCAATGTTCAGTTAAATTACAACCTCCTCCTTGGGAATAACTACATGTAAAATATGAAAGCAGTCACTTCATCCTTTTTTAGGATTATGATGTTCCCCCATGAAGGGAAGATCGTAAAGGCTAGACCCGTTAACCTATTATGACCCCAAGGGGTCGACTTTCCCAGAAAATGTCTTATCCACGGTTGACAACACTATTGGTTTTGTGTTCATCCAAACTTTTACGAGCATTTGGCCTAGCATTTTTCATGATTCCCCCATGGTAGGAAACTTTAAGGATCTAACTCCTCCACCCCTAAACATGGAAATATTAGAGTTGTACATTGTTTCCTCTAATAAATATGCTACCCAACCTCAACCTCAAACTAAACCTGTCCCCTCTCCTAGCCATTTACTTGGGAACAAATGGGGATCCACAACTATTCAACAAATTATGTTCTTATTTCCATCCTCTAGAATCATGAGCAATCATGTGATGGAAACTCTTAATCTCCCAAGTTTGATGTTAGGCCTGCATATTTGGTATCTTACCCCTCTTAATCCATCTCCTACACCACATGTTGTTTTGATACATGTGCATCCAATTGGTACTGCCAATCATCCCCCTCTAGGAATCCCTAAAGGCACAACCCATCACCACTACTTCCCAATAAGAATATTGGGGGAAAATGATGAGTGCAACAACATCACTAAATTCGAACAGAGTTGTGAACCCTCCCCCTACTGCCACAACTCGACACCACCTCCTTGTGCTTTGTGCAATGTTTCGATTCAAACTACCTAGATATATTCGGAATCACCCATATTACGCACTCATTTACATATATTAGATGATGAACCCAATGAGAACATATCGGTGCTCCATCTCCCTGCCATTCCCAAACTGTCTGACAAGTCATTATGCACCAATCAAGGAAAATTTTAAGGATCTATAATTTTTTAAAGTGTACAAACCTTGGTGAATCTTACTAATTCTTAAGTTTTCAACCATAAAACGTGGGCAATATTTTCTAAAACGACTCAAATTTATAAGGATTTTATATAGTTTCTAGACATTTTTGGCAATTTTTAGAGAGAAAAAACTATCCCATGGAACTTGGGTGAATCATTTTTTGGAAAAAAAGGTTAGAAATTATCCCATGGGCTAAACTTATCCCCTAAAATTTTCCTTGGAACTAATCATCCTTATGAAGTATGTGGAATCCATGGTCATTACTCACACCATTGGCCAGCTCTACTCGAGTATCAATCTATGCTGGATGACTTGCGTCAACTTTCAATAGAGTCCCAAGTCACCAACAAAGAAGGTCACCCTCCACCATCTTCTTTGAGCGGGATGAACACCATTTGTTTCATCTCAACTTCTGATGAGCCTTCCTCATCATCCCAAACCAGTATGGTTGTGTCGATAGGAATGGATCCCTTTAGTCTACATGCTTGATCCTTCTGAAGTGATTACCAAATACCATGTACACCACATCGAAGCATGCCCCCAAACCTGTCTAACCTATACAAGTTAGAATTTTAAAACAAACTAAATAATCACTTATGTTTTATTTATTTATTTATTTTTAAATCTCATTTCATAAATTAAAATTAATGTTAATGAAAGTAAATAACTATTTCATTAGAAAAAACAATGCACACATATAAATATATATTTTATATTATAAAAATATCAAAATTTTAAAAATGTAAACCCTATATCATAAAAATATCAAAATTTAAAAAATGCAAAATCCTTTTTGAGTTGTAAAAGGATTTGATTTTTCCTAGTTTTTAAGATGAATATGCCTTTATAAGTCAGGGTTTAAAATTAATTAAATTGAAGAGAAACCTTCCAAATTTCAATCCGTTATTATTATGTTTACTTGAAATTCTGTTATGGTTTTGAAACGTGAGAGTAATTTAAATATTAGATAAGTTTAAAGGTTACTTTTATTATTATTTGAATTTCTGTTTTGGTTTTGACAATTGGGAATAAATTAAATATGAAAATAGTCTAATATTTAATTTTAGTATTATTATTATTTTGATTGAAATTGTGTATTGATTTTAATAATTGTGAATAATTTAAATATTAAAATAGTTTAAAAGTTATATTTTTTTAATTATTTTTATTTGAAATTTTATTATAATTATTATAATATTAAAAACATAAATATAAATTACAAAGTTTTATAATTTAAATATTTTATTAAAAAAAATGTAATTCAAATTCTAAAGTAAATTAAATATATTTTAATGTTTAGACTACATAAAATCTATTTAAGTGAAGTCTCGTAAATATGAAAGAAGTGTAAATCATAATTTAATTAAAGATTTCATCATCCAATTTTGATTGCTTAACCTTTTTTTAAGACATTTAATGTATGAATTTTTTAAATTACTTTGGATATTTTGTTAAATAAATAAGAGTATGAATGAATAAGTTAAAACTAACACATCTAATTTGTTGAGGAAAATAAATATAAATATGAATAAATAAGTTAAAATATTTTTTCCATTTGTTGAGAGAAATATTTCTATATAGATTCTTTAATTGGATAACAAATTATGTTTTTTTAACATAATTTGATACCTATGGTTTTATTACTCAAACAACCCTTTCAAAATCCTTTAATTCCTTTTAAAAATATATTTTAGATTTTTTTTTGGGCATAATGAAGGAAATAATTTCTAAAGGGTATGATAAGGTAGTATGCCCCTTATATCTTCTATGCACACACTCATTTGTGGACACAATGTGGTTTCTATGGTTTTATTACATGGCTTAGGGTTAAATTCTTTATAGCAACTTTAGGATGAAGAACTTATATTTATATTTATGTTGTTGGTGGATTTAGGGGGTTAGGGGGTTGGGTGGGTTTAATTTTTTTAATTTTAATTTTTTCCTGAATGTAATGTAACGAGGAGTTAGTGGGTTAGGGTTTATTATTATTATTATTATTATATCTAGTCCCTCATCTGCACCAAATATAGATTCTAATGCGGTGTAATCCATGGATGAATTTGAATAATTTCACACGAAACATTTTAGATGTTTTTTATTAGTATGATGTTTGTAATTGAACCTCTAAAGGAGTTTTTGAATATTTATATGAATAATTTGTTCTTGTATGGTTTAATATATGATTTCATTATGAATCATAACATAATTTTTTTAATTTTATATGGTTAGAGTGGTGAAATTATTTATCAAATATTTGATTTTGTTTAATATGCAAGTTTCAAAAAAGTTGATATTTATTTCTTGAATAAAAAAATGTTTTTCCGATTTAGGAGTTGATTTCAAAGTTTTTGTAAACAATAGTATGGGATGTTTAGGCCATGGCTCTATTTTTTACCCCGAAAAAAAAGCGTGTTTATTGGTATCAACACTTTTCTATTTGGGGGGGTGTTTTTGGTGTTTTTTTATTAAAAAGACATAGTTTTTTATACCTAGAGTTCTAGTGATTAGTATAAAATTCTCGTTTCATAGTCTAAGTGGTTTCCAATCACGACTTTTACTTGAAGTGCAATTGGTGATATATTAACTTTTTTAAATAAACTATTATATACACCTATTAGCTTAATTCACATGATTCTACAACTATTAGCATAACTTCAACTCTAATCACAATTATATTGGATAACTATTAGCCACAACAATAAGCTTAACTCCAATAATTCTACAACTATTAGATGAACTTGTAATTGTACTCAAATGATTCCATCTCTTAGCTTGATAAGTTGACCTTCTTTGAACCATGCACTGCTCAATAAACTTTCCATTTGGATGCCTAGAATCATGAGAACAATCATTGAACACCCATAAACAACAAGTAAACATATTAGTAAAAACATTTTTTAGAAAAAAAAAACATTATCAATGTGTTAAATATGCATTTTCCAAATATATTAATCTCATTAATATGGTTGTTGCTAGTTTAAATATGATAGTAGTTGAAATGTTAGATTTTATTTTTATTGTTATTATGTTTACTTGAAATTCTGTTATGGTTTTGAAAAGTGAGAGTAATTTAAATATTGGATTAGTTTAAAGGTTAAATTCTATTATGGTTTTGAAAAGTGAGAGTAATTTAAATATTGGACTAGATTAAAGGTTATATTTTTTTAATTTCTTATTTGAAATTATGTTTTGGGCTTGACAATGGAGATAATAAGTTAAATATGAAAATAGTTTAAAAGGTTGATTTTAATAATATTATTATTATTTTGGTTGAAATTTTGTTTTGATTTTGATAATTGTGAATAATTTAAATATTAAAATAGTTTAAAAGTAATTTTTTAATTATTTTTATTTGAAATTTTATTATAATTATTAAAATTATAAAGTTATATAATTTAATATTTTATTAAAAAAAATATAATTAAATATATTTTAATTTCTAGACTACATAAAATCTGTCTCATAAAATCTAAGTGAACTTTATAACGCCACTGTTTTAATTAAAAGCCCTTGCATGGAATGGATAAGTTTGGAACGACCGTGAAGCCCCATAAGTAGCCCGTTGAAGCCCTGATTGTTATAGCCCTTGGAACTTTGAAAAAGGATGATCGATGGACTTAAATGAAGCATAGAAAGCATACTCTGTTTTAGGACAGTTATAGAAATAAAATAAGAACATCACTGCAAAGAAGAGATTGTTGATGCATGAAAGCAAGCCCAGACTTGAAGATGAAGGCCCCTGGAGAAGACCTAATTGTGAACAGACCTAATGAATAGTGGAAGAGGCACTTTATGAGATCTAACCTGTTCTGGACAGTTGGGCAGACCAAGTAGCCCCAACATTGTTTGTGTGAGATCTTGTGAAGGCCTCATTGATTCATTGAAGTACTCATTTGATTTTGAACAAATAAGTTTGAAAGTCTCTAAATATGGAAGAATTGTAAATCATAATTTAATTAAATATTTCATCATCCAATTTTGATTGCTTAAAAAATCCTAAAACATTTAATGTATGAATTTTATAAATTACTTTGGACATTTTCTTAAATAAATAAGAGTATGAATGAATAAGTTAAAATATAGACAATTTGCATCTATTACAGAATTATAAAAAATTAAATTATATGAGATAACTATTTGAAAAAAAATAACTTATATGAGATAACGATATGTTCAAAGTAAAGGAGATTGATGGTGGCCCAGCGTTCCTCGGGACTCTGGACTCGGTCGAGAATGCCCACCAACTAATTTTTGGAAGTGCAGGGTGGCAAATGCAGTGCCTCTCCTGCATTATGGATTCTCCTATTTTTATTGCACTCAAATTGACCGGTGAAACCATCACGCGGTGCTTTCCTAATAATTCACGATTCAGAGACGAATATGCTTTGTACACTACTAATCCTATTATTTTCAATACTTTCATATATTGCGGAGGATGAATATAAAGTGCTATCCATCAATTATCATATAGATAAAATTCAAAAGAGTTGAAAGCAGGTAGCAACTTGCAGGTTGAATTCAACAAAAAGGCCATGGCCATGGCAGATCCCAATCTGAAGAGACGTCTGGCCTATAGATGGCAGGCTGTTACTGCAGGCTTATAACACAAACCTAACAAATGACAGTTCCTGTTTCCCGGAAAGAGAGGATCAGTCGGAAGTATTTTCCATGTGTTGTTACATAAATTGAAAGCAACTGTATGCGGGCTTAGATGCGTAGCAATGCACAGCCAATCCCCTATGGCACAACATATCAATGGAGAATAACATTTGAGAGGAGCCATGAACTCTGAGTAGAGACTCAGAGGAATCTGTTGAAGCTCGGTCCATGCATTAATATCACTGCTGCCCATGCAGTATTGCAATTCCCAGATGACTATTTTTTCAATAGCTTTATTATTAAGCTTGTTAACCACTTTTCCAACCATCATTAGGCGCCCATTGCTCTCTGCAAGAGACGGAGTTGAAATAGAGCATGGCATGGCTGCATCAAGTTCAGTCCAAATCCCATTTTCTGGATCAAATGTAACAACTCCATATGGCATCTCTGTGATACAGTAGAACACACCATTGCACCACACTCCTGGATCGGACCCAAATTTTGCATGGGGCAGGGGGTCGCCTGCCATTTTCCAATAGCCAGCACTGGAATCATAAATCTCCGTATAAAGCGTATACACTCTCGAGTTCATGACACCTCCAGCTGACATAATGTTATTCTCTTCTCCTGCAACTACAATTTTGAAAGACCGGGCATCCTTGCTCAGACACATGCTTGCTTTGTGTATCAGCTCAACTCTGGAAGTCGGAGGCAGTTCCTTCACTGTCCTTTTAATTGGATTGCAGATGGATAGTACCTTGCAGTCTGCGACGAGGTTACCGAGGCATAAAATATTGCCTGCTGCAGTAATAATAGACATACGAGGGATTGCAGGATTGGGTATCTTATGCCAGCGCTCCATTTCGAAGTCGAAGGCACATGAGAATTTACCCATTGTGCAGAGGAAGAACCATGCAGCTTTCTTCCGGTATCTGTTCCTCCAATAGGCATCTGATAGGAGCAGAGATTTCCATTTTGTGCATACACTGCGAAACTGCACTGTGCTGGCTACAGGCAACCACAGCAAGATCCTTTCAATCATTTCTTCGGGAAGCCCACTCCATAGGTTCTCCGCCTCTAATTGCAAGCAGGCTGCAGGCATAATCTGCTTCTCGCTTTTCATGGGTTTGCACTGACTATTCTTAGACTGCATCTTTACCATTAGCAATGAAATCTGAGCAATAAATATATGCAGAAAACATTAACCGTAGGCAATATTATGCAAGACGTCACACTAGTGTTGCCGATCGTTTGGATAAAAACTAAAATGAGTATTACATGGAAAACAAGATGTGTAGACAGAATTCTATATTATGAAACTGAAACTTAAAAGCCAGCAAATGTAGTAATACTACATGAATGGTTGTGATGAAAATGGCTCAAACCATTGGATTTACATGACAAACGATTGGAGTTGAACTAAAATGCATTCAAAGAAACCATGGATTTAAACACAATATACAATCAATCACACTGCAAAATGAATTAAAACAATCCCATTGAGAGCAAAAACCTTCCAAAGGCATGGAAGAATCCCAAGCATTCGAAAATTCATGGAAAAATGGAAGGCAGAATTCGAAAATATATAGTAATTATTTGGTTCAGGTTACCTATGGAGCCCTCATCAGCGTGTAATTGTTTTGTAATGTAATTCAACAAATCAATAATCAGATTTCCTTCTTGTACCGTCATCGCTCACTCATGTTGTCTATGTTGGCTATCAGAATCCCATACAACTTAACTTTCCTTTGACCAAATTCTTAACAGTAAGTCGATAATAGATGCGCTCCAACTTTGATTCGTCCATAAACGGTAAATAATAATAACAAGATGCCACATGTAATATTATAACGAAAACATAATACCAAGGAAAGTTGCAAGTTGTTGGAAAAAATATTTTTGAAGAGCACCACCGAAAGGGATAGCTATATGGGAAGGAAGGAAAATAAAATCTGTGGGAATCTAAATACTGTTTACGCGGAAAACAAAAACCATCCACTTGTCAATATCCCATTTGCATCAAATATAAAAATAGTCACTCAAAAATGAGCGTTCTAAATCGAAGTGGACATCAAAATAAGGTAGTTGGTTATTATTATTATTAAGTTACTTATAATAATATTTGCTTTTGCTTTTTTTTTTTTCAAATGGAAAGATTCACAGGAAACTAGCAATACTTCCCACATTAGTGGATGGTAGAGGTGGTAAACAGTCGGCCATCTTAACAGAAGACCTAACCCCAAAGGACTCAAGAATCGAACCTATGACCTCCCCCAAACCAAGAGGATATGCGCACGTCTTACCAATTGAGCTAACGACTTTTGCTTTTGTTATGAGAACGGGTCTGGCCTACCCACTTATGAAGCATAAAATGACTTCTTGCTTAAAAAAATTAAAAGCAAACCTTTAATGAAAGAAAATATTGAGTAATGATTCCTTTTTCGGTGATCCACTTCCGGACAAATTGAATCAAGCGAGAGTTCACTTGTACATAAAGGACGAAGTTATATATATATATAATTGTTTCTAAGACAAATAACAATGAATTATGATTTATTTTAACATTTTTTAATAGGTTTAAAATAAATAATGATTAAATAAAATAGTTTAAAAATCAGAATATTTTAAACATTTTAGGATTTCATAATATTATTTTTGTGATTAGTTAAAAATATTGTTTTCATAATATAGATTTGTTTCTCATAAAAACTCTTGTGTCCGTGTGGGATATTTAGTGACCACACGGGCATATTAACCTAAATGTATATTATGCAATTCGTTTATGGTCTTAAGGTGGAAATTATAAAAATGGATTTTATTTATTTTATTATACTATTTTTTATTGATTGAAGAGAGGTAATTGTAGCCATTGGTGTAGAGTTTTACCTACCAAGTGGTCGAGTTATGTCAGTGTCTATGTTGTCCAAGTTAATTCCAATGAAGTGGTGTCATTGTATATGTTGGCTTAGTTAATTCCAATGAAGTGGTGCCATTATATATGTTGTCTGAGTTAATTGTGACAGAGACTTTACAAGTTTGAATTAATGAAGTCGGACCATTTATGATTTTTTGCAATGTGCACTGTAAATGCTCTTGTACCTACAAATGATGTTGTACCATTTTGGGTTTGAATGCATTGCACAGAGTTTTAGATTGCATTAATCAGTACCTTCGGACTTTTTTGTTGAGCTTTGAGCCATGAGGTCATAACTCAATGAAACTATGACATAACACCTTTGTTCATGGTATATTAAAGAATACCCCTAATTTCACTAAATATTAAGAAATACATACTAAAATCATTTTATTGATCCCTCCTCCCAATACATATTTCCAAATAAAATAACCCTATTTTTACTTAATACCTATTTTATACCCTCCAATACCTATAACCCCCCCATACCCTACTTCCCTATCCCTAGTACCTACAATATATTGACCTTATTTTTCACAATTTAAAATCCTCCTTTATGAATCAACGTGATACGATATTCGTCATCAAGGTGAATCCCCCATGCTTTGAGCATATTTATCTTCTTATGTCTCATCCCCTTCCATGACGAGGTTGCATGGAAACGTTGCTTAAGGCCTTTAAAGGACCTTGGATTACATTGACTTAACAATAGAGGAGTGTCACAGTTACATCTACATTGTTAAGAGGCACCGGTTTAGCTCTCGATCATCTAATTACGTTGGAGGTAAGATCATTTGATGACTTGGTTATGAAAATGGTGGCTTTTGGTGTTTTTGTTGTTAAAATATTGTTTATCAAGCTATGATCAACTTAATCGTACCCTATTTGAGCTTAAAGTGGTCTTTCTAGGAATTAGTATGTAACCTTTTCTTCATTATATGCACTCCCCAGTTTAGAGACATGATGCATGTTGTTACTATTTATTTTTCAACAAATATTAAGCCTTTGCATGATGAAAAATCTGGGCATTCTTTGTTTCCTAGAAACAACAATGTATTTTGGCGGTTGATAGGTAGAAAAAGCATTTACAACCTGCAAAATTTTAAAAATTATCTTCTTGGAAACTAAAATGCAATTTAAGACACTTCTTAACCAAATAGCATACTTTTACAATGTGGAAGCTACTAACGTTTTGTTTTCTGCATTTCTCTATTCTCTACAACATTGAGGTGTTTTCCACACATCTTACTGAAAACTCCAATGAAATTTGAGATGCTTTGTTTTTGTTAAATATTGAGCTTGTGTGTTGCAAAAGCACAAAGGATTTGTTTCGTGACATTTCTTGGGGTTTTAAACCCTAATTTAGGTCACATTTTTAACTATTTTGCAATATGGATTAATCGTGAAAACTATTACTTCTGCATCACAATTTTGATAAGTTGGATTTAGCTCTCGACACTTCTTTATCTAGTTTAATCTTCCATTTTTTCTTGTTGCATGTTATTTGAATGGTATTCTTCTTAGATTTTTCTACTGTATAATCTAAGATAGACCAAAGTGTTTACCTTTTGTTTGTTGAAAGCTTGTATTCGCTTGCTTAAAAGGATTTAACGAATAAACTTGTTTGTACAAGGAATGAATCGCTACATGTGTGTAATCAAAAGGTTTTTAAAAGGTTAAAGATCAAAATAATGCCTATAACCAATATTTGGAAGTCTTTAATTTTTTTTTAAATGCTTTTGAATAAATTTATTTCAGGAAACTCAATGTTAATTTAGATTCCAATGTATCTAGGGCGTGTTGTTTCCTCCTTGAGAGATGCGCATGACACATTCAACATTACAACATTTTAGTGATTCTCGTAGCTTTCCATTGGATGAGGTACTCTGTTGAATTTTTTCTTTGTTTCTTTCCAAGGTATAATTTATACCATTCATGTTGTGAGGATCAACGAGTAATGAAGAGGCATAATCATACAATATGGAATTGGGAAATGATTCAAAATAAATAAACTATGAAACACACTTAATGGTTTCAATTGTTATGTTGGCAATGAGCTTTGTTTGAAGACGAATACAATATCAAGGTTTCTAATACTCTGTCACATAGTAGTTAATATTTAGCAAATATTGCCAGACTTCCTTCTTTGTACATTTGGATCAGTGTTGCATGTATTTCCAAAACTGTATTCAAGGGAGTTTTAGTTGATGAATCAAAATTTCTAATTGGGAGGAGAGCTAGAAGGCACTTTTCTTATTCTAAACCATTGTCAACAGGTTCTTGTATTCCCTACTTTATAAGGATCATGCAGTGGCATGAGGAAGTTTGGTTACCTTATGTGGTTCAGGCCTTCATGTTTTAGGTCCGTGCTTCTCATTTGAAGCATGGCCTGAGTACAATAGTTTAAAAATATCTTAATTTTTCTTGATAGCTTATGTGGATCAAGACCTATTAAGATGCATAAAAGATAATGAAGATTAACCTCTACAAGTATGAATACCAGATATTCATTACAATGTTTGTTTTAAATTTGCATAAGCACAAAGACCTCTTATGAAACATGTAAAGCCTTATTTTTCTATTATACAAATTTGTGATATAGTGTTATGCATGTGTATAGTTTATTATTAAAGATTTCTTTCTACTTCCCAACTTGAAAAGAAAATGCACACAACCTTCTAAAATCCAGTCTACTCAACTTTTCATTTTTGGAAACTTGCTATCTAACACAATCTAATTAACTTGTAGTCAAAGCAATGGCCATTGCTCTGTAACCTATTGTTAACAGCCAAAATTTTTCCACTAGCCATGTCATTACCCCAGTGGCCTATAAATTTAATTAATCCATCTCATTTCCACTCCTTTACACCCCTTGGAGCTTGGAAGAACCTTTGCAAAACCCAAAAAACATGAAAATGGAACATTTTTACCTCCTGCCGCTCATATCCTTGAGGAATGAGTCTCCTAGGATGCACCAAATATCTTGAAAAAAGCGAACCAAGTTTCACAAAAGCTAAAAAAAGAAGCGATCTGATGCATGGCATGATTTTCGGTTGTTCCTACTTTTCTCAGGAAAAAAGAGGAAACCTGGGCTCACACTCTTGCTCGACACAAAGCATGGAGAGGAATTTGCGTGGAAAAGCAATCCTGATCCTTATCCACAAATCCTTGCACCGAGTCTATAAATGAACCCCCGAGGTCCATCATCCATTACATGCATACACTCCGTATCCACAAGATCTTTCCACTCACCTGCTTAAGCTGTCACTCTCCCAAATTTTCTCCCTAATCTAGAGCTGGCCTTTTCCTTGCTCTGAATTCACCTACTAAAGAATGCTACCATGATGTGTAGATGGAGGATCACGAGCTATAAGGAGATCAAGCATACCCTCCCTCAAACAGTTGTAGGAGTCCATCTCTTATGCTTCTTACAAGGTGACTCTTATACCTTCCATTTCATTATTAATGAAAAATACATTCTTTGATTCTTTGAAATGTTGCTTGTCAAATAATGTGAAAAATATTAGTTTATATTTTCTTTGATATTGTTTAGTTTCATTATTCCCACATGCTAGTTAGATTTTCATTTTTTTTCCTTTCGAAACTGTATTAAGGACCACACAACCCTAAGTAGGTGCATTTTGGCAAGGGATGGTGTGAAAACACCAGCTACAATTTTTGGTGACCATACTCGGGCCAATATCTATCGTTCTCTAGTTGTGCTTATTTGTTTTTTCAGCCCTTACTTGAGCTTTTTGTTTGTCTTGGATTACTTTGCATTCTATCTGTTTATTACT
Source organism: Pseudotsuga menziesii (assembly GCA_001517045.1). NCBI lineage: Eukaryota > Viridiplantae > Streptophyta > Pinopsida > Pinales > Pinaceae > Pseudotsuga > Pseudotsuga menziesii. The sequence goes on along the minus strand of LPNX010366659.1, from coordinate 325,398 downwards.
TGTTTAAGAACGCTGTTGAAATTTTTGACTTGAAAATCCGCCAGATTTCTTGAGCTAAGTCCCTTTTTTTGTTTCTTTTTACTATTTTTTGAGTTCATTGGTGTGGTTTGTGCCTATTTTTCCAGTTGATGCAATTTTAGTTTCATTGTTCCCTTCAATAGTGCAACTTGAGTCCACAAACTTATTTTTCAAGTCAAATCATATTTTTTGAGTCTTTTGTATGATCTAGGTCACACATTTGGATTTGTTAAGTGCAACCTAAAGTTTCCAGTTGAAGGTCGCACCTATTTTCCTATTTTGAGCGACCCAAGCCACTCACTTTCTTTGGAAAGGAGTGACCAATGCTCATTTTCAGTTTTCCTTTGCAATTGTTATAGTTTTTGGATTCTGTTTGCACAAACAAACTTGATTTTTTAGTATCTTCTTGTTGACAACCCCCTTTTGTCATGTTGTTAGACCTTTTGCTTAGTGTAGAAGTTTGTTTATTTGTCATTTTGAGCTATTTTTATGAACAAAAAAAGTCCTTTACTATTATTTATTTGTCATTTTTATAGTTATGTTTGGATTAGTATTTGACTAACTTTTCTCTTGTTTTGGTAAGTTCCTTATGAAAAATCGAAATTAGATGGTTGATCAGTTTAGTCATTTAGAGTATGTTTAGTTCGCTAGATTGGGGACTCTCCCTAATCTTTATGATTTTAGATGGTTTTATTTATTTGTCCTTCACATGCATGCTTTGAATATTGAATACTTGGTCATAACCCTATCATGTTGAAATGATTTTTTCAAGAAAAGTATAGCTTAGTAATGGAATATTGTCATTTATTTCGAGCATTTAATTTTTGATCTTACAGTTGTACACAACGCTAGTGCACACACAAACACTCCTTCATTAAAAATATCCCTTGGTTCATGCTGCCAAGCAAATCCTTAAAATCAACCCTAACTTAAACACATATTAAACTCACTTAAGGACCAAAAAAATGTTGGGTATGATTGTCATGGATGTCAAAGACGTTCATTAATAACGAAGGAAAAGATTAAGTTGAAGTCAAACTATTGTCAAAAGTGTTCATTAAGTCAACTTTGACGTTCATTAATAAAAAAGGAAAAGATTAAGTCAAAGTCAAACTATTATCGAAAGTGTTCATTAAGTCGAAGTCGAACTATTTTAGAAAGTGTTGTCATAATGAAGAGTTGTGACTTTTAGGCAAAAAGGAATGATTGAAAGTATATAAATAAAGCTTTAGTTTTTCAAATAAAGTGACCAAGTACACATAGTTTGAAAATCACAAGTGTACAGAAAACAACGAAAATTTGTCTAAGGATGGTAGGGAGGCGCTAGGGTAGGAAACAAAATCCTGCAGAAAGTCAAATCTTCCTTCCAGTCATAGCTAGTAATTAGGGTGTTGGTGCATAGTCATAGCTGAAAAAACGTAGGTGTTGTCACATCCATCAAGTCGGTGCTTGTGAAATACTTGTAAATATAATTTTGTAGTAATAGAAAGTGTTTGTGGTTTTCCCAATGGTTTCCCATGATAAAATTATTTGTTATGTTTCTATTGTTGTTCTATTTTTAATAAGGTGATAAAAATTAAAACAAATACCTAATATTGATTCAACCCCCCCTCTCAATATTACTTGATTTTCCAACAATTGGTATCATAGCAGGTCTATTCACTAAAAATTTAACTGCTTGAAGATAGATCATTTATCACCATGGATCAACAAGAAAAAATAACCTCCAAGGTTCCATTATTCAATGGTAAATATTATGCATTCTGGAGTATTAGGATGAGAAGTCATTTAATGTCTATTAGACGTGAAGTTTGTTTATCTATAGAAATAGAGTATAGATATCCAAAATATCCTCCCACAGATCTTGAAGGAATAAAGCAATTTGGGCACAATGCAAAACTTGTCAATGCAATTTTGGATGGACTAAACATAGTAGTTCTTTCCAAAGTGATGCATTGCAATACAACAAAGGGGATTTGGGATAAATTGTAGACCATCTATGAAGGAGATACCAAGGTAAAAAGGGCCAAACTATAGACATTTAAATCTCAATTTGAAAGTCTAAAAATGATGGAAGAATAGAACTTATCAAAATACTTTGAGAGAATAGACAAGATTGTTAATGCAATTCAAGGGATAGGGGATGAATCAAAAGAAATTGAATTGGTTGAGAAAGTACTAAGATCACTTCCAATGATTTACAATCCTAAGATCTCCACCCTAGAAGATAGAGAAAATATTGAAAATCTTACCATGAATGAACTATATGGGATCCACATAGCCTATGAGATGAGGATTAAACAAGATAACAAGAAGGAAGTAGCTTTCAAGGCATCTAAAGAAACAAATAAATCCAAAACAAATATTCAATAAGAATACTCTGATGATGAAGAAGCACTTCTTTTTAAAAATCTTAAGAAAGGCATAGGTAAGTACAAAGGGAAATTACCCTTAAAATGCTTCAACTATGGGGGAATTGGTCACTTTGCTTCCAAATTCCCTTATCCCAAATACGAAGAGAATGATGAGTGTCCTGAATATTTCAAGAAGAGAAAATGGGAATATAGGAAGAAAATCAAAAAGAAGGAATTTTACTCCATGGATGATAGCTACTCAGATGAGTCTAATGGAGATGAAGAAGCAAAAGTTCCATTCATGGGAATAGAGAATGAAATCCCTGCAGAATAATCTGAAGGAGTGGTAGACCTTGACGCAGAACTCATAAGTGATGTTGAAGAATTAAGGAAGTATAAAATGATGTATAAACAATTAAAATACAAAATGACAGAGGTTGAAAAGAAAGACAATGATATAGAAATAATTATTTTTGACTTAAATAATTAGCTTCAAGAAGCTAAAAAGGAAAAAAATAGTCTAGAACGATAGCTCAAGTAAAGAGAGCAATAATTATAGAAATATGAGGTTGAATTAGTCTTACTTAGAAAGAATATTGATCTAGAGTCCTTTCAATCAAAATTTGTGAGGAGCTCGAAAACTCTAGATGACATCCTAGGTTGCCAAATATCATCTAGTAATAAAACTAGATTTGGTTATGGCAAAGGAATGAAGTCAGAACAATCCTCTCCCATAATACAAGATGGAAAAAAAAGAGTTATGCTGGTGTACTCAAAGACTCAATTAAAAAGGAAGACAATAAAAAAATATGATTCTTTACAAAATGAAAGGAGGACAAATAAAATGCCAAGAAGACAAGTGGCAAACATAAATATGCAATTTGTTTTGGTTAATTGATATGTCTAGAACAATTTTGGGCACAATGCATTTGAGTGCAGTATGAACCAAAATCATAATCAGAAATATCCCTGCAAGGAAGTCAATTCTAGTGATCCTAAAAAAGGCAACATTCATAATTCCTTTATACCTTCACAGAGGTATGACAAAGAATGTTACAAATGTGGTAACTTGGGGCATATAGATAGAAACTGTAAACCATTTACTCCTATTGAAAAAGGATTCACAACTAGAGACAAGGAGCAAAGAAAGGTTTAGAAAAGAATAGAAGATGTATGTTCAATAGCCCTATGTGCTATAGAAAAGCAAATCCTATGGAACATGGAAAGTGGATGTTAAAAGCACATGACATGAGACTTAATCAAATTTATCAGTCTAAAACGAGATCAAAAGGGAAAAGTCACTTTTGGAGATAATATATCGTCTAAAATAATTGGGAAAGGAACAATGGTTGTCACATCCCCTCATCTTCAATGGGGACATGACTACGAGTTGCTTCTATCATTTAAGCAAGGAAACTAGTCCCATGAACATAATAATAAAAATTGCATTGAAAATAAAACATACACAGAAGCATAATGCATGCAATCTACAGTGGAAGAAAATACATTTTATTCAAAGCATTCATCCTGTTCATAATTCATAAAACAAGCAACATTCACCATGTGCAAGCATTCAACATGTTCATGATAAATTATCAATTAAATACATTGTAGAGATTAAACACAAGAAATACTCATAATCTTGAAAAAGAGTTGTCCCTCAACCAGCTATGTCGTCGCAATGTTCCACCCAACCATAGAGTAGTGTGCTCATCAATCTCTCAACAACATTGCCACCCCCGAGCTGGGCATGATTCCCACAAGGAATAAGGTAACAACAACAGGCTCACACATAGCCAAAGACGTATCAAAATCCAGCCAAGACAAAACTACATTTGGGTTTATCAGGATGCTAAGGAGGTGGAAAGTTTGAATTGCTAAGCTAGTGAGCTCAACCATAGAGCTATGGACACCTACACAAGATATGGCTTGGATTTCCCAACACCTTCCACCCAACACAAGGAAGCATCCCCTTCTCTGCTACACAGTCCCTTATGATATACCTTCCCTTCCAGTGCTCTTCCGAGTGTGTAAGAAAGAATAAACAGTCCCTCTTGATCTCTTTGTGAGGTTCCTCTCTACACTAGGTTTATCAAGCCAATTATTCCCTCTTCCACTCCTATGCTTCAGACCAAACAAGGATTTACATAACAACAAGCACAAGGGTGCACACAACAACAACTTCACATGCTGCGTATGAAGGAAAAATGGTTTGCAGCTAGAAAGTGAATTAGTAAATGGGGAAATCAACCCCTGGGTGAGAAATCCGAATTCAACAATGATTTAATGGATTCATAGAGGAAAAAAAACCTATACAAACCCCCAGATCATGGATTTGAATTCAGAAAATGTCTGTTGGTTTCATGTGGGAAAAAACGACCCTTTCAAAGCCCCAAAACATAGATCTTTGTTTCACATTCACTCAACAACACAGAAAATGAATTACGGGCATTGAGAAATGAAGAAACGACATGAAATCGTGAGGGAGAGAGAACTTAGCAAGCTTCTCCTACTTGAGAGAGCCCCAAACATGGATGAGAATGGGTGAGGAATGAAGGTCGTGAATGCATGATGGAATGGGAATACATTTTTGGGTTTTTACTTTCCCAAGAAGTCAAAACACGTTTTTCAAAAACTAATGGCTTCTCAAATTTGAATTTGACTGCCATACTCTTCCCATCCCCATGCATTAACTAACTCAACCAATTTTTGGAAGAAATAAATGATTGGGCGCAAAAGACAATATGGGTAGTTGGCAGTTTTATGGGTTCTCTCTTTGACATTTGTCTTTTCTCCATTGGCTCAAGGGTTTGAATACCCCCCCTATTCCTTAGGAAATAATGCCCCCATCTCTTTAATGTTGCATTGACATAGCTGGTTGTGGGTATTTTAATTAAATTGCATACTTACATGATGTCCAAAATTATAATGTGCTTGGATAGCACGAAATACCATCGGCATCGATTTTAATTGCCAAAACATAAAACACTAAATCGATGATGGGGCCTTTACCTTTAGCTCCACACCATGATTAAATAAAATATTTACATAATATATAATTTAATGCAAATGAGGTCAAAACTGAGGTGTTACAGTGGCTCTTAGAAATAAGGTTAAAGAAAAAAATGTTTTGTTAATAGAAAACTTAAAACCAAATCTCCTAAGTGTGAGTCAAACTTGTGATGAAGGGCACATTTGCATATTTGATTCTAAGAAGTGTGAAATCAGGAAGAAAATATCAGGAAAACTTTTTGGGACTGCGGTGATAACTCCAAGCAATGTATACATCCTAGAAAATAAAGAACAATGTTATATGAGTTAGATTGATGAAATCATGTTGTGGCATAGCCGAATGGGGCACTTAAACTTTGACAATCTTATAAAAGTAAGTAAGAAGGGAGCTGTAAGAAACTTACCAAAGATCATAAAAACTTCAAACTATGTTTGTATACATTGTCTTCATGGTAAAAAAACAAATGCAAGCTTTAAAATCAAAGAGCATACAACATCACAACCACTAGAAATAATTCACACTGATCTCTATGGACCTACAAGGACCAAAAACATGCAAGGTGAACTCTAATTTATGTTGTTCATTGATGATCATACAAGGATGACTTGGGTGGCATTTGTCAAGGAAAAATATCAAGAATTTGCGAAGTTTAAATCTTTTAAAGCATTAGTTTTAATATTCCTACTTGGGATTTTGGAGAAAAGTACAAATTGGGAAAAATTCGAGCTTAACTAGTCATGACCCTAGAGGGTTCCAACTTTCACCAAATGGTCCCAAATTTGAAAGGAAATTGTATGGTGTCTTAAAACATTCCAAGGTGCTTTATGGACACTTTGTATCTAACTTTAGACCTCTGCAACCTTGTTTTGGGTTAAGGATAAACAGTGCAAATTTACTAGGAAAATGTGGTCAACTAGTCCTTCTTGGTTTGGATCCAAACACCACCAAAAATTTCCAAAATTATTATGGAGGGATCCTATGGTATTTAACACATACTAACCAATGTTAAAACCCTCAAGGGTAGATGACACTTTTGGCTCTCTAAATGCAGTATGACCCTCCCAACTTTGAGAAGAGAGTATGGGGATGAATATCACACAGCAAGGATTGTAATTAATCATGGGAATTAGTTATTCAAACTGGTTATAAAGTACAACATTCATATGATAACTTTCAGTAAAATTTCTTAGGGGCAAATGGCATTGCTAGCTCCATTTTAACTCATAAAAAGTACATGAAATAGTTCAAACATGATGAATGGAGACCATCTACAACATATAAATTTCTTCCTCAATAGAATTTAACATCAGATAAATTCATTAATACATATCATATATATAACTCCTTTGAAATGGAAACCAAACACATGAAAAATAGTCATTCGAACTCATGGTAATGCAAGCCTTTCAAACATGGATTTATGATATTTCGACTTATAGAGAATATGGACATAAGAGTACAGAGTCATGAATCATATATTTCTTCCCCATTATCATCAAACTCATAGATATGTCCTCAGACAAAGATGTTATGCAACTCTTTCCAAAATGGAAGCCAAATGCATGAAACTAGACTTTCAAGAGCATGGGAATGCAAGCCTTTCATACATGTATTTCTGATATTTCGGCTTACGGAGAATATGAAAATGAGATTAATTTGCCATACATAATTTATCATAGTGTTTTCACCAAATATACTCAGAAAAGCACACTAAGCACCACTCTAGCAAGTGCGTCCTCAACATGAGAGTGTGGGGGAATGGAGAAGGAATGAGAGAATAGGGGAATATATGAGAATTCGACTGTATGGTCCTTCAATATGCAACTAAAAATACTCCATTAAGATACAATTAGAGCTATGCATGGGATATCCATCAAATAACTTTGAAAAGTATCCAACTCCCTCAAAATTGGTTCACAAGCAGGGAGAATGAACACTCATCGCGCAATAGACAAGAAAACGCTCTCCAAAATGCCAAAGGCCAATTAAAAAATGATCAAAATCCATTCTCATTCCTCATGAAATCCTTTTATTAACTTCATGAGGCCTCCTAAGGTCCAATTTCCATCCATGATATTCCTCCCACTCATCTTAGTAGTTTAGTAACTCTCATGACACTTCTCTTCCTCTTCATGGTCCAATTCTTTCCCCAATTGGAATGGTTGCCTATATATCCCAAATTTGACCTCTTGGTGGCTATTTTATTCCTGCCATGTTTGATTTGTCATATTTCTACAATCAAGTCTTAATTTTTCATACTTGTCATAGAATCTTTCATCATTTGTTGTCATATAGTGCATGGAATCTCCTTCCAAGTGGCACACCTTGTCTTCTAGCATCTTCCTCTTCCATGGGAGTTACTCCCCTTTACCTATTCAAATTCCTTGTCTCATTATATGATATTTTACACCACATTACCCTACAATAATGTTACATTACCCATGTGTTCCAATTAGTATGAAGATCATGCCAAGTGTGTGGGGAATCTAGTCATCCAAAGGCTCCACAAGCTTCCAAGTGTCTTCATGAACCCATGCCACCTTATTTTCTTACCATTTATAATTTATGTGACCCATTTAAATGAAAATATGGTAAACTAAATTCCTTTTGGGTCCCTATGAGAATTGATTCATAGTAGGATCTAGGAGCCAAGGATTCTCAGAATTCAATATTGCACACAAATTATGCATAAAAAAGCAGAAAGAGTGAAATTATCATACACAAATGTAGTCAATAAATGATATTATTATGAATTTACAACTTGTAAATATGTATGTATTATTACATTAGGGAGAAATCATTATCCTTTGGAGGCCATCTGGATGCATACATGTGTCAGATTGTTATTTGACCCTCTACCCCCCCAAGGTGGACCAATAAAATCCCTAACCATCCAAAATGGTCACGAATTCTAGTGTGAACATGGCTGGAGCATGCTGGATCATAAATGAAGGTAGGCTAGGCACGGGTGAGAAAATGGGTGAGTGGGAGTGGCTCTAGGAGACAATAAATGTCCAAGGAAGGCCAAAAACCATCGTAAACATGCACTAACGCCTATGTTCAAACATATTCCCTGATTTAAGGGATAGGGGAGCACACCAAGACTAATATGTCATCAATGAGGGCACATGTCAATCTAAATGATCAAAGTGGAGTGCCTCAACTTTCAGAATGATTAAAGTAGAGTGCCTCAATTATTAGTAAATGATCAACATAGCCTAAGTTTGGACCATATAGCATAGCATAAAAGCTAATGAAATGTATACTAGGTGTATGATCATGGTACTGAGGTGTATTACTACTCTAACACCCCCCTTTAATCCTAAATTAGTATAAATTATACCCAAATATTATTGAGGCCTTGGCGACTAAGGCTCAAGTCACCTCAAACAACAGAAAATTTATTTGTCCATAAAAAACAAGGTAGGGAGGAAAACCACATGGGAACAAAACCTCCCCTCTAAAATGGACATGGCCAAAAATATGAAAGTGAGTATCATCCATCACCATGTGTCACCCACTCCAATAAGGGATATTCGATAGTTGAATGTCTTCTTTGGGAAGCTCTTGGTGAATATGTCAACAGTTTGCTCTGAATATGGGCAATACTGCAAGGATATCACCTCCTCATGCACCAAGATACAGATGTAGTTCATGTGTATATAAATGTGTTTGGTCCTCTATCTCTACAATGGATCAGTGGAAACCTTTATTTCACTTTTATTGTCACACCAAATGACTATGGGTGAATCAAATACAAATCCAAGTTCCTAAAGAATACCTTGCAACCACATACATTTTGTAGCTACGTTCACTGCTCCTCTGTACTCGGCCTTGGCTGAAGAGAGGGATATGGTGTGTTGTTTCTTGATTTACCAGCATATGGGACCATGTGCAAGAATGAGTACATAACCTTAAGTGTATTTTATATCAATGGAATCTCTAGCCCAATCAGAATCAGTAAATCCAACTAGTTCCAGTGGAGAACCAACAACATTTTGTACCCCGAAGTGTTTGGTTCCTTGCACATAATGCAGGATCCTTTTGGAAAAATTCCAATGGATCTCATCAGGATTTTGCATATATATAGAAATAACACCTACAACATATTCCAAATCAGGTTTAGATTGTGTAAGATACAACAAACTCCCAACTAGTTGTATGTACAACGAGTTGTCCACCAATGGAGATGCACCAAATTCACCTAGTTTTATTCCTGAAAGGAATGGGAACTTAGCTACATTAAATTCATCCATTTTAGACTTCAATAATGGGTCTGCAACATAATTTGGTTGGCTGAACTTGATCCCTGCTTCATATTGCTCAATTTCCAATCCAATAAATTGCCTCAACAATCCAAGGTCAGTCATGGAGAACTCACTGTGCAAAGAAGACTTAATTGATCCAATACCTTTAGTTAGGTTACCTATAATAAAAAAGTCATCAACATACAGCACTATGACCTGCAATAAGTCACCAACATGATTCAACTACACATTAGGATCAGATTTACATCTTTCAAAGCCAAGTGAAAGAAGAAAATTGTCCATGTTGGCATACCAATCCCTAGGGGCTCGCTTGAGTCCATAGAGAGACTTATTTAACGTACAAAAAAGTGAAGGGTAGTAAATGAAACATTCAGGTTGCTGCATATATATCTCCTCCTGAAGCTCACCATGAATAAATGCACTCTTCACATCCATGTCGTGAACCTCCCAACGCTTAGATGCAGCAATGGCTAAAACTAGCATGATAGAGTCCATATTTGCAACCGATCCAAATGTCGCTGTATAGTCCACTCCTTGGACTTGAGAAAAGAATTTAGAAACCAACCTAGAATTATACTTTATATCAGAACCATCAGTAGCCACTTTGTTCCTATAGACCCACTTACACTACACTAGTTTCCTCTTGGAGGGAAAGGGAACCAATTCCCAAGTCTCATTGTCTTGCAATGACTTGAACTCTTCTTGCATGGTTGTTTTCCATATTGGGTCAACCGATGCTTCCTGATATGTTTGAGGATGAGATAAAAACATCATGAATCATATATCAACAATATTCAATTCACAAGTAGAGTAGGCATTGTGAAATTGAGATCTAGTCTTCCTAGAATCTAGTCGATCACTAGCAAGATCCCCAGCTGCTTCAATGGTTTTCTCAGCCCACTTGGTCCAAATGGGTGAGTCATGATATGAATGCATGTCATAATAATCATTATAAATATCAGAATGATAAAAATAAGAGAAGGATTCATCACTTACATCATCATGGAGTGGAGGATGTAAGCATTCCCCTTGAGGTAGTTTGGTCTCTTGCATGAGGTCTTCTTCGAACTGTACACTCCTTTCATTGAATGTATTATGAGATGAGGGATCAAATATATTGTATCACTTTTCATATTCATACTATACAACCATTATGGAATCTTTTATTTAAGGTTTCAAGGCCATTCTCTTCTCTGGAGGAATCCTAGCCCAAGCCTTTGAGACAAAGACCCTGAAATGAGAAACACTTGGCTTGTGACCATTCCAAGCCTCATATGGAGTTTTTCCATCCAAATATTTGTGGGGAGATATATTTTGAACATAAGAAACATAGTTAATGTCTTCATCCTATAGATTAGGATTCAAATCCTTTTCTTCCATCATGCAGGTTGCCATCTCCTTGAGAACCATGTTCTTGCTGTTTGCCACACCATTTTGTTGTGGTGTGTAGGGAACCGATTGCTGCATTTGGATGCCATATTCTTCACAAAGCTGATTCAAACTATTGTTCACATAATCCTTTCCATTTCCAGTCCTTAGGACCTTGGTATTGTTCCCACATTCATTCTCAACCAAATATTTCCAAACTTTGAGTCTAAAAAACTTCAGAATTTAGTTTGAGAAAGTACACCCAACAGTACCTTGAGAAATCATCTATGAAGGTCAAAACATACCTTGAATTTACATAATGGGGTGTGGGAAGAGGCCCTATGAGACATGAATGAACCAAATCAAGCACTTTGACATCTCTCCTTGCCTTTCCTTTCTCATATCTATGCTCAGCATGCTTTCCCACTACACATCATTTGCATGTTCCATTTGAAAAATTGATAGAAGGAAGCCCTTCCACCATGCCTTCTTTTCTCAATGATCGAAGGTACCTGCAGTTGAGATGACCATATCTCTCATGCCACAACTTGCTTGTCTCATTTTTATGTTACAGAAGCACATTCCCTTGAGAGTAGGGAGGAAGTGAGAGAATTTGTACATTCTTGAATCATGGTAAGGATAAACCACTGCCACAACTTGGCTTGTAGATATTTATGATATATCCACTGCATTTGGAGTAAATATTACTCTCTTGGCTTCACTAGTGTGTGTCATTTGATACACTAAGAGTAGGTTCATTTTTATATCAGTCACAAACAACACATTGTTGAAGTACCCATCTTCAATATGAATCCTACCAATCCCTTTGGATTGGATTTCTGAGTCATCACCCATAAGAATGGATGGACCACCGTAAGGATGCAAGGACGAGAATGATTCTTGCATGGAGGCCATTTTCTTGGAGGCACCTAAATCTATAATGAAGGAGTAAGAGCTTGAATAACCTACAACCAAAGCATGGCACCTTTCTTTATTGCTTCCACTCGGTAAAAGATACCTATTCCTGTAGGGGCAAAGCTATCTGCTCAACAGTGTCCAATACACCAGAATAAATGGAGGACATGGCATGTGAGCCTGAACCACCATATTTCTTCCTTGCACCTTCTAGCAAAGGGATGTTGTTCTTCTCAAGAATATGCGCCATCATGTCTATGGTATTCTTCATGCAAGCACTCTATGGATTCCACCCCTTGTGACAATAAGTGAATTTGGTCTTCTCTTGCTTCTTCTTGTCCTTGTCCTTGCTAGGATTTGATACTCCATCTGAATATATGGGTTTCTCTTACTTCTTCTTCTCTTGCTGCTTCAAATCTATGGCTTTCATCTTGCCTTTGGCTGGATTCGAAAATCAGCAAGGGCTTGATCCTTACTGGATTTGATGGTTCCCATTTGTATCAACTTGTCTTGCTATCGTGTCAAGGACTCCATGAAGTCTTCCAGTGATGGCATCCTCCAATTTTGAGCTGTGAGCTTGCTAGAGTGGAATGTTGACACAAACACATAATACTCTGGCCCTATCTTCAAAAGTATTGACAAGATAAGTTGATCCTTTTTATTTTCTATGCCACACTATTTCAGATGAAGCACCAATGATTTGAACTTGGTGAAGAAGTCTTGGATTGTCTTATAGTGAGTTGGGCTCAGTGAGATTAGCTCATTTTCGAGCTGGTGACCTCTCATCTCATCAGTCTTCTTGAAAAATGCCACAAGATTGAGCCATACTTTGCTGGGAGTTTTCATACTGTCTACATGGAAGAGTAAATCTTTTAAAATGTTGAGACAAAGCATTCCAAATGTTTCATCAATCCTATTGAAGTACTTTGATTTCTCCATAGTAGAGTTGGGCTCGGTCTCAGTCCCCATGGTGACTCTGAATGGGCCTCTTGACCTTAGCTGGATCACCATTTAGGCCTTCCACTCAAAATAGTTGAATGGGTCAGTAATACTTGAGTCTTCTCCATTTCTTCTTGCGCACTGAGTGAGAAAACTGTTGATTGTACCTACAATGCAAACACTCGAATTTCTCTGGAAAATGCCCTAAACAACAACTCAAACACTCTAGTTTTTATTTTCAGCTCCAAATAACTCTAATACCATGTGATAATTGATTCAAAGTAGGATCTAGGAGCCCATGGGATTCTCATAATTCGATATTACACACAAATTATGCACAAAACAACAGAAAGAGTGAAATTATCATACACAAATGTAGTCAATAACTGATATTATTATGACCGTCCAACATGTAAATATGTCTAGATCAATTTTATATTACATTATGGAGCAATAGTTTACTTTTGGAGGTCATTTGGATGAATACATGTGTCAGACTGTGATTTGACCCTCAAACACCCCTAGGTGGACCAATCAGCTCCCTAGCCATCCCAAACCATCATGAATGCTGGTTTGAACATGTCTTGAGCATGCGGGATCATAAATGAAGGTAGGATAGGCGTGGGTGATCACATGGGTGAGTGGGAGTGGCTCTAGCAGATAATAAATTCCCAAGGAAGGCCAAAAACCACCAAAAGCATGCACTAGCGCCTATGGTCAAACATATTCCCTAATTTGAGGGATAGAGGAGTGCAACAAGACTGATTTTTCATAGATGAGGGATCCTGTCAGTCTGAATGATCAAAGTGGAGTGCCTCAACTATCAGAATGATCAAATTAGAGTGCCTCAACTGTCAGTAAATGATTAACATAGCCTAAGTTTGGACCATATAGCATAGCATAAAATGTAATGAAATGTATCGTAGGTGTATGATCATGGTAATAGGGTGGATTACTGCTCTAACAGTCCCATAGCCCCTTTTTACAAAACTTATGTCTCCATCTCAACCTAGGGAATTAGTAGGTTGGTGGAACATTATTTGCAAGTAATCTTATTTGGAACTATAGAGAAGTGAATCAGGAAATGCCATCTTGGCCTAGTAAAAATTCCAGACGGAAACCCATTTCAAACCCTTGCTTGGGTTGTCGGCGCCAAAAAAGGTGATAGAAGGCGTTTCTTATTTATTAGAAAGTTGGGGGTTACACAGGTACGCCAAAAAACTCAAATCTCGATCAGGTGTTTATCTAGTCGATCCACGAGTCAATACACTCAATGATAGTACTTGATCCCTAGATTTTATCCCACATGTCGATGCCTCTATTTGATGAGAATCATGCAACAAAATCTTAGTTGCAGTCACGCTTGTCAGGGAATTCCTGTTAGAGATGGAAGGTGGCTGATGCTTGATAGTGATTGCATTGATTGATTGCTTGATGTCCAACATTGTTTGAGGTGGGGCGGTCCCATGGATGGACAGTGACACAGAGAGATGGTCACATTTAAACACCTGATGAATGAGATAGTACCTTATTTCCTTAACCTCTTGTTTGGACCCTCTTGGCTTACCCATTCAGTTTAGAACTGACGACTGATGAGGTCCTGTATTCTATTCTCTTTACTCTATCTCTGGTTAATGACTCAAATGATTTCAGTAATAAATCATAGATAACAATAGCATAAATCCACTGGTAAAGAAGAATAAGCTAGCACATGCTAATTAAGCCCTCAATTTCTCTTTCTTTACATAAAGCATTTAACAAGGGCGACCATGCATGGCATTTGGGGGTGTTTAAATAAATCCAAAATCCCCAGCCAAGGAAAGTTAGTAGTGTGGCTGCTTTCCTCCTGGCGAATGATAATAAACTAGCTTTCCTTACATTTTACAAGACTCCCTTTATATTTATTCCCCTAAAATCCGAACGATTAAGGGAAGATAATATGCTTTCCCGAACTATTGACCTAATGAACTACTTAAATTAAGAAAGTAGTTGGGATAAACCAAAAAATTCATAGTTGATTTGTGACTTAAAGAGAGTTGTATCTTCTCTTTATTATATCTATAGTGACAAACCAAACCAATTAGAGTATTTGAATCAAGAGATTTCTTCTTTGACTTGAACACTGAATTTGTTGCTTTGCCTACGAACCTTTCAAAGTGAAAATAGTCGAACAATAAATTATTTCTCTGTGGGATCTTCTGATAATTCATATTATCTACGTAATTACACAATCGAAGACTTGCTGGATGGCATTATCTGGTTAGGTATATCTAGTTGGTGGTTGGTCAGGATACTTACTGAATGAATCTAGGATATACTCCATCCTCCACCTCCAATTAGTAGTATTGAACCCCTGGTGGGATCCGCCTAGTGTAGGCCACCCTTCACCCCCATGGAGGGCCAACAACAACAAATAGTTCAACCGTACCCCCGTTATGAAAACCAATATCAAATGGATACTTAGATTGACAACCGGTATCAACTAATTAAATAACTCTAAACTTGACAACCAACAGAATGTTAGGATAGTTGGATGGGTGGGATTCTCACTCAGATCAAAATGAAAACATGCTCGTTTCCGATTATAGTTGCACTATCTACTAGTTTACATTTACCCTCACTCGGTGGCTGGAAACTTCTCTTTGGGCCTTAAACAATCGGGGGTTACGATGGGTGATCTCTGCTCACTATTGGTTGGATAGTTTTTTATGGGGTTCCACCCGAGTCGGGTTCTCTCTATGACTAGATATATTCTAGAGGAAGGAGTCGAACCTCCATACGGGGCACCGACTAATCTTCATTCCATTCATTCAACCTAACAACTAGAATAAGGGAGGGAATTACCATTGGGATTACCATCTCCGATATTAAATCATTTCCATCCTTCACCAGGAACTACTATAGAAGGGGAATTGAAAATCCTCCCCACTCAATATTTCTTGTCCTCAGGCAATTTCAAACATTGATTTTGAATAAACTTCTTTCCTTCCAAAACTTTGCTTCCAACCTTAGCTACAATTTGAGTAGTGGCACTCATGTACTAAAAATTGTGTGTTTCCAAAATTAAAGATACGTGGATTTTTTCATATTGATATATCTTGTGACATCACCACTAACACCAAAATTATTAATCAAATCCATTAAAACAAAATTTGCAAAAATAATCTTTACCCCCATCTTTTGGAAACCTTTTCTGAACTTTCAGCCCTTTTATCTTCTGTATAATTCTTTGAAGTTGGTACTGAGTTGCCAAACTTGAATTTCCAAAATTCCAAGAAAGTTTCAAAGAGGAAACACCATGCTTGTTTCTTCTCTACTATGATTACAATCACTTTCTCAAGTGGTTACTCAATATCCCCTATTGCTTGTTTCCCCCAAAACTGAAACCAAGCAATACCGGGATCACATTGCTTGTACCCTTTCAAACATCATGAGTACAAACTATAGATCATTAAAGTACATAACTACATCATACAATTATACATCAAGGAGGTACCTCATCAAATGATCATGAAATTTTGTGTACATCCAAGTAGATCATCATGTGGCCCATACACACAAGCATAAAGTATTATAGCAAATATAATCCAATGACATAGGTGAGGATCACATGTCCTATAATGCATCTCCAAAATAATGTAAGATGCATCAAAATAATAATCATCCATGTGTTCTTTCATCCAAGAAGTGAATGAAGAACCTTCACCAAAATCTAAACCAAATAAGGAGAAAAGAAATCATGAATACTTTAAGTAGCTCAAACAAGTCTCATCAATACACCCTTGAATATGTATATCATCATAATGTAACAAAGGATGCCGCTGCAAATTTAAAGAAGATGGCATTCTAGTTATGTCATCATCAAAAAGGGAGATAGGAATTCCATACTCCTCATGTAGCACCATAAAAAAAGAAACCTTTCACCCATACTTCATTAGGATGAATGCTGCAAAATATGGAAGTGTAGGATGAAGGAGAAATAACCAACTCACCCAAATGATAAAAATGTGCAAAATTTTCATCATGTGAAGGATCCATAGGGTTAGGAACATGCACATCCCTTAAAAATGCAAAACTATCCTCATAGGTTGATTCCAAGGTAGTGGAATCATGCACTTCTTCAAAAAGTGTGTAACCATTTTCAAGAGGAAACTCAAGCTCCTCTTCCACCACAACAAGTGATTTAATATTATCAATATTATCTTCAAACACATCAAGAAACTGCAATTTTCCATGTATCTCATGATCCCTCATGTCATGAGAATCCTCCAAGCAATCTACCTTATGAAAATCTGAAACATAGGAGGAAGAACAAGTATCTTGCAACCTCTCAAGAAGTTGTTCATTATGAATTTTGAGCTTATGAATATCCTCATTATTATTCAAGTATGCTTCATGTAACCATTCATTAATCTCAACCAAATTGTTTCTATAAAAAATAAAAGACATGAAATTACATTCGATGTTGCACATTTCTCTTTGAATCTTCTCCATGTCTTCAAGGAAGGATGGTTCCTTCAATGAAGAAAATTTCCAACAAGAATTTGACACCTATTCTTTAGTTTCATTGAGTATGTTAAGGGAATAATGACATTCCCTTCATTCATATTCAAATACCCTTCAATTAAGGATGGTTCATGGGAGTGAACCTCCTATTCTTCTTTCTTCTTGATTTGATTAACTTCTTGAAGCTCAAGTGGTGATGGGGAAGTTGATATTGGTTCTTCATTATCTGTCACAAGGTATTCATCTTCATTCTTATGATAAATTTGTATTGCAGCAACATTTTCAAATATGATCTCGATGTCACCAACATAGAGTTGTGAGAACCCATTAGTAGGTACTCCTTCATAGTTCAATGATCTATCAATAGTTTCTCTTTGATTCACACAACCCCCATCTGTAAGGATTGTGTGCTTGTGTTCACCTTCCTCTTCATGTTATTCTTTGAAATCACCTCGAGGTGATTGATGATCCACTTCATGAATCTATTCCTCTTCCTTTAATGGTGCATTTAAGCTCTTTTCATCTCCTTTAGAACAAAATTTCTTCCACATTATGTCCTTAAAGTATTTATAGATTCCTCATTTATAGGAAAGGATAAGTCTTTGCTATTTTCACAAGTAGGATTATTTTTCTTTAATGAGTCCACATATTCACTATTAAGCCTATATCCAAACACCCACTCAGCAATGTCTTTGAAAGGGTAGATCTTATATGCATCTCCCATCACATTAAGAAATTCTTGATATTGTTGGGGTAAAGTTTTACATGTTTCTCTCAAGTTTTATAATTCATCCATAGGATTATCTTGTTGTGCTTTTCCACTTACATATTTGTAAGACACAGGGTTATAATAATAACCCTCATCCCTTTTGAAATTGTAAGAAGTGCTGCAATATGGAAACTCTTCCTCATACCATTCACATTCTTCTTCATATTGCTCATAATCATATTTAGAGGAGTCATCATAATAGTAATACATGGCTGAAAGTTTTTATTCAATGGATGGTATTAATTCACATGTGCAAGGACCATGCTATGATACGACTCTAATTTTCCTACTTGGGATTTTGGAGAAAAGTACAAATTGGGCAAAATTCGAGCTTAACTAGTCATGACTCTAAAGGGTTCCAACTTTCACCAAATGGTACCAAATTTTAAAGGAAATGGTATGGTGAGTATTAAAAAATTACATGTTGTTTTATGGACACTTTGTATATGACTTTATACCTATAAACCTTGTTTGGGGTTAAGGATAAACAATTCAAATTTACTGGGAAAATGTGGTCAACTAGTCCTTCTTGGTTTGGTTCCAAAGACCACCGAAACTTTCCAAAATTATTATGGAGTGATACTATGAGATTTAACACATATTTAAAGACCTCAGACACTCAATGGTAAAATCATAAATTCATTTTGACATGTTACTCAAGTTTGCACAACTTTGGCCAATTTCTAGCTTGAGACTAGTGAAACCCAAGTTGACCCAAATGCACCCAAATGACTTCAAATTATGTATAGAATATATTGAGGGGTATTAGTAAATACTAATGCATAATATTAATTCTCATACACTTTCCAATTGATTCTACGACTTGATTTTGTCCATAGGAAAATAAGGACAAAAACACTAGGAAACCGATGTTAAAACCCCCAAGGGTAGATGACACTTTTGGATCTCCAAATGTAGTACAGCCCTCCAAAATTTGGGAAAATAGTATGGGGATGAATATAAAACATTAGGTTCTGTAATTAATCATGGTTATTATTTCTTCAAACTGGTTATAAATTACAACAATCGTATGATAACTTTTAGTAAAATTGCTTAGGGGGAAATGGCATTGCTAGCTCCATTTTAACTCATAAAAAGTACATGAAATAGTTCAGAACATGACATGATGAATTGAGACCATATACAGAATTTAAATTTAATCCTCAACATAATTTAACATCAGATTATTTTTTTAACACATATCAAATATATAACTCTTTCGAAATGGAAGCCAAACACATGAAAACTAGTAATTCGAACTCATGGGAATGCAAGCCTTTCAGACATGGATTTTTGATATTTTGAATTACATAGAATATGTACATAAGAATAAAAATACATGAATCATATATTTACTCCCCTTCATCATCTAAATCATATATATTTCCTCATACAAATCTGTTATGCAACTCTTTCTGAAATGGAAGCCAAATACATGAAACTAGTCATTCAAAAGCATGGGAATGCAAGCTTTTCATACATGTATTTCTGATATTTAGAATTACAGAGCATATTTAAATGATATTATAGATCCATACATCATATTCCACATATTGGGAACCAAATATACTCAACAAAGCACAAGCACCACTCCAACAAGTGTGCCCTCAACATGAGAGTGTGGGGGAATGGAGAAGAAGGAATGAGAGAATATGGGAATAGATGAGAGTTAGACCGTATGGTCCTTCAACCTGAAAATAAAAATCCTTCATCAATATCCAATTATATGTCTTAATGGATTATCCATCAACCAACTTGGAAAGAAATACAACTCCCTCGAAATTGGTTCACAAGCAAGGAGAGTGAACACTCATCGTGCAATGGACAAGCAAAATCTCTCCAAAATTCCAAAGGAAAATTATCCAATGATAAAAATAAATTCTCATTCCTCATGAAATCCTTTAATTAACTTCAGGAGTCCTCCTAAGTTCTAATTTCTCTCAATGGGATTCCTCCAACTCATCTTAGGGGTTTAGTAACTCTCATGACACTTGTCTTCCTCTTCATGCTCCAATTCTTTCCCCAATTCGAATGGATTCCTATAACTCCCAAATTCGACCTCTTGGTGGATATTTTTCATGTGTCTAAAATAAGGTCTGAATTTTTCATACTTGTCATAGAAGCTTTCATCATTTGTTGTCATAGAGTGCATGGAATCTCCTTCCAAGTGGCACACCTTGTCTTCTAGTCTCTTCCTCTCCCATGGGAGTTACTCTGTCTTAGCTATTCTAATTCCTTGGCTCATTATATTATATTTGACACCACATCACCCTCCAATAACCTTGAATTACCCATGTGTTCGAATTTCGATGAAGATCATGCCAAGTGTGTGGGGAATCTAGTCATCCAAAGGCTCCACAAGTTTCCAAGTGTCTTCATGAACCCATGCCACATTATTTTCTTACCATATATCAGTTATGTGGCCCATTTAAATGTGAATATGTTAAACTAAATTCCTTTTGGTTCCCATATCCCCTTATTACCAAGTTTATGTCTCCATCTCAACCTATGGAACTAGTAGGTTGGTGGAAGATTATTTGCAAGTAGTCTTATTTGGAAATTATTTAATTGGGGACATGACACTAGTTGAGAATGAAACAAATATCAAAATTAAATGTATAAGGTCAGAAAATGGTGGTGAGTTTACCTCAAATGAATTGAATGATTTTTGTGAAACTCGTGGAATCAAAAGGCAGTTTTCATCCCCCAAAAATCCTCAAAAATATGGAGTAGTTGAGAGAAAGAACATGACAGTTCAAGAAGTAGCCAGAACAATGCTCAATGAAGATAAAACTTGAGATAACTATTGGAGAGAAGCAATATACACAACTCTTTATGTATAGAACAAAGGACAACTCGAACTAAATAGTGATAAAACACCTTATGAGCTATGGTTTGGTAGACCAACACTAGTCTGGCTCTTTAGAGTCTTTGGAAGTAAGTGATACATAAAGAGAGATGATTATAATATTGGAAAATTTGACTCTAGGATAGATGAAGTAATATTTCTTAGATATTCATCCACTAAAAATGAATATAGATGTTACAATATAAGATCACACAAGATCATAGAAAGCACAAGTGTAATTGTCGATGACATCAAACCAAGAAAGATTAAAGTTCAAGGAAGGGAGGATGATGAAGAGAAAGATGAAGATTCTCAAAAGGAGTAATTTTTTAAAGGAAGATAAAGACATAGATTCTCAAAATAAGGAATCTATAAAAGAAGAAGAGGAAGATGAAGTTTCTCAAAAGCAGGAGGCCTTAGAAAAAAAGGAAGAAAGTTAAGATGAAGAATCTCCTAAATCTGATACAAAAACTCCATCTAGAATAATTCAAAAGAATCATCCTAGAACTCTAATCATAGGTGAGAAAGATGCAGGAGTTAATACAAGAATACTAATATTTCAAGGACAAGAATTAATATCATTGGTTGCACCAAAAAAATTTGCATAGGCTAGAAAAAATAATGATTGGATCATTGCCATGGATGATGAGTTGGACCAAATACAGAAAAAAAAATTGCGAACTTGTCCCAAGACCAAACAACATGAATGTTATTGGGACCAAATGGATCTTCAAATTTTTTTTTAATGAGGATGGTCAATTTATACAAAACAAAGCCAAACTAGTATGCAAGGGATATGCTCAAGCTGAATCTATTGACTTTGAAGAAACCTTTGCATGTGTGGTAAGACATGAAGCCATTAGAATGTTTTTAACATTCTCATCCTATAAAAACTTTAAAGTATACCAAATGGATGTAAAATCTTCATTCCTTAATGGATAAATTGAAGAAGAATTTTATGTTGAACAACCTAAAGGTTTTCTATTAAATAGAGATTATGTTTACAAACTAAAAAAGGTACACTATGGCCTCAAACAAGCTCCAATAGCATGGTTCTCAAGACTAGACAAACAATTGAAGCAATGAGGATATAAAAAGGGGGCCACTGACAATAATCTCTACTTAAAATTTGAAAACAAAAACATGATCATTGTTTTTGTCTACATTGATGATATCATATTTGGAAGTGACCTATAGGTTATGAGTGTGAAATTTGCTTCAGAAATGAAGAAAGAGTTTGAAATGTCAATGTTGGGTGAAATAACATTCTTCCTTGTCTTACAAGTCTCTCACTTAGAAAAAGGTATCCTCATTTCTCAAACCAAATATATCAAAGATATGTTGAAAAAGTTTAAAATGGAAGACTCAAAACCCGTTAGTACTCCTATGGCCACAGATTGTAAATAAACAAGGGTGATGAGACTTTGGAAGTAGATCATACCGTGTATAGGTCAATGATTGGTAGTTTTCTTTATGTAACAGCTACAAGATCAGATGTGATGCATTCTATAGTCTTAGTTTCCAAATTCCAATCATCTCCCAAAGATACACACGTGGCAGCAGTAAAAATAATCTTTAGATATCTAAAAGGAACTATGCAGTATGGTTTATGGTATCCAAAAGGAAATGACTTCACTCTGAAGGCATTTAATGATGCAGACTGGAAAGGAATTACTGATGATAGAAAGAGCACCAGTGGAGCGTCATTTTACTGGGTAAATTTCTTGATATCATGGCTAAGAAAAAATCATTCCTCCATTTCACTTTTTATAGTAGAAGCCGAGTATATTGCTGCTGCATCATGTTGTACTCAAGTCATCTGGATGAAACAAAAATTTTAAAGGTCTAATTGTGAAATATTAGGACCCAATTGTGATACAATGTGACAACATGAGTGCCATAAACATATCCAAAAATCCTGTTATGCACTCTAAGAACAAACACATTCCAATAAAATATCATTTTTTAAGAGAACAAGTGTCACAAAATGTTGTCAAATTGAAGTATGTTGATACAAAGGAACAAATAGAAGACATCTTTACTAAACCGTTAACTTGATGATCCTTTTCCTATATCAAACAAAAGTTGGGGGTTACTCCTCTTCCTTAAAATAAAAATGGAAAATGTACCCTATCACAAGAAGAGGATACAATCGACTGGGGGAGAAATGATGGAAGGGGGAGCATTGATATCCTTTGTCATTAATTTTAAAGGGGTAGAAAATTGGAGAGTTATTGTCATCAATGACAAAGGGGGAGAATGTTGGGTATGGTTTTCATTGATGTCAAAGACGCTCATTTTTTTTTGTAACTAGGGGAATCAATTACTAGATATGGGTTGGTACTCGTGTGACACGGGGTTCAGGGATCCATTCCTTCTACCACTATACCCCTAGGTGCCCCACACCTGCGGAAAGACATGGGACACAGGTAAATACGGGTGGGATTTGAACTCGTGACCTCCAATTTAGACCAAGTGACTTAATAACAACTGAATCTCCAATGAGCCACACCTGTGCGGGTTGTCAAAGACACTCATTAATAACAAAGGAAAATATTAATTCAAAGTCGAACTATTGTTAAAAGTGTTCATTAAGTCGACTTCGACATTAATTAATAACAAAGGAAAAGATTAAGTCGAATTCAAAATGTTGTCGAAAGTGTTCATTAAGTCGAAGTTGAACTATTGTCGAAAGTGTTCATTAAGTCAAATATATTGTCGAAAGTGTTTATTAAGTTGAAGTCAAACTATTGTCAAAAATGTTGTCGAAAGTGTTCATTAAGTCAAAGTCGACCTATTTTATTATGGTCGAGTCTATGTAAGTCGAAATTGAAGTCAACTTAGTCGACCTAGTCAATCTATTGTCAATCATTGTCATTCGAAGTCGGCCTATTGTCGAATATTGTTAGTCGAAGTCAATCTAGTCAACCTATTGCCAGTTGAATTTGACTGCTTGTCGGTCATTTCTAGTTGAGTCAAAGCCAAAGTTTGACATTGAATTAGTAAGAATCGACAGAGTCTAGTTCGACATCAGAATCGATAAGCTTTAGAATTGACAAAGTTGAAGTGAAACAGTAGAGTCAAAAATGCTGAAATACTTAGTATATGTATTTTGTGGTTGATTCTTGACATCAAAATTGATCAATCAGATTCAGAATTGACGACATATTGTAAATCAAGGGATAAATAGGTTAGAATTTGATCTGTCTAAGTCAATATTATGAAGTTGAAATATTTCATAATAATAATGTTAAAACTCGCAAGTTTAAACAGACAAGGTAATTATAAATTCGTTGTATTTAGGTCATGATGAAGAGTTGTTACTTTTAAGAAAAAAGGAACGATTGAAAGTATATAATCAAAGCTTTAGTTTTTCAAATAGAGTGACCAAGTACACATAGATTGTAAATCACAAGTGTACAAAAACAAAGAAAATTCACGTAAGGGTGGTTGGGAGGCACTAGGGAAGGAAACATAAGACTGTAGGAAGTCAAATATTTATTCCAGTAGTAGCTGGTAAATAGGGTGTCAATGCATCCTTAAATTGTAGCTAAAAAACTTGGGTGTTGTCGCATCCAGCAAGTCAGTGCTTGTGAAATACTTGTAAATATTATTTTGTAGTAATAGAAAGTGTTTTTGGCTTTCCCACTAGTTTTCCACGATAAATTTATGTGTTATGTTTCTATCATTGTTTTGTTTTTAATAAGGTGAGAAAAATTAAAACAAATACCTAATACTAATTCCCCCCCCTCTCATTATTACTTGATTTTCCAACCAAAAATATTATAATAAGGATAGGACCTTGGGGACACGATTACAAATAACACCCCCTGGTTACTATACATTTGAAATATAGTGGTTGTCTAATTAGGGAGCCAAAATCCTCTAGTATTGTCATGCATGGTTAAAATCCAATTTGTGTACTGAGCCTATTCCTTAGGAGGGTAAATGGAAATAATGGAATCAGAGGATTGGGTGGTGCACCATCCCCATTTAGTATTGAAGATTATCCAGACTACTATCTTCATAGTAAAGATGTGGAATACCCATTTTGATGTGTCTATGAACGAGGTATCCTAGAATCTTTCCTTCTTAGGAATCTTACCCAGAGGCCATCGCCTTTGGTGGGAGAATAACTAGGACAAACAGATTCAATTGCAAACCCAATTCTATAACTTTCCTTTTTATTTTCGCTTACTGGGTCTGAATAGGATTGAGGCCCCTATTGTGGTCCAGTGATTGGAAGACCTAAATCGACTTCCTACTTATTTCTATCTGATGGGAAGGTCATGACCACATAGAGGAAAATATTTGAGGATGATTTATTTGTTGTTTTTTTAATTTTTGATTGTGTATATTTTTTAGGCTACCGGGTCCTTTTTCTTTCTCAAATTACTCTTTTTGATTTCTTCTTTTCTTTTCTCACATTGCTCGCCGCACAGTCAGTTGCACCTTCTTTTTTATTTGTTTTTTTCAATTTGATATTAAATGGGTGTAGCCTCTTTTTGTTGAGTTATTTCATCTATGATAGTTTCTATATATCCTCCTAGGTACTCTCAAAGCTGTTAGGTTCAACCCCATTAGTATGGTTTGTTAGATCACGTGGTTGGATATTCACATCGAACCTCAATTCAATACACTACATAGTGTTTATAGCACTTATTTTAGTATTCTAATTCTGATTCCTCTAAGTTAGAATCACCCATACATCCACACACTGGAAGTACCATGGTTAGTAGCATTCCCCCATCCAATGGTAGAATCCAAAACCCTTTTTACATGGGAATTACTAGAGGTGGATTCAATGATGGATATCCTCTATCAAGAGGAGGACCCATTAATGGAAATCCTCCATTGGTAGGTGGACCCATTGGTGGAAACCCTCCTTAGGAGAGGGACCTATCAACGGAGTCCCTGTGG
>LPNX010366659.1:264848-299011 GCA_001517045.1 Pseudotsuga menziesii | reverse complement strand
TTCCATTAAGATATGCTTGTTTCAAAGGACGTTAACTGGTTGTTGTTAAATGGTACATTGACCATCCGTATGGGACAATCCCAATTTTGTATCCTTGTCTTCCACTTTTCTAAAATTTTTCTAGTTTCTTGTTCAATACAATGAGTGTGCAAGAATACTTCTTTCTTGTCAACAGAACTCCTCAACCCACTTCACATACCATATCCATGAGTGGAATCACCACCAAAGTTTGTGTAATACCAAAATCGATGACAATATATTTCTATTTGGGTTTCTGAAATCCATCCTCCCTGCTATTGGTAAGGACATGGCCTCTAAATAACCACAAATTGAAGAAGAAGATATCCTAAAATATCAAAAGTATGACCTAATTTATGCACAATCAAGATACTTATACATGATCATCCATGATTCTCCTTGGAGAGATTTCATTCGAAAAAACCCATTGGAGGAATCCCATGCTATAAACAGTGTCATCGATGCTATTGTATCCCATCCTAATCCATATGCACCTTACCATTCCTTGGCGAGTGGTTATTCCTATATTAATATTCTCAACATTGTGAGTCCTCATCAAGGCCCTATTGCCACTTTAAGATACAACCCTAATTTATCATGTGCTGCATTGCATATAGGAATGAGTACCTCTAATTATTTGTCTCTTGCCTCATCTCCCCATGTTAATGGGACCTTTTGTAGTGGCACCATGTGTGGCAGTGTTTCTACCAGCTTCATGGCCCCTTTGAAGATTAACCCATACTATCCATTCCTTTGACCTCCACTAGTTTCTCATGTTTATCCACACCCCAGCGTTCCCTCATTTCCTCACGGGAAAGTATATGCCCAACAGAACATGCTTACCCAACCTGCACCCAATAATAAACAAGCAAAACCTATTTAATAATCAACAAGAATATACCAAGAAAAATAACAGGGGAAAGAACAAAGATAAAAACCAATGGCAAGGAGGTGGGGCCCAACCCACTAACCCACCTCCTAACATTAAAGTGAATCTTGTAGATTAGTACAATAAAAAACCACCCAAGCAAGCAAAAATGATTAGTTATGTACAAATCATCTGTGATATTTTTGAGGTATTTTTGCGCACTATACCCATTATTTCCCTCACTTACGCTAAGGTGCATTAGTCACTGGAATGAGGTTGACTCACGAGAAGTGTCAACCACCCCATAGGAAAAACCTATTTTTTTCCTCGACCTCATCCCACCCAAAGGAAATCAATGGTCCTGAAAAAATCCCTTCGCTCTACCAGGGGTAGTCATAGGGAAACCTTTGACATATTATCCACCTCAACCAACTTCATCGAGTCAACCTCATGACTCTAGGGTCTAACACCTACTTATGTTTTCTACTAATGTGAACCCTTAGACGCGATGTAACCAATATAGGTCATCCATCGAAACTTCCACTAATGATAAAGGGAAAGACTCCTCTGTAACCTATGATCCCTTGCACCTACCTTAACTTCCTAGTAATGTGATACCCAAAGTCCTTAAGTTTCCTTTGTGTCGCATTGAAAATAATCCCAATGCTCATGTCACTCCCAATTATAACATTGTGGATGACTTGGTACAGTCCTCCACTTCCATCTCAACACTGGAAGATTTGAGGAACTATCCCATGCAACGGAAATCCTTACTGTCAACTCTAGGTGTGATCGATCCTTTCAAATCTCACTTGACTACATTTTATTTGGATCAAGTGGATCTCTAGATTTCGTCATCACTAGCCTTTCAAATGTTGGTTACCATTCAAAACTTGGCGATTCATCGGTGCATTATCAATGAAGGAACCTCCACTTGCATTTTGCCAACCCATGTTTGGAATAAGCTCATATCCCCCTAGCTTACACTACCCCTCATGACATTGCGCACCTATGATGGCTGCATTTCTCAACCTCAGGTACTTCTCCAAAACGTCCATATAGATCAATTAGCTGGAAAAATAGTGTTAATCAATATCAAGGTTGTAAATGCTCAGTTAAATTACAACCTCCTTCTTGGGAATAACTACATGTAAACTATAAAGGAAATCTCTTCATCCTTCTTTAGGCTTATGATGTTCCCCCATGGAGGGAAGATCATAAGAATAGACCTATTAACCTATTATTACCCCAAGGGGTCGGCTCTCCCACAAAATATATTATCCATGGTTGACAACAATATCATTGCATGTCCATCCCAACTTTTATGAGCATTTGGACTAGCATTTTTCGTGATGCCCCTATGGTAGGAACCTTTAAGGATATAAATCATCAACCCCTAAAGGTGGAAATATCAGAGTTGTTCATATTTTCCTCCAATAAATATGCTACCCATCCTCAACCTCAAACTCAACCTGTCCCCTCTCCTATCCATTTACTTGGGAACAAATGGGGATCCACACCTATTCAACAAATTCTGTTCTTATTTCCATCCTCTCTAATCATGATCAATCCTATCATGGAAACACTTAATCTCTCAAGTTTGACATTAAGCCTACTTATTTGGTACCTTACCCCTCTTAATCGACCTCCTACATCACAGGTCATTTTGACGCCTGTGCATCCAATTGGTACTACCAATCATCCCCATCTAGGAATCCCTAAAGGAAACAGAACCCATCACCCGACTACTTTCCAAGAAGAATATTTAGGAGAAAACAATGTACAACAACATTGGTAAATTCGAATAAAGTTATGAACCCTCCCCCTACCGCCACAACTCGAGCACCACCGCATTGTGCTTTATGCAATGTTTCGATTCACACTACTTAGAACTATTCGGAATCATCCATATTATGCACTCATATACAAATATTAGATGATGAATCCAATGAGAAAATTTTGGTGGTCCATCTCCCTGACATTCCCAAAATGTCCAACAAGTCATTTCACACCAATCAAGGAAAATTTTAAGGTTCCATAATTTTTTAGAGTGTAGAAAGCTTGGTGAATCTTACTAATTCTTAAGTTTTCAACCATAAAACGTTGGGGAGTATTTTCTAAAAAGATTCAAATTTATAAGGATTTTATATAGTTTCTAGACAATTTGGCAATTTTTAGAGAAAACAAAACTATCCCATGGAATTTGGGTGAATCGCTTTTTGGAAAAAAATGTTAGAAATTATCCCATGGGATAAATTTATCCCCTAAAATTTTCCTTGGAACCAATGATCCTTATGAAGTATGTGGAATCCATGG
Organism: Pseudotsuga menziesii; assembly: GCA_001517045.1. NCBI lineage: Eukaryota > Viridiplantae > Streptophyta > Pinopsida > Pinales > Pinaceae > Pseudotsuga > Pseudotsuga menziesii. The sequence continues at coordinate 295,809 of LPNX010366659.1, read as the reverse complement.
TCATTACTCACACCATTGGCCAACTCTACCTAAGTATCAATATATGTTGGATTACTTGCGTCAACTTTCAATAGAGTCTCAAGTCACCAACAAAGAAGAAGTTCACCCTCCACCATATTCTTTAATCGGTATCACTAATACATTTGGGCAGATTTTTCCATGAAATATTTCCATGTTTTGAACATTCGTGGATTAATACTTCATTTTTTTTTATCATGGCGAAAAAATCATGGCAGTATCTACGTTGTTTAATTTTCGACGAACTTTCGTCTCTATATCGACAATATATGGTTATATTTGCACACCCGCCAAACCAATGCCAGCTTTTAACGGCTCTTGGTTGTTTACGCACAGGTTAACTCATGCATTTTCATCCACATCTAACTTATAAGAAGATCTGGCTATTTGCATAACGGATTAAACTTGTTCTGGGTGAGAAGTGAATTCCAGCCCTCCCTCGGTTCATATTCAATCTAGCAAGCATGAAATAGCTAGCACTGAACATCAAAGAAAAAGATTGCTTCTATCTTCTATCCGATCATAGAGAGAAATCCTGAAATGGCAACCCTCAATAATAATAAAATGGATTTGATTTTTTTCCCCAGCTGTTGCATCTTTTTTCTTGGGTATGGGTCTGACTGGCTATGTGTGGTATAATATTTAATGTATATGACAGAAGCCACCTATACCCCCTCCTTAGGCCATCCATGTGCCCTTATATTTTGCATAGAGACGTTTACAGTTGTTCATATATGATTTCACCATGGATAAATAGTAATTTCCATGAAACTGACTACCTCATTGCAGCTATCTCTGCTACTGCAGCCTAGTTACCTATATGATGCCATCATATATAATTTTACCTTTTATATTGCTAGTTTACAGCTCCTTTGTGGGAGGATGCCAAGCTGTATCACTTAGCACATTTGCTATAGTTGTGACAAGGTTCTTGGTGATTGATTGAGCATGAATTGAACCCGGATTTCTTTATCAACCACATCCAAAACTAAAGAGATCAGTCATACTCTGCAACAATCATCTGGCCGTAAATTCATAAAAGGTAAGCATGCATCCTTTTTTGGGGGATACAAACTAACATTGAGGATAAAAATAACAGTTGTATTCTTCGGGTCATGTACCTTACGAACAAATTTAACAACCCTGCAACTGCCTCCTTTTATTTAAACCAGAGTAATTGCAACAAGAGGGTCCAGTCAACAATGACTCTAGCCAATTCATTTTTTTATAGAACCGATGCTCCACTAAGCTATTGGTCATTGACAAAATGTTAATTACTTTCCATAGTAGAAGGACAATTTTTCGATTGGACCATTTGGGTCACCTAGTGTTCCAATTCCCAAACTATCAAGGTCTCCTTATGAGTAAATCAAAGGCCATTGCACAACACTTGTTGGCATCAACGAAAACTTCAGTCTGTTAGACATAATGCTCACTGGGAAGGGGGGTGAATCAGTGAGCTAAGGCTTGAACTCAATTTCAACATCTTTTTCTACCAATCTTATCATGCCCACAACCATCTCTATTGTCAAGTTTTCTTGTCTATTGTCATGTCACCATCTCCTTGTCATCTTTGCACCAACATCTTTCTCTTGACCAAATCATCTTCAAATGACCATAGAAGGGTCATTTGACCCTCTAGACGTTCCATGATTGTCATGCTTGCTTGTCAATGGCATTATGCATGTCCTTAGTCGTCTCTGTCCTTCATGTCTTGTTCCAATTACACCTTGCCATGTCATCATGCTTAGACACCTCTTTGAATCTCTGTTTGTTATTTATTGTTTTAATGAAATAATAAATTAAAACTTATTCTAAACATTGCATCTCTCCAATAGTAAGATGTGTCTCTTCAAACTCTGTCTTAATTCTTTTTATTAAATTCTGTTTATTTTTCTAAATACATTCCTGTAGCTTCTTATTTAATAAACTCTGTTTATTATTTTTCACTAACTTTGTAGGTCCATCTTTTGCATATATGACCATCATAATGCAAAATGAAACTATGGATGGATAGCCACCTCAACAAGGATTAGATCCATGTCACCTTTTTAACTTTTTGATACACATGCATTATCTGGAGATCATTTGAAAATAGGCTTCCAAACTGTTTAATTTAACACTTGGACAAAATTGTTTTTAACTTGTAAAAACAATTTTTCTTCTACTATGGCAGTTTGATTTCTCCCTCATGTGATCACGATAAGGAAACCTACAAGCATGGCTAGATAGCTATTTCAACAATGAACAAGACCATATCACAAGATAAATCTGTTGACACACACACTCAAACTTCTGTTTTTAACACTTGGTCAATTTTCTTTTGTTCTCCTTGTGCAAAATATTATTTTTCCTATTTTTGGCAGATTGATATTTTGCATATGAGACCATCATAAGACAAACTGAAGGTCTGGATGGATATTTAGTTCACCAAGGAACATGACTATGCTACCTAATGAATTTTATCATCAAAATAATCCCTCCTTGCGGGCATTTCAAAGTGCCTTTTCAATTTCCCGAATCTAACACAACCAATTTTCTTGTGTTTTTAAAATGCAAGATAATATTTTTCTTACTTTTAGCAGATTTTTATCTTTGTCATAAAACACTTCATGAGATAACTGAGACCATGGTTAGATGCACCCATCAAAAATATATAGCCTAACACTTTCATATTATTTTTTGCATCATCCTATGAGATAGGGTGGGCATCTCCCTAAGGACACTGAGGCAGTTTTGCCAGTACTGGAATAGTGCAAAAAAACCTAAAACTCTGTTTTGGCAGACAATTATCTTTGTCATCAAACACCTTCTTTCAGAACTGAAACCATTGTGAGATAGCCTCTTCAACAAGCTATAGGATGGTATATTCAAATAATTTTTATCATACACCTATAAGGTACATCGAATATTTTCCCAAGACCACATGAGCCAATTTTTCCAACACTAGGACAATTTTCTTAGTCTGGTCCAATCTGCCTAAAACATTGTTTTGGCAGGTTCATAACTTCTTCCTCACCTACTTCCAAGATCATCTGAAGACATGATCATGTAGGACACATATCAATCTACAAGACCCCCATACGATGCGGGCATTTTCTTCAACACACAATTTGTGGTGGGCATTTTCTTAAGGCTACCTGAGCCAGTTTTCCAACACTTGGTCATTTTCAGGACTTTCTCCAAAATTTATTCTGAAACCTCATTTTGGCAGATTCATAACTTTTTCTTCAGACATTCTTAAGGAGAAATAATACCATGGCTAGGTAGAAAAACCAACACACTATAATACCCCCATGTGCTGTGAGAATTTAATCTAACCCATAATTTAGGGAAAGCATCTTTTTGAGGCTACTTAGCCATTTTTTCTTGCTCTGGCACAAACCCCTGTTTTGGTAGGTCCATAACTTCTCCGTCAGGCACTTTTAGGACAAACTGAATACATGGTCAAGTAGTAAAAACAACAATCTACAGGACCCCCATGTGGTGCGGGCATTTATATTCTCCTATAAATTATGGCATGCATTTATATTCTCTTAGAGTAGTTTTGACTACTTTTTCATACTTAGTCAATTTCCAAAGTTTCACAAAGTTGGCAGGTTGACATATTCCTCCGTAGAGACTCTCTCGTGAGGCAAGTGACATGGTTGTATGCTCCATACAACACTCTAGAGACTCACATTCTCAATACATTTTTCACATCATCTTATGAGGCATGGCGGGCATTTCCTTAACGCCAGTTGCGCAGATTTAACACCAATTCCATACTTAGACAAATTTCTCAATTTGGACTAATATTCCTAAAACACCCTTTTGGCAGGTCCATAACTTTTTCTTCATCCACTTCCAAGACAATCTGAAGACATGGTCAGTTAGGCCAAAGACCAATCTACAAGACTCCCATGTGTTACGGGCATTTACTCTAACCCATAATTTAGGGCGGGCATATTTTTTAGGCTACTTAGCCATTTTTGCATCCAGAGCTTGTCTTGAGTTGTACATGCATAATTGCTTTAAGTAATTAGTGAGACATCGACCCCAGCCATAGCAATCTCTGTATAAACTAACGAAATCCTGTTACATGCATCAATTCTTGCAAATTCGAAGTGTAGGCAAGCGTTACAATAGAAGAACACAATATTCCCTTTGAGGTTTGCCATTTCTTGTGTCCAAGATGGAAGAATCTTCTACCAGGAGGAAAAGAAGCAGTAATGAGGGCTACCTTAGAGTGCTTCCTAAGAAGAAACCCAAGCCTAAACCTGAGGAGAATAAATTCATGTTCAGGGTTTTGCTTCTTAATGGTTTGAATTTAACTCTACAGTTGGGGGATGCCTTGGAAAAGATGTCAGTCGCCGAGTTTGTAAGGACTATTAGGAGAAAAGCTAAGAAATAAATAATAGAAAAGGGGCCAAGAAAAATCCACTGGGTTCCCCAAGTCTATGTGGAAGATGCAATGGGAGAATGAATACTGGGACTTTAGAAGTCATGATTTCTTCTAGGGTTTCTAGGGAGACACTCCTGGGACAAAAAAACCTAGGCACTACGTAGCCGGAGGTACAACTATCCGAAAACATTCAAAGTGCTTCACATCTAGGCCCCGATGGTTGGAGCTTTCCTGGTACGAAAAACCAGGGTGACAGATGAGCGTGGAATCAAGCTCACTAACCATCAACACCCCGAGACTGACATGCTTCTCAAAGCATATCGCCATTTCAACTCTTTCAGAATTCCCAGAATCTCTTAGTAGAATAACACTCGAGCATTGTCTCTAATTACTTATTCATATTATGCATCTTAATCGGCCTGGGAAGGTGGTGTTTATATAGGGTGATGAAGATGAATATGAATATGGATATAGAGATGACTGGTCAGCATAATGGCAACACAAGTGGACGTGGGTAGGGACCTCTATTTTCTGCTGAGAATCCAGTCATGTCGCCTCCTTTGAATATGTTTCATTGCTATCCACATGGATCGCGGTGTTTGGACGTGACATTCTTTTCCTTTTCACTTACGCTGACAGTGGTGTTCGGAATGGTTTTAGCTAGCCACATCCCTTTGCTTCACATAGAGGCTAGTTTCGTTGCTTCAAAGATCTGAACTTCATGATCTCCTGCTATTTTCTATGCAAACCACGTGCTGGATCTCTGGAGTCAGGAAGGCTAGTGAATCGGTGATGCTTTGGACATGATCTTCACCTAAGGCGTGTCACAAATGGGGTTGAGGGTTATGATTATTGGTCAGCTCATACGTGAGGACATCCTTTCTGTACAAGACTTGAATAGGACACCACATTTACCAGGTTGAACGGCTCTAGAGTCTTCAGGGATCAAATTTGAAGGGCAGGTCTCATTTTACTTTGAAGGGATGTGAGAAATTGAACCCTTCAATCTTGACATTTAAAAATAAATCATTCTTTTCATTTGAAAATTTAAGTGTTAAAAAAAAATTCATTATTTATTGAAAACATTGTATATGAAAAAATGACAATAAGAAGAAATCCCAAGTGATTCAACATTTACATGGAATTAGTGAGGTAAACCATGTACATATGATCACTTCTAGATTCTTTTTATGGGGATTACTCAAGAGTTAGTATAGAGGAGGAGAGACTAAAATAAAGGTTGAGAGTGAAGAACATGTAAGGGTGATGGAATATGAGATTGGGAAAAAGCCCATTTAGAAAGAGATTGATGCACTTGTTTTGTTAATGTGAACATAGCCATAACCATTAGGAGTATTGGTTTTTTGTATTGCATGTTCTTTGTCCTATTTATTTTTTGAAGGGAAATGTTTGTTTCCTATCACGCTAAAGTGATTAGAGTAGTTGAGAACTACTCGCAACCTTATCTGAATGCATAATATGAAATTAGGGGTGAAAGTAGGCTCATGGGGTACTAAAGATTATTTTTGTCTAGAATTGTTTTGAGAAGAGATCTACTATTAGAATTGCTTTGTTACAAGGCCAAAAGATATCAGGCATCAAATCCCTAACATTAATAACAAAATAAAAATATGATATTTTTCCAGTTCCAACGTATCCACCAAAAACTAGTGTACTTCTAACATTGTACATCCCTAGGAGATTTAAAATTGTTGATCCTTGTTGTGACCACTTGATCATTGCCATAACCAATGGTTTAAATAAATAACGTAAAAGTAAAAAAAAATGGAAGAATAACTTTTCCATGAAATTTTACCTTACTTATTTTGAAATGAACTTTTCTACATGCTATTAAAAGCATTGCATTATTATCTTTCCAGCTAAATAAGGTTTTTAGGATCCACATTTCCATTAATGGAAAAATCAAGTTACAAATACCATCACAAAGCTAATTGATATGTTTGTCCATATGGACACAGTTCATGAGTAACTAGCCATTCAATTTAAAACTCCACCTAATCCCTAAGCATCGTCTTCACCATAATAAACCTAAGTATTAGAAGAGTTGAAAATTTATCTTTCAAACATTAGTCTTGAGTCTAATAACATCTAGATGTCAAATGAAAGGGATTGATAGGGATTCTCATTTCTCTTTTCAAAACTCGGTGCATATAATTATTATTCAAACACATTGAAAAAAGTATCCTTCGGTGCGTGTACCTAAAAGAAAAACCCTAGAATGTAAACCTAATGCTTTCAGGAAACAACTTTTTTTTATCAACCCTAAAATCAACAACTATTTTTAGAATTGAATCATGTCCTCCCCAGATGCTCAATTCAAAGTGATCAATAAAAGCCCCAATTTTAGGTGGATTATGGATAGTCTCTGACGTGTCTGGAGACTTTCAAAGATCATTCTTTGTTTCGAGGGCGCTCAGGGCACAGATCAGAGAGCCCACGGAAGGAAGAGGAGGAAGAAGAAGAGGAATCAAGTCAAAAGGTGAGGCGAGTGAGGAGGGGAGACATAATATGGGAGATCAACACTATAAACCTGCACAGCTTAATTTGGGGAGATCAATATCAACCGTCGATCTCTAAACTACCTTCATCAGGACCGCTCAACCTTGAGAACTTTAACATTCTGCTAACCCTTTTTCATATGAACAAGTGAGAAACTTTTGATTATGGAATGCTTCTCACCCATTGATCTACCCAACATCTTGTTCCAACCATAGATCTTCGCAGCCCCTACCACTTTTCGCGGATCGACCGTAGATGTTGATTAGGAAGAGGGAGATGACAACGACGACGACGACGATGATGATGATGACGTGATGACAAGATATTTATTTTTGTATTAACTAAATTGTTCCGAGCTTCGCCAACATTATAATAGAATGGTTATGAGTGATTATTCACTCCTATAAAGAATGCACTTTATGGAACTACCAAACTGATCAGTTTGGATATTCCTCTTTTAAGACATCTGACTAGGTCCATAAGTCTTGATTCTTCTTGTGAACAAATCTAAGAACAGGAGGTTTCACAGGGCCCAAAAGGTTGTATTTTCTTTTTTACTACTTCCTCGGATCATATTGAATTGTCAGATTAATTCTTGGAATGGATGTTAGGAGAAATCCTTAATTTTTCACTCAACCGGCTGCTCCCCCTATCATGTAGACATCTCCATTCACTGAGCTCCCCCAAAGTTGCGATGATGAATACAATGACGATGATGATGACGACGAATATGATGATGATGACGATGATGATAATGAAAATAATGATGATGACGATCATGAAGATGATGATCATGATAATGGAGATGCCGATGAATTGGATGATGATGATGTTGATGATGAATATGATGATGAAGATGAAGATGCTGATGATGATGACGATGAATATGATGATGATGGTGGTGATAATGAAGACGTTGATGATGAAGATGATGTTTATGATGATGATTATGATGATAAGGAAGATGATGATGATGAAGAAGATCATGATGACGACGACGACGATGACGATGATGATTATGAAGATGATGATGATGATATTGATGAAGACGACGAACATGATGGTGATGACGATGAAAGGATGATGATCATCATCATCGTTGTTGTTGTCATCACCATCATCTTCGTCATCTTCATCGTCATCATGATCATGATGATCATCTTCATCATTGTCGTGTTCGTCCTTGAACGGACTTATGTATAGGATCTCACTATAAGCAATGCAACCGATACAAATTATGACAAAATCCTAGTTAAATTAAATTAAATTAAATTAAACTACACTAAATTAAAAACATAGAGTTGTTTAACTATATTAATTTTAAATGCAACAAAATATAAAATATGCAAATAAAAAAACCCAAAATAAACTAAACAAAAGATAAATATGCAAAATAAAAAAACAAAACAAAACACCAAATATAAAATATGCAAATAAAAAAACCCAAAATAAACTAAACAAAAGATAAATATGCAAAATAAAAAAACAAAACAAAACACCAAATATAAAATATGCAAATAATCAAACAAAAAAACCAGAATTCAAAAACACCCGTGCATTAGCTCATTAGCATTCAAAAACACCCACGCAGGATCTACTCCGGCTTCCATTTGGGGGTTTTCAATTTCGAACTTTCACTGAAAGATATGGAATAGGCTATGATGTTTTTTTACAGGAAGGGAGGGTGAAGGACTTTTCCTATTAGTGCATCATCCACTCCCTTCGCATGTGAGCCCATTCTTCTAGAACCACCTGCCCCACCTCCATAATGGCAGCAATGTTTAGACCTTCAGGTTTGTTTCCTTCTATGTTTTTCTTGATTACCTATTGTGTTTTTATTTTATTCATGGTTTTTTTCATTGTTGTGGATGTGGTGGAGATGAAATGGTTCAAATCTCCTTGCAAGAATGAAGCACGAGCTGTCCAGGTGAGCTTGGGAAATTCAATGTGAGAAATAACACCAACAATTATCAAGGAAAAGGAGGAAGGGAATGTGGAGCTATATGATTGCAGGATATTCTCTGAATGAGAAAGATGAAGATGCTTATGATTTTACTTTCTCGACGGTGCTTCTGATTTGTGCAAACATCACGGCTTATGATCAGGGTAAGCAAGTTCATATCCTCACCATAAAATATGGATTTGATTCATATGATTTTGTGGGTATTTATCTAGTTGGCATGTCTGGAAAATGTGGGTTTGTTTCTAGTTTTTTCCATTCCTTTTGGGCATCATGTCAAAATTCCCATGAATTGACACTTCAAAGCTAGACTGTGAATGTTTTTAATAGTGCAGTTGTTAGTTTTTCTTTGATAATGGAAACTTTTTGGAGTTTGAAGCGCGAATGTTCTATAGCAAACTGTTTTTGTTTTCTCAGAGTGGTTTTGAGGCTACTGAGCGGAGATTTGTAGCAATTGTGGAACGCCAGAGCTTGTCTTGAGTTGTACATGCATAATTGCTTTGAGAAATTAGTGAGACAACGACCCCAGCCATAGAATTCTCTGTATAAACTAACGAAATCCTGTTACATGCATCAATTCTTGTAAATTCTAAGCGTAGGAAAGCATTGTGTTAGAATAACACAATATTCCCTCTGCGGTTTGTCATTTCTTGTGTCTAAGATGGAAGAATATTCTACCAGGAGGAAAATAAGTAGCAATGAGGGCTACCTTGGAGTGCTTCCTAAGAAGAAACCCAAGCCTGAGCCCGAGGAGAACAAATTCATGTTCAGGGTTTTGCTTCATAATGGTTTGAATTTAACTCTGCAATTGGAGGATGCCGTTGAAAAGATGTCGAACGCCTAGTTTGTAAGGACTATTAGGAGAAAAGATGAGAAATAAATAATACAAAAGGGGCCAAGAAAAATCACCATACACCAAACTTTAAAATGAAATATTCTAAAGAATGCATAATAAATTCTAAGCAAAAAATTGTATTGTTAAATTTGCAAAGTTGTTTTTATATAATATATTTCCTTTCAGTTCATGTGTATTTAATTTTTTTTGGATTAAATTAATTTTTTTGTGTTTCCTTGCAGATAATCGAAATTTATGTTTACTAAAACTCTGTTTATATTTTGATAATGCTTGCAGGGTGGCTCTTTGCATTCTGATCGTTGGAGAGCAGAGGTGGATTTGGTTCTGAATACTGTGGCAATGAATGCTTCAACTAATTCGTCAATCCTACGGTTTTTTAACAAGGAAAATATCTCTTGTTTCAAATATGCACCATCTTTCACCCCCTTACCTATATCAAGGGCTTGCACTATTTCTTAAAGGTCTCTCTTTTCCTCTCTCCTTATATGACATATACACACATGGTTGTAGAATGCATGTTGATGGGGTGAGTCTTAGAGTCAACAAGAAATTGAAGTATTCTCTTATAAGTCAAAAAAATGTATGAATATGTGTGCTACAAAAGAATTCCATGAACTCCTCAAAGTGCATTTTGTTAGAACAAATATTTCCATATCTAAATATTGTTTACTGGAAAGTTTTTTTTTTTAGTAACTAGGGGAATCGGCAACTGGAGCTAGGATGGTACTCATGTGAAACGAGGTCCAGGGATCCATTCCCACTACCACTATACCCCTAGGTTCCCCACACCCTTCGTAAGACATGGGACACAGGTAAACCCAGGTGGGATTTGATCTCGTGACCTCTAATTTACAACAAGTGACTTCATAAAAATTGAACCACCAATGAGCCACACCCGTGTGGGCTATTATTTACTAGAAAGTTAACATTTCATAGATAACAAAGATTTATCCGGAGTATTTGGTGACATTTTATTCATATAGTAAGATAACATGACTCTTTCCTCTGTTTTTTTGTTTTATATTGTTTGACAGTATGGTGGTATTAACAGTGTCCACACATTTCCAGTAAAAACCTATTTATATGTGTATTTAATATATTTATGTCTTAAACTTTAAAATTTGTGTGTGGTTAAAGAAATCTTGTCGAATACAAACACAAGTTTCCACATCAGTGAGGCAACGTATTGTAATATAGCATTTAAATGCAAGTTGATAGTCTGGTGGAAAATGTGTGCTGGATATATTGATTGTTGATTTCCTTCGTCGAAAATGTGGAATGTGACTCCAGAACCACATCTCTTGGTGTAATTACCCAAAGAACGCACTTTCCAGACAGCATTAGCTGATTTAATTGTATGCCCATTTTTTATTTCATAGAGTATTTTGATATTTTCCATGCCTAGCAAAATGATCACTTGTGTATAGGTATAGGAATGGATTATTTATTTAATTTATAAATTTAATTGCAAGCCAACACGGTGGTTTTCCGTTTATTAGGACAACTCTTTGCAAGCGGTATGGGCCAATGGACCTAGCAAAAGGTGATTAATAAGGTAAGGGTTCTTGCATTGCCTACATTCTCCCTAGGAATTAATATTTTATATGACTTGCGTGTACCTGTCGTATAATATAACTTTGATATTTTCATTTCTAGCCTCTTCATCATGCTTCATATCCAATGTTTGTATAGAAACATCAAAATATCATACTTATCTGTCTTTGTTGTGTTCTTGCTGTACCATTCCCTGCTTTTCCCTGGGTTTTAGAGTTCCTGCCTCATTTTTCCATTGCATTATTAGGAGTAGTGTAGTAAGTAGTACTAGTGTTATGTTCACCTATTCTACAGTGCACCGTGCTCACATTTTGGACAGGTTTTCCCTACGTTTAACTACTAAAGTTGACTATTTGTAGCTTTCCCTTAGTTACCCGCTATCATGAGGTTCTTTTGCACTAAGAAGTTCTAATGATAGTGGTGCATGGTTTGTACTGTTTTTGCAGAGAAATTGATGAATAAATAGCGTCCTTGGAGATTTCAGCAGAAGTGCACATAACCTGATAGTCTCGGTCTCTCAGAATACCCTCTCTAAGGAGAATTTGCTCAACATCGATTGCAATTGCCTTTGTGGGTGCACTACATATCCTGGTGTTCGATCACTTACAAGCTTGATAGAACCTCCCGGACTTGAATTATTGGAGTTTGAAGCCCGAATGTTCTATAGCAAATAGTTTTTGTTTGCTCATAGTGGTTTTGAGGCTATTAAGCAGAGCTTTGTAGCAATTGTAGAATGTCGGAGCTTGTCTTGAGTTGTACATGCATAATTTCTTTGAGTAATTAGTGAGACATTGACCCCAGCCATAGAAGTCTCTGTATAAACTAACGAAATCCCATTGCATGCATCAATTCTTGAAAATTCTAAGTGTAGGCAAGCGTTGCAATAGAAGAACACAATATTTCCTCTGCAGTTTGCCATTTCTTTTGTCCAAGATGGAAGAATCTTCTACCAGGAGGAAAAGAAGCAGCAATGAGGGATACCTTGGAGTGCTTCCTAAGAAGAAACCCAAGCCTAAACCTAAGGAGAACAAATTCATGTTCAGGGTTTTGCTTCTTATTGGTTTGAATTTAACTCTGCAATTGGAGGATGCTGTGGAAAATATGTCAGTCGCCGAGTTTGTAAGGGCTGTTAGGAGAAAAGCTGAGAAATAAATAATAGAAAAGGGGCCAAGAAAAATCCACTGGGGTCCCCAAGTCTATGTGGAAGATGCAATGGGAGAATGAATAAAGATGGAAACATCATATGCAATGATTCTCACAACAAGCCCATGCTCATAGCTTTCTAGTTTCATCCCTGAACTTCCTCCCCTAAACTGTTTCTTTAGTTTTTTTTATAAGTATACAAAATGTATTTATATGTGCGCTACAAAAGCATTCCATGAGCTCCTCAAAGTGCATTCTGTTAGAACAAATATTTCCATATCTAAATATTATTTGCTGGAAAGTTAACATTCATAGATAACAAATATTTATCCAAAGTATTTAGTGGCATTTTATTCATATAGTAAGACAACATGACTCTTTCCTCTGTTTTTTGTTTTATATTGTTTGACAAGATGGTGGTATTAACAGTGTCCATAGATTTCTAGTAAAAACCTATTTATATGTGTATTTAATATATTTATGTCTTAAACTTTAAAATTTGTGTGTTGTTTTCATTTTAATACAATGGTCAAAGAAATCTTATCGAATACAAACACAAGTTTCCACATCAGTGAGGAAACGGTATTGTAATATAGCATTTAAATGCGAGTTGATATTCTGGTGGAAAATGTGTGTTGGATAGATTGATTGTTGATTTCCTTCGCAGGACATGTGGAATGTGACTCCAGAGCCACGTCTCTTAGTGGAATTACCCCAAGAACACACTTTCCAGACAACATTAGCTGTTTTTTTTGTTTTGGTTAAGTTCCCTATGACTTGTTGGGCGAACCTTAGCTATATTACAAGTGTATTATGATAGATTTCTTGGTTTGGCATGGGAAGCTTTGTTGGGGTTGAAACAGAGGTATATTTCCATTCTATAGCATTTGTCTTGTAGTAATAATTTTTAGGAATAGCGGTGACATTTCCACCTCATGGCTCTTGTTTGACAAATATCTAATGTCTAGCTTAGGATTTTCCTATTGAATATTTTTGAAGTGGATCTAATTATTAAGGAGCAGATTGGGTTTGAACCAACCCTACCTACTCTTTAATCACTAAATCCTCCATGAGATCCTCAATTGACCCCATCTGCCTAACTTGGATTTGTTAGGCACTAATCATAGCTTTTATGCCATTTTAAATCTTAATTCATCTTTCATTTTCTGATTTATAAGATCTGAAAATTTCTGCCATTTACATGTATTAAACTCATCCCTAAAACATTAAATAGCATGGTAGGTTTGCCCCAGTTTGTGGTTGGGAATTACTTTTTAGAAATATGCTGTGTAGCGCTGATTAAATCTGGTCTAAAACTGAATTAAAAGGTTGATTTGTAGGGTTGAAAACTTCAGATTAATAAGTGAAATTCCTAGATCTTCCCTAGTTTTAGCCTCATGTGTACCTTATTTCAAATCTAACTAAAGGTTAAAACATTCTGCTGTCACAAATCTTGGTTGCTAGTTGGAAAAGACATATCATTTGCAAGTTTGTAGCAGAATTTAATTTATTAATTCAGATCTCAAATTTGAGGATATTTTCACATGTACACTAATAAATTCTCAAACCCTGATTCTTCACTACTAAAATCCCTTGTAGCATCAACTACTCCATTGATCGTATCAATCCATTTAACATTTTATTCTGGAATTAAATCTTGTAATTGCAAATAATGCATCTCAATAGAAGCTAGAGCCTAGAACCTACTGCCTTTACAGGATAGATATGGTGTTAACACTTTCCATTGCAGATAACATTGTAATACTTGCAACATCTATGATATAGCCCACTTGAATGGTGGTAGAGTGACTTATTGAAATTTTCATTTTTTGTTATTTTATGCTTGGTTTGAGAAGCAAATCCATACATACACTTCAAGAATCAACAGTCGATAAATCAATACCTTGGATAACTTATCCAATTCAATTAATTCTATTGGCATGATTATATGCCTAGAGTAAATTTTGTAAGCACTTATTCAAAACATAACATCTATTGTATATCGGTATGTTGTACACATTTCCATGTTGGTTTCTAATTACTTGCAATATTTCCATACTTATTCATCACAGCCAAATAGGGTCCTTACAGAATAGTATTATTCACACTCTCTGTGCATATGAAAATTGTATGGTTTCATCTGGGTCCAATGTGCATCCTTTCTATCACCTTTCTGTTTGCCTGATAAAAACTTTGGAAGTTCATAGGATGCACATTGGACCCAGATGAAACCATACAATTTTCATATGCACAGAGGGTTTGAATAATACCATTCTGTATGGAACCTATTTGGCTGTGATGAATAAGTATGGAAATATTGCAAGTAATTAGAAACCGACATGGAAATGTGTACATCAGACCAATATACAATAGATGCTATGTTCTGAATAAGTGGTTACAAAATTTACTCTAGGCATATAATCATGCCACTAGAAATAATTGAATGGGATAAGTTATCCAAGGTATTGATTTATTGACTGCTGATTCTTGAAGTGTATCTATGGATTCGCTTGTCCATAGAAACAAAAACTCCATGAGACTGCACATCAATTACAAGCACTTATTGAAGATCCAAAACCATGGAAAGGAAGGTGCCTTTCCATGGTTTTTAATTTTTTTTTGAAACCTCCAGGTTTTGTCTCAATATCGACGAATGCTCGTCGCGGGTATTGCAAAACCGTCAAAACCTCGGGTGGCTTTCCACGAATACCTTCGCTATAGAGACGTAGTTTCATGGAACAATTACCATTCAACTTGCAGATTTCATCGATAAAGATTGGTTTTGCACGGTTTTTTGTGGAAAAACATTCTGTTCAAATTCCAGAATTCATCGATAGAGAGACAATTGTTCGTCAAAACTATTCCACAGTTTTGTGTGGAAACAAAATTTTGTTTGACAGTTTTTGGCCATATTTTTGTCGTTATAGTGATGAACGTTTTTCGATAGAGCGATGAAAATTAGAAAATGAATTAAAAAAAATCGATTTCAAGGCCACTGCATAGAAGACACGTGGATGCCATATTTCGTCGCTATATAGACGGCTTATAAATTGCGTCGTGAGATCGATAAAATAAGTTCCATGAAAAATCAAGACCGTTATCGTCACAATTGGGACGACAAAACGTGGAAGTAGCAACGAACAACCATCACAAATTTGCTCATATGTATTAGTGTATGAACACCATTTGTTTCATCTCAACTTCTGATGAGCCTTCTTCATCATCCCAAACCACTATGGTTGTGTCGATAGGCATGGATCCCTCTAGTCTATATGTTTGATCCTTCTGAACAGATGACCAAATCCCATGTCCACCACATGGGATAATTCCCCCAAACATGACTACTCATCATCATCATCCTCATTCAAGTCGCTGAGGGGGATTTCCATATAGGGGGCATCCCCCACCATCATCTCACCAAGTTAGTGTTCAACCATGGTTTTCCACCTCATGATACAACCCCTTCCAATAGTTGACCAATGCCCTGTCGACATGTCTTTAGGAGAGTATCCACACTTCATCGACACCTATAGGTTGGGGAGCATGAATTATTATCCTGACACTAGGATAAGGGGCATGCTCAATCATATGAACCCTTCCCCATCACATTTATCTCAATATTTCAATGAGCCTTTAGATCAACCCAACATATATGTGATCCATAATAAAAAAACCCATTCCCATAGCATGGGGGTAGACCACTAACACTTCTTATGCACATACATGATCATGACCACTTCATGAGGTCTCATTGTACTTTTATACTTGATTTGATTTACATGTGCTCTTTTACACTCGGGTATTGTTTCTATGTGTACAGGTCTATGTCACAATGAGAATCATTACTTTCAACTAGTGACCATTACCTATATATAGGTGTAACACTTTAAACTATCATATAGGTACTCCCATTTGTATAATACCAACCTAGATCCAAATCCTAGGCTTTATCAAGCGCTGAGAGGGATCAAATCTATAACGATGCAAACCTCTTCTTGGGCATTGCACTAAATGGTATAGCTCATTTTTGATAGTTCAAATGACAAAGCATCAACATACAAAAAAACATCAATAATGAAAGTTGGTATTGTTGCTTGAACATCTTTGACAATGATATTTCAATTATTGATTAGATGTGCTTTGCTTGAGCTAATCGTCACCCCTCTTGTTGGACACTTGGCTACTTATGTGGAAATAGTTTCCTAGTCCAAATCCCTCTAGGATATGAGAATTGATCTATGTCCTTAGTTTACTAAGGATTCCATCCATAAATGTAAGAAAGCATCCCTTAGGTTTCCCCATGGGACACCACGATGCAAACAATCCAGGTTCAAATCTTGGTTCTATTGCTATAGGTTGCTTGTGTTTTCTTAATCAAATTTATGTTATAGAAGTTGCTTATCTTTTTCTAACAAATATATATATTATGGAAGCCATGATATAGGTTGATTCTATTGTTTTTCTAATCGAGTATATATTATGGAAACATATTGTCACCTTGATTATTTTTTATTGAATATGAGTTTTGAGATTGTCTTCTAATTTTAGAAGCAAAGACCAAATAAATTTAGCAAAAATACAAATTTTTGAAACTGTCACATATTATTTTCCCTTTTATCTTTCCAGCAATATGGAACTGCAATATTTGTTTCCCCTATAACTTGCAAAAAAAAATAAAATTTTTAAAGTTGTTTATTGCATATAAACAAGTGAAATAGCAGCAAGGCTGCTTATACCTGCCGTTTAGAAATATTTTAATGTCATAATGTATATAAGTTGAAAGTTGAAGTAATTATGAAACATTAAAAACTTGCAACAATGTATTACTTGTTGCTATGTTGCTTATTTTTTGATGTATTACTTATATCGAGCACCAAGGATTACAAAATTCCACCGAGAACATGGTGTGGTAGTTCTACTTCATCCCTTCCTCAACCGAAAATTGTCCAATTTGTGATTAAAATACATGAAGAAACAATTATCTAGACATACAAACTTTTTCTTAAGTGCAACATTTTGAGCAAAGGTTTGCACTTCTAGGCACTTGATCCCTCTTTGTAGTTGGTAAGTTCAAGTTTCTTCAGATTAGATCCCTCATACCACCACTCTATATTCAAAATTTTAAATCAAAAAAATATTTACACTTCTAGAAATTTTATCCCTCTTAACATTTGATAAATCCATAGTTAAGTTTCAAATCTAAAGACTGGACCTTCTAATAACAACAATTTAAATCCATCTTAAACTTCAAAAAATAAAGACAGACAATAATTTATAATTTATTTATAGAATATATAAGAGACAGACACGACACATTGCCTTTGTCATTATATGAACATGGATGTATTTGATGGCTTTCTATCGACTTAGAAAGCTATTTTTTCACTTTTTGCTATACAACCAGTGATCTACAACCGCCCTCATCGTTACTAGCGAGTGAGTTTACAAATGAAGTCAGCATTCCGCATTAACACATTACAGTACAATCCATCCGCTTACCCCTTTCCATTCACCCATGCTGTTCTTTTTGCTTTTATTGTTGTTCACCCATTCCCGCTTTCAATTCAATATGCACCTGCCAACTCCCCTGGTTCAGAGAGACACGACTAGTTTTCCATATTGAACCCCCGGTAGTTATCTATAATTATTTGAGGTAAAAAGGAAATTTGGCTATTTTAGGCGAGGAGGGACAATTTTCTCTTCAGTTTAATACAACCAGCCGTCAAATCATCTACATAATAATTTATTTGTTCTAAAACGTAGAACGCCCAACAAGGATCTTCACAATAGGTGGCGGACCGCATGGACGACCCGTATTATTGTTCTAAAACGTTGATCAAGGATCTTCACAACAGGTGGCAAACCGCATGGACGGCCGACGATAAGGGATCTTCACAACAGGTGGCAAACCTGATTTTTTGTTGCATTTTCAGTTGGAGAAAATGTTGAGCTTGGCGATCAATTTCCTTACACGGTTGTAGTGTATTCTAAAATGTTTATGGATTTACTATGTCTGTTTCCTTTTGATGCTTCAAATTCCTGAAATTTGTTTAGCATTACGGCATTTTTGTCACGGGTATGTATTAATCGAGAGGCCTGGTTGGCGAGCTGATTTTTGCTTGCATTTTCAGTTGGAGAGAATGTTGAGCTTGGCGATCAATTTCCTTACAAGGTTGTAGAGTATTCGGTAAGGTTTCCGGCTTTAATATGTCTGTTTTCTTCTTGACGCATTGAATTCCTGAAATTTGTTCCAACATTACGCCATTTTTGTCACTTGTATATATTAATCGAGAGGCCTGGTTGGTGAACTGATTTTTTCTTGCATTTTCAGTTGGAGAGAATGCTGAGCTTGGCGATCAATTTCCTTATAGGGTTGCAGTGTATTCGGTAAGGTTTCTGGCTCTATTATGTCTGTTTTCTTCTCGACGCGTTAAATTCCTGAAATTTGATCCAGCATTACGCCATTTTTGTCCAGGTTATGGAGTGTTTGTTTTTGTTGAATCCTGCATCAATCTCAACACAAGAACCAAGGCCGCGTGCACACTGAAATTAAAATGTCCAACAGTAGGTGTCTGGATAGCTAGATTGCACCTGTTGCCCTATGTTGTTAATCTCATTGGGATTCATGAGCTCATAGAGAGGAAAAACACCTTAATATGTCCTTGCAACTATGAATGCATGGCTCCTACGTGAAGAGAGATGTAATTCATGGAAAATCAATTAAGAAATAATAATATAACACTATTTTAAGAGAAGTTCGAAGCAGGGGACGTAATTGTCAAAGATCAAGTGACACCTATAATAATAGAAAAATATTTTATTAAAAGTTACAAGGAGGAGACGCAGTTGTCATCTAACAAGAATGTGAGTTGACATCAAGTGACACCTAGTCTATGCATGCTTAACTCGTGGCCACCCAAAGCAATTTCGAATAGGAATGGAAATGAATAACTTTTTGATGCTGCAATACATTATCGGCCATGGCTGCTAACCACCATCTATTACGCTAAAATGCGCGTCCACTGGGAATTTGTTGTCACAGCTAAAATACCCTGATTTGCTTTTGCAGCCCAGTAACTATGTCGTGGCTAGTTTCCATGGTCTGAAAGTATCCATGCTGATTTTGTAAGCGACGGCATTCATGTTTTTGTGCTGATGGATCCAAAATTATTGACATAGTTACTGAGGTTCAAGAAGTATCGAGGCCAAGTCATTTATGTGCAGGGATTTGAGCTCTTGGAGCAAAGTATTCAGGCACAGCATTCATCTATGTATTGGGACAAAGGGCCTGAAGCTTTGCAATCAGGACATGCATTAGCTGCTTATGCTTAAGGTTTCAGAAGTTGTGCTGTTGGTTTACATTTTTGATCTCCAATTGTCAATTGTCAGTTGAGGACCTGGGTTGGTATGCATTGTTTCCCTTATATGTTTGGATTTTTTATTGCATTTCTAGCCTATTTTTGTTGGTGCAGAGATGGAGATTGGGATCGAAGGTAAGAAAAGCATTTGCAGACGCTAATGCTAAATATTGGTTAATGTTCTTTGAAATCGTAGATTATGCTTACATTAGGAACACAAAAACAATTCCAGATTGCATGATGAATAATGCTATAGAATAAATAAGCTATCCAAATGATTTATCACCTGCTTTTGGAAATTATTGTTCGTTTGATTTCAGTTGCTCCTCTTTACTGACAAGTGATGATGAGATTATTTTACCAACAATCATCTGATCAAACCTATGGCTGCAAAACATGCAGCGATGATGAGTTTCTTTCACCGAAAATCATAAAATCAAATCCCTAGCTGCAAAACTTGCAGTGGCTGATTTTGGAAACGAGTGGCCATTTCTCATGAGCCCGAGAGCGAGGCAGGATGGAAACAACAGAATTCTACAGTTTCCTCAGTGCTTCTCCATAATGACTCGCATTGTTGATGTGAAGCATATACCAAAGCCCTATCCCCATGATCCGAACATCAAGATACCGACCACCATGGTGGACATTCCCCAAAACTCTGGTTAAATTCACTGGAAAAGGTGCCCAAATAAAATCCACCTTTAAGCCCCTTTCCTCTAACACAAATTCATAATCACTATGCCTTTTGAAGAGATTTTCTTCAATAAATTCAGTGGATCCTAGTATCAATTCTAATAGTGACAGAACCAGGTATCGACCCATGAGCCATTGAGAAGATCCAGAGTATCGACCCTGTTCAGTCTCTGAAACCCACATCCAGATTCAACAGCCTGAGCATTCCAGTGCCATGTTCTGGATCCATTGAATGATGAATTATAATTATTATCAAAATCCCTATTCTCCTCCCAGTCTAAGTCATGGAGGACCGAGAGGCAGGGCACTGGTGAATTTGAATTATCTACTAAGCTAGAAGATGATGCAAACGAAGAAAACATATCTGAGAGATTTGGAAAATAGGGCATGAGATGTACCCCAACCGCTAGGGTTATGAAGAGAGCCGCGCTGAAGAAGAGCACTCTGTTGCGGCTGAGATGCCACCCTGCCATCCCCATTGGAAGAAAAAGAACAATGCAAGCCGCCAATATACCCACCTGGACACCACCAACCATGGTTGCTCCTCAGTCGGATTGAATATTTGGGACCGAGCACATCTTCAAGGCATTCAAATCCAAATCCTTGTTCTGATCAGATTGCTTTTCACATTTTGGTGGGTACTAGGACTTCATTGATGAGGACTCGATCCCAAGATATACTGGCACCTACTGCCATGATCCGAAGAACGAGAAGTATTTGGTATTCCAATTGGTTTACTGTTGGATTCCATGATACTGGCCCGCCCTGGAAGAAATCTCAGGTAAGATGCCCGATTTGGTCGCCATCCTTTCACTCATTCTGTAGCGTCTTGACCACTTTGGAGGTTATTTTTACTACTTTAACCGTTTTTTTTGCAAATGCGAAGAATTTTAAAAACTTTAATAAACATTGGGTTAATTTTTTTGAACAAATATTGGTCAATGGAATTTGGCGACCAACGGATCGCTATATATCCTGCCGACGGCAGGTATAATAAATAGATAGGATTCCCATTCTTAACTAAGAGGCGGCAATGCCACTCTCAACTAAGAAGCGGTAAAGCCAGTGATATGAAAAATATGTAAATCATCAAATTAGTACGATGACAAAACAGAAAAATAAACTACGAAACAGGGCCTGAGCATATAACCTTAACTCTGTGGTTGTCCAGGAGGCTAATTAGAGGGATAATCTTCAGATATTTGTCAATTTCTGCTTGCTCGTGCTTGAATTGGTTTACGATAGTGCATCCCACGGCAAGCAAATACAGATAGCTTCTATTCTGGCAACTGTTGACAAGAACATATGACCTTCTCAGTGCATCTTCCAGCTGCTCCAGGGGCTCTCTGGTTTCAGGATATTTCTTCAACTCCGTAATCTTGAGTTGTTCCAGCAAGTTCCCTATGAGCTTCAGGTGCTATGCAAACTGACGGCAGTTCTTTTTATGCATCCGCACACTGCTGGCCGCTTTGACGATCAGAGCGATCAGCCTCACGGCGTCAAGACCTGTCAGCTGAGCGACGTTTGCTAGATCGCCCAAATTTTCCCAATGCATTGCCGTCCTCATGATGATGAGATCTTTTCCAGAGATTTCAATTTCTTGCTTCTTATAGACTCTCAACCGATCGTGAAGCTCCAAACAATTATGCCTGAACCTAAATTTACGTCAAATCTCGTCAACTGCTTCCACTTTCCATCAAATCTTGTAAAATACTTCTAAGTAGTAACCACTGCTCCCGAGCATTTTCACATAAGAAATCACATCTTTACAACTGTGGCAAATATCAGTAAATGCAACCAAATGCCTCAAAATTTCAATGTAATTGGATCTACGTCAAAAGCATAAGGCCGCAATGGCATTCAACCGCTTCCTTTTTAGCGTCAAGTAAGCACGTCACGGCTCCGTCGCTCTTGTTAAAGCTACAAAACAACATTATTCGTCCCTCTTGTACAATTCTACGCTAAAGTGCTTCTCAAATCCAAGGCTGGGCAACGGATTGCATAACCTTTACAATCTTTAAATCTCTGGTCTAAACCATCCCGCATATCCAATATGCATTCTTCATTTCCAAGGCATGCACNTTACCATTAAACTCTTTCAAAATCAAACCATAATTTCTCATATTTAAGCAATATATCTATCTATATTATAAAGACAATATAACTTCACACAAATTTATAATGAGAAAATGCAATGAACACGCAGAAAAAGAATGACCGACAATTCAATATATCTTGTCCAAAGTCTTAGTCTAGAATTATTCATGATAAATTGCTTTTAGTTTTTAGTTTATCCTTTGACATGTACCAGTTTTGACATACGATTATAGTGTGACACGTATGGCTTTTGACACCATATTATAGAAAGAATAAAATATGTGTACACGTGTCGATTGCATGCACCCATCTGCAGATGCAAAGATTGGTATTCAATACAGGCACCTTAATATATGGTCGAGATTCAGGAAATGTGCAGCGTAATGGAGGCGTAATAGATCATTGATTTACTGCTCCCAAATACGATAAGATATGAAATGATCTATAAACATATACGTGGCAACATTTTGTTTTTTTTTAATTTTTATTTAATACCAGTTTTCAAATAGGGATTAATTGCACAATAGATGGCATGTTTGTGTATTTTTCAATTTTTTTTTGTTTTTTATTATTTTTAAAAATTGATAATTATTTTGCACACCAGGGGAAAATAGTTAAATCATTGTATTGCACCAATCACAAAAAAGATAATTTAATTTACTAAAATTTTAAAAGTAATTTTAATTTAAAAATTAATAATTTTAATAATACAAATTTAAAAAACTTTAATAAACATGGGTTAATTTTTTTTTAAAATATTGGTCAATGGAATTTGGCGACCAACCGATGCCGACGGCAGGTATAAAAAAAGAAAGAAAAATGATTTTTTGTGTGGGTCTCTCCACTAATGGATGTTTGTTCTTGATCGTTTCTTATAAAAAACAGTCTATGTTGTAAAAAAAAATACTCTACTCATGCATGTTTCTTATTAACTTATTGTTGATGATATTAATATTTAATACTATATAAATGTAACCTTTTAATATTAAAATTATTAGTTCTTCTTATTGATATTAAGTACATTTCATGTTGTGAAAGTATACAATTTTTAAATGTAATTTATTGTTTAAATATATATAATTCTAAAACATTGAAATGTTTAAAGCATAATATCTTCTACAAATCCACGCCAATTTTGGCAGAGGAAAAGTATATATTTCATATCTGTCACAATATTACTAAATACCTTAACGCAGACTTTTGGCAATTGATGCATAGGATTTAAATCTGTAACAAATATTAATAAATTTTATGTACTGATGCCGATTTTGGAAAATAATTTGTATGATTCCAGATTCGTCACAAATACGGTAACGCTGACTTTTGGCAACTATGCATAGGTTACAACACTGTAATAATTATTATTATAATCCATAACACATATTTATAAAAACTTAATTATTAATATAATACCATAACACATATTTATACAAACTTTTCCCACCTGCATCTACCAACGCGGAAAGAAGCAAAGGAATTGTAGAGTTTAGATAAAATCGCATGTGAGAAGATCATCAATGGATCAACGCAGAAAAAGGGCATCTCATTTAGAGTTTACGTCTGATACATTCCACGGATCAAAAAAATTTCGGATCACAACTCAACAACGGTTATTATATACATAATTTTAAATCGCAGGCATCATGCATTACCACATGACCACTCAGACACAGATTTCCAAACTATATATATATATATAAATGCAGACAGTAACACTGTAAATCGTAATGCAAAACATGTCAAATCGTATTTAATTGGACAACTGATTGTGTGCTTAGCATGAGATCTAATTTATGTAAGTAGCTCCTTTGTGTGCGTTAACTCTGTATTTAATTGGACAACTGATTGTGTGCTTAGCATGGGATCTAATTTATGTAAGTAGTTCCTTTGTGTGGGTTAACTCTGCATCCGTTTCCAAGCCAACATTCATATTTATACAAAGTTGGCATTGCATATGTACAGCTCTGTGTTCGCTTGTTTCTCTGTGTTGGAGCATTTAAATTTGAATTAAAGTTAAAATTTAAAATAGATTACTTATTAGTTGTTTAGCTTCTTTTTGTCATAAATATGTGTTTTATAAATTTGGATCTTAATGTTTATATAGTCGGTTTATTTATTTATTTATTTACAGCTGACATAACGTTACAAGATATCCCATAACGTTACGTAACATTACAAGATCTTTCCTATACTGGACTGTAGAGTGCCTCTCAGCGCAATCATATGCATCAACCTCTGCATCTCTATTTTCACCTATAGGGCCCCCTATATTTAGGTAAGTGGCCCAACCCAACCACATTACATTCACCCTTATTCGATAGTATAGATTACCTTACATGGAACTAGTACAAAATGAGAGATAAGTGACCAAAAAAATGACCAAAATTCGCATATAAATGACCACTTTTGATTTAGCGATCACTAGTGGTTAATTTTCGATTTTTTATCACGCGATAAAAAATGTGGTCATATTTAGTTTGGTCATTTATAGCTTGTCTTCTGGTAATTAATTTGGTCGTATACTTGGTCACTAATCTTGTCATATATCTGGTCATTAATTGTCACAATTAATGACCAAATATACGACCAAATTAATGACCACAATACAAACTCTAAATGGCCAAACTAAATGTGACCACATTTTTTGTTGTGTGATAAGAGACCAAAAATTAGCCCCCAAAATTGTTATTTGGTCATTTGTTTGGTCGCTTATCTCCCATTTGTTGGTCACTTATCTCTCTTTTTTGGTCACTAATTTAGTCATTTTTAGTCATTTTATATGCAAATATCCACCTATTTCTGTAGATAGGGTATGGAGGAATCTAACCACCAATATCATTCCTATAAGGCATGTGCTCTTCCTACATTGAGCTAGTACCCTTGAAGTCTCTACCTTTAAACCACTAATTAGACATCAAAACTCATTATGAAGGTAACTAGTTTAAACCTAAAAAGATTCTATTTCTATGGTAATAAATGTTGATCTACATATTTTGAATTATCAATAGTTAAACAAGTCACTTTATACAAAAATAAAAAACCTAAAAGGTCCATCCCTAATCTCCATATTAGCATGACAACTTCACTGAATTCCAAGTTAATTGTGAAAAACATCGACCTGTAGTACCTCTCCATTACTAAGTGTATTTGAATATGGATTACCTTGGCGCCTTTCCTTTAGAATACAAATAAACTGATACTAACACAATCTAGCCAGCAAAAACATGAATAAACTTGATATATCTTCATATGGGAAAAGATCTATACTCATTCGAAGAATAACCAATCTAATTACATCTTAAGTGGCACCTTAATGTATTATGTTTGTCACTCATTACAGAACGACTACTTACATAGAACCGAGGACAAATGGAAGAGTGACATGAAACGCAAAGAGATTCATAGATACAACTATTGTAAGAAGAATCCCAACTGAGATGGAATACACATGTACATGTTAAATTTTACATTATCTATAATCAAACAATGGGAGAGACCCTCGGTCTAAATAGTGTAATAAATTGAATGGAAAAAAATATATACCTTCACAATATTATCTAAATATTTCATCACCATAGATATCACAACGCCCCTGAAGACAAATCGACGCCATCTGGTCAAATTAGATCAAAGCACTAAATATGTGCGGAAAGAATATATTAACTTATTTAAAGTCACCTTTGTCCTATATTTACCAACACAAATGCAATGCAATCAGAAATGATAATTTTACCTAAGAACATGGTTGATAATCATGGATACAATGATGGTTGAATACCCCTGGAGAAATCCCCTGCAAAGCATGCATTATGACTTCTGGAAAATAAATTTGCTTCAAAAACTGAAAATATCTATCTTGAACAATATGAATAAGAGGGATATTGTACAGGGTTTCACGCACAAACATTTCAGCATTACCCTCCTCAATTTTAAAGGATAAACAAAAGCAACACCCCTAAAAAAAAACTATTAGATTTTCCATTAAGCCAGAGATGAAGAGAATAGTTACCCATACTTGTTCATAATTTCATCATAAGCTCCATGTTTTGTAATTAACAAATCAAATCTATAGGGCTAAATTAGGCTGTTCGGAATCGACCAACATTCTAAAAGACTACCTAACCGGAGACTTGGAGGTATGGAATTCTACATTAATGTAAGAGGATAGAGAATGTGAGATATCTGACCTCTAATGCAAAGGATGTTGTGTACTTAGACTTTTCAAACATTGGAGATGGGACTGAGGTGATTTATTTTCCTCAATGGTTGTGCAATGTTGAAAGTAACCAATCTTTATGAAAATGTCAATCAAAAACTTCTCCTTGATGTCCATGTGAAATAGTTTATGCAAACATAGATTACCTCTAGGAATGGAACTAGATCATCTGTGAATGGATATAAGATGAAATATCCAGGAGAATTTTCTATTGCATGAATTGAGAAACACTAGAAGACGTTTTATTTTGGGTTCATTTTTCAGTGGGTTAAAATGTATCCCAGATGAAATCTGCAATTTTGATATAGAATTAGCATTGTCATGGGCTAAGTATGTATTTTGAGACTACCCTCGTGTCCGTATTGCATTATCATCTTCACTCTTTGTTGAACCCGTTGATAAAACTGACAATTGTGTATTATTGTGGATTATTTGAATTAGTCTACAATGACTATAATGTCCCCGACCCTCCGACCAGCGAAGAGGATGCTACCACACTATGATATAACCCGGGAAACTAGCCCCATGAAGTTTTACATAACTAAAAACTAACAAACTGAAATGCTTTTAAGTAAAACATGGAGAGATGCATAATTATTAAGCACACAACAGAAGCAAAACCATACATTCAAGCATTCAACAAGTTCATCATAATTCATTAGGCATCAAATATAATTGCAGAGATGGAATATTCAAGAATACTTATCTTATGCAGTATTCGTCCCGCAACCAGCTACGTCGCTGCAACGTTCCACCCAACCATAGGCCAGTGTGCTCCTTAATCTCTCAGCAACACTGCCACCCCCGAGCTGGGCATGATTTCCCAAGGAATAAGGAATAAGCAGGCTTACACATAGCCAAGAATACACAAATCAACAAGCCAACACAGTTGGGTTTATCGGGCCATCAACAATCAGCCAAGCCAACACAGTTCGAAGACCAACCACTGCATATACGCAGCCAAACAAGTGGTTCACAGCTTGGGTGGGGAAATCAGATTTCCTGAGTCATTCTTGACCCTATCATGGCCAAAATAGCCATAGCAAACCAAAACGACAAAAATAACCCACATCAAACCACAAATCGTGGGGAAAACAATAGCCTCGATCTCAACATCAAAGCAACGGGAAATACACAGCCCGCAACAGAAGAGGTGACCTGACTCTCACCCTGGGCAGGGAAAACATATACACAGACCACAAAATCGGTATGGAAACACACCCCCACAGCAGAAATCGTGAATGGCTCCTTCACAGGGAAATCGTGGATGGCTCCTTCACAGGGAAATCATGGATGGCAGAAAATGGCTCCCTAGCTTGCTGCGTGAGGAAAATAATGCAGAATCCCAACCTGCGCGTGAGGAGAATAATGCAGAATCCTAGCCTGTGTGTGAGGAGAATAATGCAGAATCCCAGCCTGCACGTGAGGAGAATAATGCAGAATCCCAACCTGTGCGTGAGGAGAATAATGTAGAATGCCAGCCTACGCATGAGGAGAATGGAGCGACCGTCTCTGCACATGGATGGAAAAAATGGAGGAATGGGAGAATGGAGTTGTTTTCCTCCTTGCCCACATGAAGTGAGAGTCCGCTGGTGGAGTGTGCGTGTGGGAAAGGGCTGACAGTCCTGCCACACACCACTGCCCAGCAATAATTACCCCCAACTAATCAACAGAAGTTTTAATGTGGTAGTTGACTGATGAGACAAGGAAAGGTGAGTGAGTAAAAAGGGTGGGTGAAAACTAAATGGGTTTAACAGCTGACACATGGCTTTTCCCCATTGGCCCAAGGTTTAATAATTCCCCCTCCTTATCCTTAGGAAACTCATGCCCTTTTCATCATGGTTGCATTGACGTCGCTGGTTGGGGTTCATTTTAATTAAAATGCATATTTACATGATGCCAAAACTATAAGGTGCTGGATAGCATGATATACCATCGGCAACGATTCCAATCGCCAAAACATAACACAACCAAATCAATGGTGGGGTTTTTTCCTTTAGCTCCACACCACGATTAATTACAATATATACATCATGTACCTTTTAATGCAAATGGGGTCAAAACCGGGGTGTTACAATGACCTCAAGTGCAATTTTTTTTGGCTAGGTTGTCTAAACAGTTCAAATCCTTGGCAGATATGGATTCATTGGCGTGTTGAGGGGAGCAGACAAATCTATAACTATCTTGATAGTTGCATATAAGAGCTCTTCCTATAGTATTTGCAATATGAGTAGAACCATGGCAAGAACCACAATTCCTACTAGAACACATTACCATAAAATGGTCCATTTTAAAATAATTTTTAGCCCACTCCCAGAAAGGGTAGTATTTGCTGTCCATTAGGTTTTCAAAGGAGAGAGACACAATCATAAGGATACAGAACAGAGAGCTCTTGAAGAGAGCTATGATTAATGTTGAAAATATACCTGTCAAGCCTACCATGGGTTGGGTATTTGATTGGAATAAAAATGAAATATCTTCCATGATCAAAATTGTTGTTAACTCTCTCAATCTAGACAAATCTCGAAAAGATGCAAAGTTAAAATTTTCATTGCATAACCTTAGACAAATCTAGGAAAGATGCAAAGTTGAATTCTGCATGCATAACCTAATCTCCCACAACATGGGACTTTAAATAAGTGTGATGTCAATTATTATTGTGATTTTAGTAAGATGTGTTTTCTTAATTATATGGAATGTTAAGATAAATCTTGTAAATAGGCGAGTTTATTGTAGTCAATAGTTCTTCCACATAAGCAAGGAAAGAATACACAGGTAGATTGTTGGTGAGAATATGGATGAAATGTTGGTGGGATACCATTGTTAATGGTGCAGTCTGAAAATTTTACACCTTTGTTGCATGCATGTGCCCCTACGATCCCCTCTTCCACTATATAAGAACACTTTGGAGTGCTTCAAATTACTCTGTTTTAACTTTTAAGTGTCAATCTAGCCTGTCTTGTAGGTCCAAATCAAAACCAACGAGTTTTCTAACACTAATACATTCATACAACATATATACACACACACACACACACACACAAATATTTGAAGTACTTTTTCACCATTATTAAACAATATTTTGATATGGCAAGGTAACAAGGGTAAATTTCTGTCAATAAAATGACACTAAAAATATGTTACATAAAGACTACAATGGGTTAAATTGTTTATCAAAATTTAGGATACATAGTTGTGAAACAAAACACCAAAAGAAACTCTTTTTATCTTGTTTATACATACTTGAGGTCTTCAATCTTATTTATGCCTCCAAGTCTTTGAGGACCTCTACATATATCACAGACTAGACTAATTGCTTGTACAACATTTTAAAGTTGTCATTAGTCAATGCCATTTTTACACCTCATATTGTATGAGGTTTCACATTGTGATTTTCATCACATTGATGGGAACAATAGATGGTACCTTTGTAGCATTGGATGGACTTTAGGGCATATACATCTTCATGAAATATGTTCCCTTCTTTGCAACAATTTTTTTGTGGAGATATTTGGTGGAGGTCGCTTCAACTACATATCATGTATCTTCATCTTGTTGGAGGAACTTTTCTTTGGTTTATCATTGTTGGAGAGATCACCTTGTTATTCCCCCCTTTTTCATGATGTTCTAATTACTATTCTCACTTGGTCATTTTTTCCATGGAAAAAAATCATATTTTATTACTGAGCTTGAAACAAAATAGATTCTTCATGTGTAGCTGGACTAAAGAAAAAATGTTGTCAAAGTTTTTCATCTAGGTGTCCCATAGTACTCAAACTATAACAACTCATCAAACTTTAAAATAATTATAACTATACAAACCCATAGTTAATCACGATGACTTCCAAATTGAAAATTTGAAATTTTATGACTGTCCAGAACCAAAACAGAAACACTATAATCCAAGAGATCACAAATATAGGTAATAAGAACCCATGGTTGATCAAGAATACTGTTCCATATTGAAAATTCATGACTGTACAGAACTAAAACGAAAACACTTTAATGTAAGAGACAAATACGGGTTTTAAAAACAAGTGATATAGTATTCATATAGTTTTCTGAGTCTCAGATGAAATGTCCCTATTTTGTTTCCAAAAAATATTACCTGCGAAGCACTAAGAAGAGACTTCCTTTAGAGAGACCATAATCCATATCATTT
>LPNX010366659.1:222269-263494 GCA_001517045.1 Pseudotsuga menziesii | reverse complement strand
ATATATATATATATATATATTTAGATCAAATCTTGTTTATTAAGAGACAAGTCACTCAAGAACAAAGGACATACCTGAGAGAGAGAATAAATTAAAGTACTATAGGATTAGTCAAGTACAGTAGCATTCAAGGCAACCCATTCAACAAGTAAGGAAACCCAAATTAAAATAACAACAGACCAAGAAACAACAACCCATAATTTATCAGGTAACGATGACATTCCACACACAAACCAGAGATGAGTTTGTAGACCATACAAAGCCCATGGATTTCTTACATCTTAGCACACTCAAACAGTGCAACAGAGATCTTAGTCCACTCAAACAAGGTTATGGTTTCTTCTAGCATCCCCAAATAACTCACAACCTTCTCAAGCAAGATCAGATAGGTCGCAGTTTAGTCTAGGAAGCCCTAAGAAGGTCACAGTTCAGTTCAAGCAACCCCAAGAAGGTCACAGTTCAATTTAGGAAGAACCAAGAAGTTCATCACCCACATTAGGAGGTCATGATTTAGGGTTATCAACCCTCAAAGAGGTCATTCCCAACCTAACAGTCCAATAGGAGGTCACGACTCAGCTCCTAGAACAACACACGGGTCATGACCCAAACCAAAAGGATTCACACAGGTCACGATTTATTCCAGGAATCCCTAATAGGTCATGGCATATTCCAAGGTGTACCATCAGGGTGGGGAAACAACCCTTTTACCCACAAGACAAAGGTGTCAAACTTTTATATTCTCTCTTAAGGTATATAGTCCACATGTGTTCCATACCATAACTGTAATTTTTATCATCACATGTCACTAACATTATAAACTGACCATATTATAATATTACACATATTTAATTTCAAATGGAGATTGGAGTCTAATATATCATGGGTTCCTCATAACATGTGCTTAGGATTTTGTGGGAAATTTTCTAATTCGCAGTATCTAAGTCCATATTCAACACACATGGTCCTCCTTTATCATTTTTTAATTCACTACTTATCGAGATATGTTCCCTTTTAAAACAAAAGTGATACTAGTTAGAATGACACTAATTCACCTTTTATTGTCTAATGGTATTTCCAAACCAAACACAATACATGCTTATCTACTTCATCCTTTCTACTTTTACTAGTTACTTGATCCTTTCTAGTTCTATATTATAATTTTTTTTTCTAACTCGTCAATTTTGGGATGCCATATAAGGATAAAGACTTGTCCAGATTATAACTACAATCCATTTGGTTTCCTTATATATTCATTACTCCTAGGAACATTACTTTCATTGTCAATATGATTAACACATTATCCTCAAGCTTCATAGCTAGCTCTTGGACTTGTTGATGACTAGCAATCGAGCATAATATGATATGGTGCAAATATGAAGGAAATTACTAAGAAAAATCCTTAAAATCTATGGTCCTAAAATTATCGGTGTAGGATATATATTATTAATCAATATCCACATTCACCCATCAAAATCATTACCAACATAAAAAGTAATTTGAACTTTCATATCACTTATTGATAAGGAATATCTCCATTTGTAGAATCTAATTGGTCCCACAAGGGATTTGATTTGCTAACAAATTGATATAATGGAATTGTCATCTCTCACAAGGTTGCAAAGAGATTTCCCTTCATTCCATTCCATCAATAATTTCCCATGTTGCAATAAAAAAATTTAACTACTCCAAGCTATCCATATATTCATGAGTGCCATCGAGGAACTCATCCCTTTGAATTTGTATTTCTTTTCCCTAGAAATAAATCCTTTGGGAACTCCTGGGTACTTCCCCCATTTTGAGAATGATACTCAATGTAAATCAGGTGACATAGACACAATGTGCATGATCCCATGGGAATCAAAATGGGGACCTACACAACATATAATCCTAGAAATAGTGGCACCACTCGATTGAGCTAACCCTTAAGGTACCCTTAAATTTGAATATCATAACTGGGCCACATTCATAATTATTAATTGTTGAGATATTGAAATACCTAATTGAATCTCTACCAGAAACATGATATTATTAAATTAGGGAGTTATTAATTCAAAATCAGTAATGAAACCAATGTTGTCAAAATAAGATTTCAATTTTACGATGCTCATGTTTAGTTCAAAAAAATACTAGAGCAATTCTATATTACTTTGGAGGTGCTCACCCTTGATGACATCACAAAAGTAACACATAACCTAGTTGGATAATTAACTCTCAATCATAAGTTTGTAACACAACAATAACACATCCTGGGAGAAAACTCAATGACACCTTATGGTAACATGTTGGTACTATTGTATCCACTAACATCCACAATTTAGGACATTAACAGGATGCTTAAATGCATCAAACATTCCTCTTCTATAGCGAACATGTAACATTGAGGCTCCAATGTTGTTAATATCTCTAATTTCTCTTGATATATCCGAATTTTCTTGATTTTTTCAAGTGGTTGATTTCTCCTATATTTTCATAATTATTCATGTCTAAATTTCCTCTTGCCAATATGTTTCGATAATTTTCGATATTTTCCCCAATATTCCCAAACAATTTCCTTCCAAACCCTTGGTGATATATATTCCGAAAAACGATGTTGCAACATTCCACCATTGAGAAGTTTAGTAGGCCTTGTTTATGTACAACACAAGAATGACAAAAGGAGAGAGGCCAAGGAGACAAGGATAAAATCAAGAGAAGCTATGGGGCAGTCTTGATACTTTGTGCATATCTAGAAAGGACAACACCAACAATATTTTTAATTGGATAAATCTTATTCACTTCCCACAAAATATTAGCCAATATAGAAATGATTGTAAACCACAATGATTAACAAATAATTTCATATTTATCATGTTCAGACATTTTGAAGGAAGAGAATTCTAATTTTAATTTTGTACTAGTGAGACTCAAAACTTATAACTCCATACATATTAGGTGCTCATGTTTTTCCTGTGACTTGGAAAGTCCAAACAGGATGAGTATGTCAGCATTTCAAGTCCTAGTGATATTGGGCATGCTATAAATTACCTTCTTTAGGAGAAAATGAACAGTAAAATCCCAACTCTCATAGAATAACAATAAAGAATGGAGAACCACATAAATTTTACAATGATTTAAGGAACTGACTAAAAATTCCAATGTATTTAATTTCACAACTCTCTTATGTAGGAATAACACTAAGAGAAAAAGAAAGTGACAAACCTCTGGAGCCAGAAACTACTCATAGCCAACATCACAAGAATATCGTACTCCTATCTTGGGTTTTGTACCAGTCCATTGTTTTATATATTTTTCAGGGTCTCAATCATGCTTACCAAATTCCTACAGCCACATAAAAGTCAATGTAGGATGTCAACCACTTTTCCAATATACCAGCCAAGAAAATAATTAAAAGATTAAGCACCCAATCGATAAATTAATTGTCCAATATCAGCTATGCTAGTTTATTCATGATATAAAATAAATAACAAAAACCAAATAGTTATAGACTAAACAAAGTGCATGTTTATTATTAAATGGTTTGCAAACCAAAAAAAAATTGGTTTAAAATTTTGAATAGGAGTTATCCCTTTAAGCAACCATTACAAGGTTTGTGTTCTGTTTGAAGAGATTCTATTTTTAACACTCATCTTTGAAAGCTTGAAGTGTTAAAGGAAACTAAATTAAATATTAGGCTTGTTATTTTGCATTAAATTTGACTGTTTGAATTTGATAAAACCCTAAAGACTATTTTGATTTATCCCTCTTCAGATAAACTCTCAAAATGAAGATTATTTTTCTGAATTTGATAAAAGTTACCTTGATTAGCACCAAATTAGACAAATCTAGGAAATGCAGAATCAATTCAACTTCACATATGTCATGATGGAGATAGATAACAATAAGTGTATACATCTAATTGCCGATAAATATTTCAATATTTAGTTAAGTGGGTAGTAAAAGAAACACTTGTAATGAATAAATGTGGCGATTTCCAAGCTGCTCCAATTCAATTATGAATAATGCTCACTCATATAATTTCTCTTTAAGAATGAATAGATATTTCCCTCCTAGCTAGTAGTGGAAATCATAGCTATTACAACCAGACCAGCCATTGAACNGTGTGTGTGTGTGTGTGTGTGTGTGTGTGTGTGTGTGTGTGTGTGTGTGTGTGTGTGTGCATCCATCAGAATTCAAACCATTATACACAAATATGCGTAGTTTCTCATGTATAAAGCAAGTTAGAGTTCATACAAGCAAAATAGCACCAAGTGCAATCCATATTTGAACCAAAGTACATTAAAAAATAGGCTATAAACTAGGCATTCTTTAAAAATTAGTTTTGAGGCCATTAACATCAATATGAACAATCAATGCCACCAACATCAAGGTACATATAGGGGTTGACGTGTTTGATTAAATGCCAATCCCATACCCTCATACATAATAGAATCCAATGAAAACATTGCAAACCTAAAATCCTAAAAATAGTTAAGCCTGTTGAATTTTGAAAGGGATAAAAGATTATACTTTTTGCATTTGAAGTCTGATGAGGTTGGAACCACTCAAACATCCTGAAACAATTAATGGTAATGTTAAAAATTTAAGTAAAAGTGGCATTCTCCTTATCTTTATAGAAAATGAAAGATAAGGAGAATATCACTTTTTATATAAGAACTTAATATTACCATTTAATATTGTAAATGATGGCTAGGTCAAGGGTTTTCCTTTGTTCTCTAATTTTATATAGAAATAGAATAATTAGGATCCTAAGGCTAGTTACCCCCACCTATCACTTATAATTTTTTTTTTAAGAAAAACATTGAAAAAAAGAACGCTCGTGTATGGCCTGTACATAACCGACCGGTTCTACATGAAACAATTCGATTTTGAGCATCGAGGTCGGTTCCGTATTCTAGGGAATATCTAAGATCCAAACATAGGAATTTATGGACGAGAATCCCATTGGTAAATTATTCTTTTGTAACTTGACTTTCAAGACACCAATGTCAGTCAAATGGAACTTCAAATCTATAGGAATTTTCCCTTTCTTCTTTACTATTGCATCTATCCTCTTTATCGTCATCAGGGATAGCTTATATAACCTTTCTCAAAGAGGATTTGGGATTCTTTTGTATAGCAGATAAGAACGTCTCTTATGCTCGACACTATATGTCCTTGTTGTTAATGATCTAGGTTAACTTTATGGATATAAACTTAAATTGGGTTTGATTAGAGGTACTTTCCTGCATTAGCAAAGGAAAAAGTTGGTCAACCTTCATTTTGCTAATGGTTCCCTTCTTAACCATCCATGTTGATAAATTAGTCATACAACGTACCACAAGTTTTAATTCCTTTAATTTTGAACGCAAATTTTGTATTATCATTATGCCTTTGACTCTGAAAACCAACGCAAAAAAACCATAGGATATACCTTCACAAAGATATTGATGATTAGTTTTATGGATGTAATTGAACATGGTTGTTTTCACATCATGAGGCATTAACTATGGATTTATCACCTCGATAACTGAGATGCAGGATCACATTACTTGAAACATCAAGAAAATTCCCATACATTTGTATAATAAGACCATCATGTTGTCTATAAGATTCAGAACTAATTGAATGGTCCTTCTGCCATCCATTGCACTATTACTATTCTTAGTGCCCTTCTAAAGCCATCTTATGTTATAAAACATGCAAGACAGGAAATATTGTTAATAAGTAAAAGAAAGTTCTAAAAATCAACAATAGGGAATATTAATTACAAGTAGAACTGCTTGTTTAGACGTCTAGGAGCTACCCTGATACTAAGAATTGTAATACGAGTCTGAGACCCTTTAAACATGAAGGTATTATGGAGGACTTGCATGATAGATTGTATAGTTTTCAAGCATGGAGCGTCACTTATGTGCAAGTAGAACCACAAGAAAAATAATGTGCTCAATTTGACATACATATTGACTGGTGCTTCTTATTTAGGGAAACAATCAAATGGTTTTTATCTTTAGCGTAAAGCTCAGGTCTTGGCACACCTGATACATGATTTATAATCCTGATGCATACCAAGAGGTTGAATAAGTTAATGAGGATATTCAAGTAATAAATTTTGATATTTCGACACCATAAGGTCAATAGAATTATTGTAAGAGATCTATTGAGATTGTAGATGAGGATCATACCTCTTTAGGGAATTATATGCAATTATCAAAGCAAAAGGAGGATGAGTTTTTTGTGATCTTGAAGGTATGCAAGAAGGAACCCAAAACATACCAGAACAATCCCACACATGGGTAGAAATCTTGATAATTATTGTTCTGACTGTATGTACATTTGATAATTTGTTTAGTAGGAGCCTAAGGCTAGTTACCCCCCACCTCTCACTTAATATTTTGGTTTTTTAAGAAGGAAAAATGAAAAAAAACACACCCCTGTATGGCCTGTACATAACTGACCACTGTACGAAACTGGTCAGTTTTGAGCAAGGAGGTCGGTTCTATATGCTAGGGAATTTCTAAGATCCAAACATAGGAAGCTATGGATGGTAATCCCATTGCTAAATTATGCTTTTGTAACTTTACTTTCAAGAAACCAATGCCAGTCAAATGGAACTTTGAAGCTATAGGAATTATCCCTTTCTTCTTTACTATTGCATCTATCCTCTTTATCGTCATCAAGGATATCTTGTATCACCTTTCTCAAAGAGGCTTCGAGCTTCGTTTGTATAACTGATAAGAATGTCTCTTATGCCCGACATCATATGTCCTTGTTGTTAATGCTCTAGGTTAAATTTTTGGATATAAAGTTAAATTGGGTCTGATAAGAGGTACTTTCCTGTATTAGCACAGGAAAAGGTTGGCCAACCTTAATTTTGCTAATTATCACGTTCTTAACCATCCATGTTGATAAAGTAGTCATACAATGTACCAAAAGTTTTAATGCCTTTCATTTTGAACACACCTTTTGTATTATCATTATGGCTTTGATTCCGAAAACCAACACAAAAAATCCATAGGATAAACCTTCACAAAGATCTCGATGACTAGTTTTCTAGATGTAATGGAACATGGTTGTTTTCACATCACGAGGCATTGACTATGGATTTTTCACCTCCTTGGATGAGATGCAAGATCAGATTAATTGAAACATCAAGAAAATTCCCATCCATTTGTATAATAAGAATATCATGTTTTCTATAAGATTCAGAACTAGTTGAATGGTCATGCTACCAGCCATTTCATTATTACTATTCGCAGTGCCCTTTTAAAGCCAACTTATGTTATAAAACATGCAACACAGGAAAGATTGTTGATAGAGTAAAAGAAAGTTTTGAAAATCAACAATTGGGAATATTAATTACAAGTATAACTATTTGTTTGGGCGTCGAGGAGCTACCTTGATACTCATAATTGTAATATGAGTCTGAGACCCTTTAAACAAGAAGGTAATATGGAGGACCTGCATGATAGACTGTATAGTTTTCAAGCATGGTGCATCACTTATGTTCAAGTAGAACCACAAGAAAAATAACATGCTCAGTTTGACATACATATTGATTGGTGTTGCTTATTTATGGAAACAATCAAATTTTTTTTCTCTTCAGTGTAAATTTTAGGTCTTGGAACACCTGATACATTATTTCTGATCCTGATGCAGAACAAGAGGTTGAAGAAGTTAATGAGGATCTTCAAGTAATAAATTTTGATATTTCAACATCATAATTTCAACAAAATTATTATAAGAGATCTATTAAGCTTGTAGATGAGGATCAGACATCTTTAGGGAATTATATGCGATTATCAAAGCAAAATCGGGTTGAGTTTGTTGTGATCTTGGAGATATGAAAGAAGGAACCCAAAACATACCAAAACAATCCTACACATGGGAAGAAAGCTTGATAATTATTGTTATGACTGTATGTACATTTGGTTAATGTGGTGTCATGCCATATACTGTATAGGCATACTATAACATTTTTTTGCTTCAATTTACTCCAGTTTGTTGATGTATTCCAAACTGTTGTGGCCCATTTTTCTACCTATGGGCCTTCTATGTTATATGAGTGGAGTGATGACCATGATAGGATGTTATGCTTTTTCCTTTTTCTACTACTATTCCATGTCAAAAGATCATGATGATGTATTACTTGATACTATACTATATTGTCTACTATTACTACATGATACATTGTATTTTATTGTTTTAATGAGTATATCTAATAGTACATTACATAGGATGACAAGGGTGAAGGGTTTTTTATTTAATGGCATACCATGCACCAAGATGACTACTCTTAATTTTTTATTTCTAAGGACTATTACCCCTTCTTTGGTTCCATATTTTAGATTTTATCACTTCATCCATACCACTCCATCTTGTGTTAACATCCCATGGGCTTGAAGTTCAAATCAATTGACTCTTGTTCTCCCCATTTCTGGATATATCATCATCTGTGCTTTACTATTACATAACTATGTCTAAGGGTTGTTATGTTGTATTTATCCTCAGTACAGGAAGCTTTCAAGTATGTTGAATGCTCCTCATGTTTTTCTGTCAATAGTCAAGAAGAGATACAATTGAGCAATGCCTTCTACTAAGACCCAAAATTCCCTATGCTATTTTTATAAAATGGTTAACAATTGGAAGAATAGGCAATCCATATTGGGGCTACGGATGGTCACCGAAAACATGTGATATGCCTATTTGCATACATATGCTTTGATATATAATAGGAGTTCAATCTTGACTCTTAATAAACTAGTTTCACATGTATAGTTATGTCAGATGGTTTTGCTTATGGGAAGGATAGAACATGGGACCCTACTATATATTTTGATTTCTTATCCTAGAGGGGCAATGTTTATTAAATTTATGGATGCATTAGCTCATGTTAAGAATGTTGCACTTTAATGTTATTTGTTAGAGTATTTTATCGCAGTTAATAGGGATAAAACATGTTGTATAAGTCATAACTACTAATGAAACTAATTATATAATAGGGATACAACATGCTATGTAAGTCATAACTGATAATGCAACTAATTATACAACCACTGGTAGTAGCATGTTACGACAGATACCCTAGTTTATTTTGATCATCATGTGTAGCCAACTCCATAGATTTCATGTAGGAGAATAATGGCAAATAGTGTTTGTTAAGTGGCTGAGGAGGTTATGACCATAACTATGCCAATCTGTAAGCATACCTTAGCACTTAACAAATTCACATGTAGGGAGTTGGAGATTCATGCAATCACTCAATTTGCTACAACTTTCATTTCTCTTCAACCAATTCAAATTCAAACAATGGACTTGAATAGAATGTTTGTTTCTGAGCAGTGGGGTGCTTCTCTATTCATCAAGAAAGTAGTATGATTACTTTTTCTAATTGCTACTCTTATTTATACAGTCCCTATGGGAATCCATAGAGGAGTAAGTTCCCTTTGAGTGAACCTTTGGCATTAGTTCAAGGCTCTTAATATGGTTGATGGAGAGAAGCCTCCCATGGGCTATCTATATTAGGCCATGGATATGGCTAACTTGATAAGCAAGATATTATGGAATATTATTGAAAAAGGGTGACAATATTGAAAAAAGGGTGAAATTTGGTGTGGCTAGAAGCCAAATGATTCAACAACAAATTTCCTTGGAAAGATGATTCAACCAACTGTGCTAACCCTTGGGCCTTGGGGCTTAACCTACCCAAACTTATCCACCCTACCCAAGTCAATCCATTTTCATTTGCGGCCTATGAATCCCAAAGCTCCAAAGACACACATCCTGCAACAACATCATTTCCATTATCCAAGTAGATTCAACTATTGGGTGAAGGAAGATACACTATTCTTCACATAATACAGTGAATAAAACTGCCTCAACCAAAGCTTCGACATAGTAAATTCTATGATTAATACTTACTGCATGTTGAATATAGAAATTCAAGACTTATCTCTCAAGATAAAAGGTACCTTACTGCAACTAAATTTTTCTCCATCAAGGAAAAAGTATTTTCTGAATTTTGACCGCATATATGAAGAAACTTGAAACATTTCTAAAAAAATGTATCCCATTTCTAGAGAAACCAACTCCCAATCCAGACACAGAAAACAATGGTCATAAACAACATTTTTGACAGGTTTCCCAATTTTGAAGGGTTTTTTCACTATAAAAAAAATCACAAATGGCATATGTTTAGTTACTTAGCTTGCAATTCATCTTGTAGCTAATATAATTGGAGGGTATTTGAAAAAATGCACCAAAAGAAGAGGAACATAATAGAATATGAACACCTCAAGGTAGTCTTTCTTTACCAGAATCTTTAGTAGACAATGAGGGAATTGGAGAACAAATTAGATGTAGAGGTCATTTGCTTAAAATTTATCAAACTCACTCATGATTCAGAGGTGGAGAGACAGAGACCAATTATGAAGGTTTATCCACCTTCATTAGATTGAAAGGATAACAATAACAAGGAGCTACATTCTATTAAAGAGCAAAGTTAGGTGCAATAGGATCCAGACCAGATCATGACTTCTTGTACCACAACTACAATGGATAGGGAAGGACCCTCCATTAGTAGGCGAAGGCTATGTAAAAGGAACATAACACATAATTAAGTCTTGATTTTATATCTATTAGTTTAGTATCCAATTCTCACTTTGAATAGAGTCTAGACACCAAGGAACTCCAAATATATTTCCTTCGATCCATAGAGAATATCTTGGCACATCATGGTTAAATTAATATACAACATTTCTGGCTTATATACATATAATTTGGTCTTTGCAAGGATATAAATGTTTATTTGTTTTCTGAAAATATCTTGATTCTTTGCTCTACATTTACACACAATATCCTAAGCACTTCTCTATTAATCTGGCCTTTCCTTGAAGTGGAAAAGAAGAAAACAATAATTAATGCAATGGAAAGATGATGATTTTGGGCAGAATCAATTTTAAAAAAGAAGTACCGAGTATACTCAAATTTTAGCTGACATAACTTGGCAATTATGTGCCCAAAAAGGAAAAGTCCATTTTTTTTTAGTTTGTCATTGATATTACTTAGACTATTTCATATTAACGCATTTTGAGTTTAATTTACGTATACATGACAAGAAACAAATCCTGCTCCAATCATAATTGTGGTATAATATGTTGGCTAGCCTTATGCAAATATTGAAAAATTCAATTTCTTCTCTCATTATTGCTATAGCACAACAAACCAATTGGAAATTTAAGACGTGCGTATACTTTTATATCCATTCAAATATCAACAAGGTAAACAAAATACACAACAAATAGCCTCTTTAACTTTTTGAACCCTAGTGTCAAAAACATATCTTAGCTCGAGTAACGAAATAGTATGAAAGGAACAAGACATGAAAGGAATATTTCAGCAACAAGCGTCCCATTTCATAGTTTAATACTTACCTTCCCTTTCTTTTCTTTCACTAGTTTTTTGGTGTTAACATTGATATCCTTTGTTGATGTGTTTGCAGTAGCAGACTTCTTTTCAACGAATTGATTTTCAAGTTTTAGATGTTGTCCCTTTTGTTATCACCTTCAAGTTCATTTTCTTGTTTATCTACAAGAAAACGAAACTATGTCCCCTATTTTTTATCACCTAAATTGTCCTCTGACCTTGTCTCCACCTCGTCTATGATGTTTGTTGTTGTATGTTTATCAATACCTACAACCAGCATTCTTCTTTGTTTCAATTTGTACTTGGAACCTTTCCTATGAGTAGGCCTTGAAATTCCCATATCATTTTGAGTTCGATTATCTGAGTCTGGATGACCCAAAACTATACTTAGTTCAACTTTATTGGAATGCATGTTTATTTGATTTGTGGAGTTGTACTCTTCATCATTTCCTCTCTAAATATAATAAGTCCCATCTACTTTAGTTGAAGCTGTGTCCCAATACACATTATTAACCCCTCGTTCAGAAGTAAGAATGTTTAGCATTGCTTCTAGCAGAATAGCTTCATCATCCATATCATTATTATGTATTTCATGCTCCTTGTCACTAGAATTCTAGTCTATGTCATTTTTTATTTCTTATTCATCATCCTCCACAATACTGTTTTTTCTTGTGTTATTTCTATCAGCAGGTTGATTGTCAAATTATTCTACACTGGTGCCATATCCTTTAAATGATTTTGTCTTCTCTTAAACATATAAATATCGAGTGACCATGTGTATGATAGTCTTGTTGTATTCTTCAAAATTTGAGTTGTTTCCTCAAAAATTTAGGTTTCTCCCCTAGAATCGATCCCTCATTAATTCCAAGGTCGTCTAGTTCTTCCATAATGTTGTCTCTATGTTACCTCGTAACCTTGCTTATTTCTTATAATGGTGAATCACAATCCAATCTCTCATTAACGCCTTTCACAGTCCCATCTAGAAAACTATCCTCCTCAAACATATCCTTCAAATACATAACTCTATCTTTGTGCTTCTTTGACTTCTCATGATTCTTCCATTACTTATCCAACTTAAATTTATTATGGCAAATAATGCAAGACAACTCCGATTTCCCACCAGGATACCCAGACTCCAATCCCTTATTTCCCTTAACATCATGAACATACCATCCATCATGGCTACCTTTATTCCAAACCTCTTCCACTTCCTCCCCATCATTAACTCTTTCCCACTCTTGCTCCTCATACTTCCTTGCCCTCGTGAGATTCTCCTTCTCCAATTTCTCACACATAAGCTTTTCTTGCGCTACCTCTGCCTCCTCTTCCTTCTTTATCTGCATCTACCTCTCCAAAACCCTCTTATCCCTCTTTTTAATGAACTCGAAAAGATGATGCATGGTCTCATTGTAATCCCTGTTGGCCTTCTTCCTCAATTTATTATTCTCCTCTTCCAACAACCTCCTAGTCTTGAGATTCAGCCTTGCAAAAACCCTATACTCATCAATCCAAGTAAAGTACTTGGTGGGGCCCTGCCAATAGTTATAGAAAGAAAATACCTAGGCATAGGAGCTCTTGAGGTTTCCAAATATGGGGGCCTCGGGGAAGGATCTTGTCCCCATGGAATGAGTGTACACTATTTCTAGCTAGAACAAC
Source organism: Pseudotsuga menziesii (assembly GCA_001517045.1). NCBI lineage: Eukaryota > Viridiplantae > Streptophyta > Pinopsida > Pinales > Pinaceae > Pseudotsuga > Pseudotsuga menziesii. The sequence goes on along the minus strand of LPNX010366659.1, from coordinate 250,438 downwards.
GTCTAAAATATCCCCATTAAACCTAAAGAAACCTTTTCCAATATCCCCATAGCTAGAGTAAACAAAAGTGTAGTAATATGGCCACATATTGATATTGAAATTGCAATTTTTCGAAAAGGACATGGAAGCGAAAGAGTAAATGATTTGGGAGTAGTGAGAATCATACCAAGAGCTCTCATGGGGATCAGACATGACTTTGTAGGCTAGTTGGTTGGTCGACTAGGTCCTCCACCTAACCACCATCGATGGTCAGGCAAGTCGGTCAGTTAGCTGACCAAAATTTCCCTTATAAATGAATAACTATTTATAAAGCATATATATAGGAGGGTGAGCCATAGATCCAAGGACATAGTTATTGTATAGTATTTCCTGTTAATACAAATACTTGTTATAAACTTACCACTTTCTTATCTTTTATTTTGTATGTGCTTATATATATTGGTAACTTATGCGACTCCTAAGACTACAACAGTATCTGATTAGAAGAACCAATTAGACCCTGTGGGACAATATATCCCAGTTGTTTATGAATGAGTGGGACCATTGTGAGGTTATCCAAGAAGAGATAGAAATATACCAACATAGATCCATCTTAAACCTAGATCTACCAAGCACCGAGAGGGATCCAATTTATCAATGTGTAAACTTTTTTTATCTTAATTTTTTACAAGTTTAAAAAAATTTACACCTCAAGAATTTTGATCCCTAGTTTTCCGCAGATAATTGCAGAAAATTCTCTGTAGATTGAAATTATTTTGTTAATTCAATATATTTTTAGATTGTGCAGATATTATATAATATAAATATATCAAAAAATACATGGCTTTTTAGTTTAGGACATGACTTTTTAGATTTTATTTTCAGTTGACATAATTTTTTTATATATACTTTTTTATATTTTATATTCTGTTAGGAACGTTATGAACCCATATTCCCCATACTGGGTTGTATAGCACCTCACTACCCCCGGTGCAATAAATTGGCCAAAGAGGAAGATAAGAGACTATAAATGGATTTGGGAGATGTGCCCAAACAAGCCGAGAATATAATAGAGTATTTGAACAACACAAACAAAATAAAACTAGAGGAGTTACAGATTACAAACAAAACACAGTTGATCAAGATAACCAAGAAAATGATGATGAAACAAACTCCTTTAATGATGATGTTGGACGTAGTGTTTTCACTAATGTCAAATAGGTTTGGAGGCACCTATTCTTGTCATTGATGTCAATAGGATTGGAATGCATGTGAATCTTGAATCCATTTTGAAGAAGTATATAGAACAAGGTTGTGAAAAAAAAATTGTGTGTAAGTCCCACCAAGTCATGGAAGCACCTACACAGATTAAGGACATGGCACGATAATTGTGGCTCTTAGAATGGCCTATAACCCATATGATAATGTAATTTAAAGTAGTCAGCTTAAATGACCATTGGTTAAAAACATTTAGGTTGGCTTTGTTGTAATGAACCAACACTTGTATAAATAATTGAATTGTCCTCCTTATGTGTGGGTGAGGTTGAGAGTGTAATAGTTTTGAAAAGGAATAAAGGGGGATTCAAGGAGATCAATAGCTATTTGATATGGAGCATAGTAGTTGTGAAGTCACAGTTGAAATATTGCATAGTTCCAGACAAAGTAGTGCATGGTCGCAATGTCATGAACAAAGGAAGCACAAAATCACAGTTTTGAAGACAAAGGGGTGCATAGTCCTAGTGTCATGGATAAACAAAGCAAAAAGTCAATGTTCTAAATACAAAAGGTTTCATGCTTGCAATATAGTTATTGAAGGAAGAAAAAATTCATAGTTCTAAAGAAAAAGAAGTGTATGGCCATAGTACTGTGAAGGAAGGAAGCATGAAGTTGTAGTTGGAATAAGTCACAACTACGAGGAAGAAGGAGGCGCAATCGAAACAAGTTTAACCATTTAAATGTAGATCCATGGAAAGACACAAAGGAATTTACTCAAGTATAATTCCACTCTTTGATGGAAACAACTATGCCTTCTGGAGTGTAAGGATGCGTGCATATTTGATGTCTCTAGGTCTCAAGGTTTTGTTCGCCATTATCAATGGGTACAAAATATTAAAGGATCCCCATACTAACGTAGATAGAAAGATATTGTATCATAATAATACAAAATCAATAAATGCAATATTCAGTGGTTTATGAGAAACAAAACTTGTTAAGTTTATGAATATTACCTTTTGAAAAACTTTAGATGAATGAAGAAGAAAACACACATATTGCTCTCTCCATGTCGACAAAATAGTACGCACTATCATAGGACTAGGAGAAGAAATAAAAGAAAAAAAATTGTAAAAAAGGTACTAATAACTCTTCCAATGAAATTTGACTCTAAGGTATCAACTATTGAAGAAGCCCGAGACCTAGAACTATTAACCATGGAAGAATTACAGGGAATTCTCACAACATATGAAATGAGAGTAGACAAAGGAAAAGGAACTTCAAGACATGAAGAAACATTTAAATCAACCAAGAAGGTAAGTAACAAAGGATGCAAATCCATTTAGTTGTTCAGACAATGAATCAGACACTAAAGAAATGAACTTTGTTAGAAAACTGAAAAGAGGATCAAGAAAATTAAGAGGTAAGTTACCCTTTAAATGTTTTAATTGTGGAAAAGTTGGTCATTATGCTTCAAAATGTCCATAAGGAAAAATAAAAAATGATCATTATGAAGATATTTCTTATCATAAAAGGAAGTAAATACAAGAGAGAAAACACTTGGAACAAACATTTTGACAAACAAAAGAAAATATTATATTCCAAAGAAGATAGAAACTCATCTGATGATGAATATGACAAGAGAAATGATTCAAACAAAATAATTTCATGGCAATAGAGACACAAAATGAAGGTCCATAAATCGCAGATATAAGTCATGAAGAAAATGAAGACAAGAGTGAAGAAAATGATGATGAAGAAGTAGAATTAGATCTTGAAGGTGAACTTATCAGCACATTGGATGACCTGAGAATAACAAGGAAGAAGAACAAGAAGCTACAAGAACAATTGTCCAAACTTAAAGAAGAAATCGTGAGATCAAAAGAACATAAGAATATTGTCATTGATCTAGAAAAACAACTTGAAGAAACAATAAGAATCAAAGAAGTACTAATGAATAAATTGGAAGAGAAAAGAAAGGTAAGTAAAAAACCGGAAGTTGAAAGTGATATGCTAAGAAAAGAAGTGCAAAAAATGAAATTAATATATTAACATAAATTTGAAGACAGGTCTACGGTGTTAGATCAATTGAGAAATAGTCTATTGAAAATAGAGGGAAAACTAAATAAAAGTTATAACAATAAAAGCTATCAGAAGGAAGTTGAGAAAATAAAAAGGGACCTCAAAACAGAAATTGTTCTTCTAAAAGAGGAACTGCAAAAAGATAAACTCTCGCTTAAATTTCCAGTTGAAATATGACAACAGTTCCAAAACAATGAAGGAAATTCTAAGCAATCAAAACCCACATAATGATAAGACAACACTAGTGTATAACCCTGATGAGGAGTCAAAGAAGTTGAAAATAGGAAATATGTTAGAATTTGGAAATCATGCAAATGTAGCCAAAAAATTCATGAAAAATGATGATAGTGAACTCAAGAAGGATAACGACGGGCTAGAAACCCAAACAAATCATAAGAATGACAAAACAGTGTAGCTGAAACATCAAGAAGATCAATTGTAAAAAGGTACCAAGCGTTTTTCTGAGGCTATTGTTTTTTATGCAAGAATTTTGGTCATAAAGAAGATTTTTGTAGGGCATGTGAAAGTAATAGAGTCATTAGTGAAAATTCCAAGAATTATCATGATGATAAGCTCAATCAGTCAAAAGGATTCAAAAGAAAATGTGATAATTCTTTCAAACCTTTAAAATTCAATGTTGAATGCTATAAATGTAACAATTTTGGCCACACAACCCTCAACTGTAGACTTAAAATGAATCGCTTCCAACAATCAACATCAAACGAAAGCTTCTCAAAAATTGGGAAGGAAGATAACAGTAATTAGAGGCAGGCATCGGAAAATCCACATACTAAAAAATGCAACTTATCCCTACATGCTCAAAGAAGAGAAAATAGTTGGTACACAAACAACGGATGCTCAAAGGACATGACTAGAGACAAACACATATTCATAACTTTGAGAAAGGAAAAACATGAAGCCTTACTTTTGGAGGGGATGGCACAACAAAAATTCTTGGAAAAGGGACAATCACTCTTGGAAACAAGGATGTTGAATCAAAAAATGTGTTGTTGATTGAGAACATGAAACACAATCTATCGAGTGTAAGTCAAATTTGCGAGAAAGAACATAGTATCATTTTGTTAGTGCTAGAAATTGTTCTAGACTACAACAAGAACAAGCAAACACAATCTCTAAAATAAAATAAACTAAAACTGTCTTTTTGTATTGTTTTTGGTCTGAAATTTTCATAAAAAAGATGGTAACATAAAACAATCTAAAATAGGTACTAAATCATATAAAAATCAGAGACTAAGATGAACCATGTATAACAAATAAACCAGAAAACACAGTGTTATAGTTGATTTTACCACACATGGTAGATCACATATATATGGCCTTCCCTGTCCCTCTGCAGACTCTTTGGACCCCATGGTGTTATACAGCTGAATGGCACCTCTCCGTCCGAGTGCTGACATCCCTCAGGTCGGCACACCAAAGGACTCTGAGTTTATCTGCTCCAAAGATTCTATAGAAATTCCACCAGCATAACTTTGCTCTCCAAGTATAACACATGGACGGAGAGGTGCCATTCAGCTGTATAACACATGGACAATTTTTGTACCTTTGATGTTTCCAATATCATCCCTAAAAACACCCATGATTTGTTGTACGTGACTTTTAATCCCTTTCTCACGTATATACGCGGATATTACCCCTAAACCCGTGTACATTGGGATGTGTGCAAAAGGCCAAATGTTTTTGAAGTTTTCCTTGATGTGGATCTGAGTCACTTGTCTCTTGGCCTTCCATATGCCTTGAGATCGCTTGGATTTGACCTTCCATTACCCCATTGAAGCACTATGTAAGGAACCCTTTGGATACATTGAAGAGGGGGAATTGAAGAGCAAGAAAACTATAGTCCATTGTTGTCGTAGCTTGCTTATACTTGAGTTTGCATCCCTTTGTCCCTTGGAGCACTTTGTGTTCTTCCCAAACTTGCCTTTTCTTGCGAGCTTGCTATCAAGAGATGGAGGATTGAGGTGGTGGAGGCACAGGTGGAGAACTCAGTTTCTTCGATTCACAGACGTACCGACAGAGGTTGTCACTCAGACTAATTCTCACTCAGAGGTTGTAGATCACCTTGCACATCCTCCTCCACACACCATGCTCTCTTTCCCTCCACTCTAACACCATCCTACATAAAAAACCAAAATTTTGATCAGTTATTTCCTTTGAAAACCTTGTTTGTGGCCCTATACGTGACTGTTCTCAAAACAGCCATGTATGTACGCAGTTTTGGGTGTTTTTTCCGTGTATGGTGAGCCCTATATGCGAAAAAAATCCTTGATTTTTGCGTGGGCTGAAACACACAATTATGGATGGCTTAAAAAATTAATTGGACCATGAAAATTCAAAAAAATTGCATGAAATAGGAAGAGGAGGGCATGAGGATCTACCTGAATCAAACGGGGAGATATTTCGCCAAACGATGCTCCCAGAATTCGCTTCGGAAGTTTTCAACTCAAATACACTTTGTTGGGTAAAAATTTCAAATGATATGAAATTTTTTACTATTTATAGAAAAAATTTGAAATTTTTACCCACTTTCTATAGTTCTTGACCATTTTGGACCGTTTGAACTAATTTGATGATGTAGGAGTCCGTTTGGAGTGTGGTTTGACCGTGGCTTTGATCTGTTCCTGCCTACTGCAAGTATGATGTCTAAATTGGCATATATGTTAGGTTTCACATCCATTTGCATTTTGCATGACCTTATGACCATTTCATTTTAACCTTAGGTATGAACCCATTCCATCTTGTCACATAACCTTCTTGCTGCTTTTAGAAGTGACATGTTGTAAATGGTAGAGCTTTACCATACATGGGTACCCTAGTTAGATGATGATTTGCATTCGGTGCCCATGCCGACATTTTTCCTTTAGGGTGCAGGAGTCCTTTGTATAGTACTACCATGACTTTAAGCAAGAGCTTCATACTGCTCTTGACCTTTATGCTGGCCCTTTTCCCTAGGACTCCCTTGTATTTGTCAAGTTGTAATTGCATTATCATGAGTTTTGCTTGCCTTATTGAGCCTTATGCCAGCTTCCCTGACTTTGATTATCAGCCATATAGCCCGAGCTTGTCTCATGTCTAGCCAAGCAGAGCCTTTTCATATATATTTTGCAGCTTGATTCCCCATTTTTTACCGGGAGGGGACTTTCCCTTGAGTGTCATTATCCTGCACATGTTCCCTTGCATTGATAATAGGTATGTTTTGCTACTTGGAACTAGTTTGTTTTCCCCTTGACACTCGTCTCCTCCTAGATTTGTAACTATAAAGTACTTTTATTCTTTTTCAAGATTTTCAAAATATCTGAAAAAAGTCGAAAAAAAAATAAAAAAACCCAAAAGCTGGACAAGGAAAGATGTTATATTTGGAAGCAGTCAAGTCGTGTCGCCTTTGAATAGAACATTGTATATCACATCCGTTGGTTGGGTTAGTATTTTGACTTTAGGAGCTATACTTGTATCTTTGATTTTACCTCCACTGACTGGTTAAGCTTCCAGTCCCTATGGAGCCTCTGTCAATGCCTCATGAATCACAGAAATGTCCCAATTTTGTATATTGAGTCTATGTTGCCTACATTCAGTCACCATTCTCCTTTATGCTCTTGTTCGAAGGAAATTGAATCCTAAGTCAGTCATTCTTCAATTGTCTTGACTTTGCATGTCGGCCATTCTTGGTACTATAACTGGTTTGTGCACATCTTGCTCGAGTCCTTCCACATTATACAGCGTTGTTGAGTACCTCTTGTTGGTTGATGGGGGATGCCTTAATTCCCTCCTTCCAGCAGATTCCATCCCATCAACTTCATATTATTTATTCTGGGATAAGAGTCTAGAGTCATTTGAGTGCCTTGAGACTTATAGTCATCAGTGGTAGGTTCTCTCACCATCGACAGTTTTGGAAATACATCAATGTCCCCTGATCAATGGATTCTTCCAAGTGTTCAACCTCAACACATTTATTTGCACTTGTGAGATTGCACTCTAGTACCTTGATTCCCATTTTCATTATCGGTGGGTGATCTCGCGTATGTTAACGGTATACATCAATGACCAGTAATCAGATGATGGACTACTATGTTCGACCTCAACACCTTTATTCACATAGTAGGACATGTACTCATAGCGGTTTGTGTAGAAGAATTTCTAGATTGGTGGCATTTCTTATATGCTACCTCCTTGATTGTGCCAGTGTTTATGAGATTTCAACTCTCGTGACTTGATTCCAGTGTATGGCAGATATCTTCAACCATTATGGAGATCTTGATCCATGATATATCTTCAGCTTTCATGGAGATCTTGGTCCTTTGTATATCTTCATCATGAAGATTCTAATCTATTGTATATTGTACGTGGCGATGGCCACACATGTCACAATTTGTATATCATGCCTATATATGGCCATTGTACTCTTATGTATCCAGGGCTACTATATGTATTTGTAGTCATATGCAGAGTTTGATTACTGTACTATACTGATGGATGGCTGGTTCTTCCACCTAGTTCTTCATCACTCCACTTCTGGGATGGACTTATAATGTATTTCGGCCATCGTATTACCCCTCTGACCTCACACATTAGGGGGCATATGTTGTAGCTGATTTTACCACACATGGTAGATCACATATATATGGCCTTCCCTGTCCCTCTGCAAACTCTTTGGACCCCATGGACTATTTTTGTACCTTTGATGTTTCCAATATCATCCCTAAAAACACCCATTATTTGTTGTAAACAACTTTTAATTCCTTTCTCTTGTATATACGCGGATATTACCCCTAAACCCGTGTACATTGGGATGTGTGCAAAAGGCCAAATGTTTTTGAAGTTTTCCTTGATGTGGATCTGAGTCACTTGTCTCTTGGTCTTCCATATGCCTCTAGATTGCTCGGATTTGACCTTCCATTACCCCATTGAATCACTATATAAGGAACCTTTTTGATACATTGAAGAGGGGGAATTGAAGAGCAAGAAAACTATGGTCCATTGTTGTCATAGCTTACTTATACTTGAGTCTGCATCCCTTTGTCCCTTGGAGCACTTTGTGTTCTTCCCAAGCTTGCCTTTGCTTGTGAGCTTGCTATCTAGAGATGGAGGATTGAGGTGTTGGAGGCCCAGGTGCAGGACTCAGTTTTTTCGGTTCGCAGAGGTGTCGACAAAGGTTGTCACTCATGTAATCTCTGATTTATATTAATAGAAATATATTTTCCTGTCCAATGATGTGCATTTAAATGAATATTGAATCCATGGATTCTTTTAATTACTTATACATTATTGATTATATATGCTAGAGTAGGTCTAACACCATTATATAGCATGCTTTCCTTGTTTGTTGTTGTTGAGAGAGCAAATTGCTAACACAAGTGGGATTGGAAAAAGCTCAACAGGGATCTACATCAATCGTCTGAAAAAAGGTATGTTTCGAGATATTTTAGTGTTTTTTTATTATTTCTCTTGCATATTGGGAAGGGATTGATTTCTGTGGTTTCTTTGTCTGTTGTGGTACACCCCAAGCCATAGGAAGTTTTCTCCTTAACTAGACAGTCCGGGCAGACTACTCCTCACTTTGATTCGCACAACATGGGAGATCGTGAAGATGAGATTCCAGAGATGTCCTCTCCACCTAATGAGGTTGGGGAGGAAGATCCTACTAGCACATATGATCCATCACACAAACAACCATCATGATCTGGTTATGATCCCTCATTCAAAAGTCGTCAGTGTTGGTTTCTAGGTGACGAGACTCATTATGAACCCACAAGCACTAGTCATGTTCGTTATGGCATGCCTGATATCACAGCACCCGATCCAGCACATCATGTTGAGTCAGAAATTGATCCTAGAACTACGCCTGGGGCACTCCTATTCCTTTCCATGTGGAGAGATTTGGGATCACTAGTCACATTACACCATCCATCCCTATGGTGGAAGCATCCACACATGTCCGTCCTAGACCTAGTGTTAGTAATCCTATGCGGATACCAGAACTGAGACAAGTAAACATTGGGAACACCACTTACATTCCTTCACATGTCCCTTTATCCTCGAACCCTACTCCTTCAAATGCGTTTTTGACGACCCTTCCTCCCCCTAATTCACATGTTCCTTCAGGCTGAAATATTTCTACTAGTCATGTTTGTGTTGCGACTACTCACACGACAGTATCTCAGAGTCAAGTACCTCCTATTGTGTTGAGAGGTCATATTCCTGTTTCTGGATCGTCTCATGTTCCATCTCATGGAGATCCCCATATCCCTAACTATGGACCTTCTCATGGGACATCCCATGGAACACCTTATGAAGCTTCTCATGGACAGTCTTATAGAGCGCAGTATGGACAAAACTATCAACCCTATGGGTATGGGTATCAACAACCCGCTTACTCTTCCAATTATGGCTTTGTAGCACCGCATAATCAAGGTACCCCACATCACAATGCTTCCATGCAGCCCTATACGGGTCAAATGGGAGGAGGTTATTATGGCCAAGGCCATGGTATTTATAGCAATCAACCTTACATGAACTAGCACTATCAGGGAGCGTGGCATAGACCGACTCAATCTAGGCTCCCTTTCCTCGCGACATTAAACTTACCTAACTTGTCGAGATTGATGAATGATCTGATATCTCATGACCTGGCTTGGCCGGCTGTCCCTAACAAGCTTCCTTCGGACATTCCCAAGTTTGAGGGTAAGGCTGGAGAAGATCCTAATGAGCATGTCACCACTTTTCACCTTTGGTGATCTTCCAATTCCTTACACAATGATTCAATCCATTTGAGGCTATTTCAACACACCCTCACAGGGCCTACGATGAAATGGTATATAGAGTTATCGAGGGGGGCATATGCTTTATTTGATGACCTTGACATGACTTTCCTCAACCACTTTAAGCTACCCATACATTACGATGTCGGTACCAAACTCTTGTTGACCTTTCAGTAAGATAAAACCACACACATTTCGGATCACATTCAAGAGTGGCATAGACGAAAGCGGTTGATTAAGGCCTTTATACCACCATAATTTCTCCTTGAATGGTTCCTCAAATCATTGTTACCTTACATCACAAAGGATGTTTCTACATCCGAAGTTCAAAACGAGGAACAAGCAATCTTTAGGGCACAAGAGTTGGATTTGATCTATGCTCAATCTGGAGTTTTGTATGAGATTATACCTAACACTCCGCGATCTAGTTTTGATCCAAAGATTAAGCCTGGACCACATGATGATGGCATTGTGGGCTCTACAAGTACCAAACCTGCAGATTCGATTCTGAAAAAAGTGAGCCAATTGTCAATTAATCAGTCCGCATTGGGACAAGCCATGGCTTCATCTCAACCTACCCAATCGGTGAGTGTACTTTCCATGCAATCGTCGGACCCGAAGGGCAACCAGCAGCCTGGAAAAAATTAGAGAAAAGGGAAAAATAACCATAAGGGTGGGAATAAGAACGAAAATGCTAATAATAATGATAAGAACTCTCATAATGCTGGGGGGTGAAGCAGACTAAATGTAAGGTGAAGTTTCCTTGTAAGTTGTGTAAGGACGACCACCTCACTTACTTGTGCCCTTGTATGGAAGATGCCTCAAGGTTCATAGCACAGGGCCCAGCTGTGTTGACGAATCATTTACCCAACAATCAAAATATGAACTCGAGGACCATTGATCCTAATTTTATATATGGTGGAAATCAAAATCTACCAGAAGCCAATAGTGGTCATGGATGCATCAACATGATGAGTGCTGCTAAGGTTGTGACTTGTACGAAATATTATGGTTCGTCTTAATCGGATCTTGGGAAAGAACCCTCTCCACCCGAGAACCCTTTGCGTATCGAAAAACCTACGGATAAACTTGAAGCTCCGCCTCGCATTCCTAAGGGAGTCCTAAAGTGTTCAGGGCACAGTCCTAACGCTTGAGCCACCCAGAACTATTCAGTTTTCAAGGATTTCGGCCAGACTCCTTGTGCGATGTCCGCGCTTGAAGTGCTTCAGACTTGTCCTCTGTAGAGGAAGGATTTGTTGTCCACTCTTGGGGTTAGTGATGATAAATCTTCTTCCATTATCCAATTTGAAACCATGGGAGTACATCCTTGCTTGCCTTACTACCTATCTCTTTTGATTCATGTAGAGTGTCTTAATAAGACCGTCAAACGCATTGTCATTGATGAAGGCATTGCTGCTTCTGTGATGTCTTTGTCATGTTGGAAGGGCTTAGGTTCTCCCGAGTTGTCTCAATCGACTACCATGTTGACAGCTTTTGATGGTAGATCATTTCAGCCACATGGAATTATTCCTTCTCTAAAAGTCCAATTGGGAGGGAAGACTGTTGCAATCGAGGTCGAGGTGGTTGATGCGCCCCTTGACTACAATCTTTTACTGGGTCAAAATTGGATGTATAGTATGCAATTCGTACCTTCATCCCTCTTTCAATTGATATGCTTTCTATTTAATGGGAATATTGTTATTATTGATCAAACATCATTCCAAAATCCATGTGTCAATGCATCATCGGGAGCTTCTATCCCGATTATCGATCACTCTTAGCCTGCAACTGGGAGTGTGGGTGTGGGTATGTATCCTTCACTTATGGGAACCTTTAGTTGTCCTACGCCCATCCTTATGATTAGGACTAGTTTTGGTGGGGCTTCATCCTCGTTGAATTCGGTGTCTTTTCGCACTACCCATATGGAGGACTCTCGGATCCTTCCTTCACCGAGTTCTTCGGTTGGACCTATTGAAACGGACGTGCCGTTTCCTACAACGATGATAGCATATCAAGAAAATCTTGATAAAGTTGCAGAGCCTAGTCATTCCTCTTCACAGACGGAGGATGAGGACCCATATGTGATGCCTGCATGGGTAGTTGAGTCATCTCATGCACATGATTTCCTTGACAATGTTTTTCCATCAGATGAAGCCATTATTGAGGCCATGTCAGGGGTTGAGCCACCTTGGGAAGAGTTGCATCATCGATCATATTTTCTTCCTGAGTTCGACCGTGTGGAGCATGATGACTTTAGGGAGATTCTTAGTGAGAAGATTGGTAGGCTCATGGTTCCATTTAACTCTCTTAGTCAGATGGCTGATGGGAACATGGCAAATTTATCACCAACTATTCCTATCAATATTTCTCACGATCCTAGCAAGGTTGAGAATGTCTACATTGGGGTGGGTTGTTCCCTTGATGAGATCAAGGAGTATACCGTGTTGTTTAAATAGTTTTATGACATCTTTGCATGGTCATAAGATGAGATGCTAGGTATCGACCCTTGTATTGTCGAACATGAGATCAAAACCTATCCAGATGCGAAGCCGGTTCGACAACGTTTGCGTGCTGTGAATTCTATTAAAGCACCCGCCATTAAGGTTGAGATCGAAAAACTTTTGAAAGCTGGTTTTATCTATCTCGTTCCCTTGATGGTCTGGGTTTCAAATCCTGTTCTGGTAGATAAGAAGCAGAGAGCGATCCGTATATGCACTGATTTTCGTGACTTAAATCCTGCATGTCCTAAGGATAATTTCCCCACACCATTTATTGATCAGATTTTGGATGAGTGTGCTGAGAGCAAGGTATTTTTATTTGTGGACGGTTTTTCCGGATATAATCAGATTCATATTATTCTCGAGGATCAACATAAGACTGTATTTATTTGTCCTTGGGGTACTTTTGCATATCGGAAGATGCCTTTCGGCCTTAAAAATGTCGGAGCTACATTTCAGTGGGCTATGACCTTAATTTTTCACGATCTCAAAAAGATTATCGAAGTGTATTTAGATGATCTTGCTACTCACTCTCATCTGAGGGTGCGTCATCCATATCATTTGAGATTAGTATTCAAAAGATGCCGTCATTACCAGGTTCATTTAAATCCTCATAAGTGCATCTTTTGTGTGACTGTTGGCCCCCTTGCTAAGATTCATCATGTCCAAGGAGGGTATAAGAGTCAATCCCTTAAAGGTTGAGACAATACTTCAATTGTCTCCCCCACGTAATATTAGACATCTTCATTGTTTGCAAGGCATGGAAAACTTCTTGCAAAGATTTGTGGTTAATTTTGCCAATTTGACTAAAGGATTTATGCGTCTTTTGAAGAAGGATGCTCCTTTTTACTGGGATGAGTGAGCCCAGGAGTCCTTTGATGCTCTTAAGTGAGCCTTAGCAATGGCCCCCGTGCTTATTCTGCCTGACTATAGCCATGATTTCTTGATTTATGTGGCTCCGTCCATGGAGACGGTTGGTGTGGTTTTGGTTTAGGAGGATGAGGATATCCATGAGCATTTCATATATTATTTGAGATGGGACCTTATTGATGCAAAAATCCGTTATTCCCATGTGAAGAAGCTTTCCTTGGCCACCGTTCATGCGATCCAACGTTTGAGGCATTACATTCTTCTTTGCCAAACTTTGGTCATAGCTCATGTTAGTGCCAGAAATTGTTCTCAGACTACTAGAAGAACAAGCCAACACAATCTCAAATAAAAATAAAATAAAATTGGTGTTAAGGGTTTTGGTCTATGGTTTTGGTTTTAAAAAACTTCATCAGCAAGGAGGAAATAAACATCCACAAGCTAATAATGAACTGAATCATGCAAGTTATATAAACTAGGGATCAAACACATACCAATAAGCCCTAAACATTACACATGAAATACTAATTCCACCCACAGGCTACAAACATTTACATGAATAAACCTTTAAACAAGAAATGAAATTGTAGACTAAGCAATCAACCAGATCAGAAATGAAAAAGCATGATAGGTAAAAGGGCTTATCAGTTTATATATAATCAATAGCATTCATCCACTTACATAAGAGTTATAAATGCTAGCTTGAGAAATCAAAGCTCCAAAAGCCTCTCCTTGAGTGAAATATCCCCCCCAAAAGTGTATGTTTGTCTTCATTTTATCATTACAAAAGTAGAGTAGTTCCATAACTACCTTCTAGGTCGAAATTTGAAATAGTTACATCAATTAGTTACATGATAACTCAAAATCTTTAAAGACAATTAACCCAAAAATAGCAAATCGGATATGGAGAAATTTGGCGAATTTATGAAAATTTGGGTTTCAAAGACACCTTCATATCTCTCGATCCGAGACACCTGTGCAAAACCTGAGAGAGGTTTTCTTAAATGAGTTTATTATGAACAAAAAAATATCTTGGTTTTTAAAAATTCCCATTCAATTGATTGTAATCTGTGCTGCAAATTTGTGACTAAAACAGGAAATTATTAAATAATTCAAACCCTGCAAATAGGCCGCAAAGATGAATTCAAATATATCAAATGATAATAGCTGTTGTAAAACTAAGAGAGGTTTTTGTGAATGAGTCTATTATGGACAAAAACCTCTTTTTTTCCATAATTCATTTCCATCACCTCGTAATATGCTCCCAATGATAATGACAAAAAACAGGAAAAACAGAGCTGCTACAGGAATCTCGAGTCATGAAAATATTTGACAAAGGACTCAAAATGAGGGTTAGATTATAAAACAAACTTGGAATAAACTTTTATTATAATTTTTTGAAAGATTAAAGATATACATATTAACTAATAAGCCCAAAAGACAAACCTTAAAACTAAAATAGTGAAATAATTCAACCATTAAAAGCATTAAATCCAACAAAATTATTGATTGTCAAAAAATCAATGATAAAATGTAAAATCATTTTAAACCAATGGTTGAAAATTAGGACAAAAAGATTAGATAAACTAGGAACAAGATCTAGTTATAACATATGGCTCTTGCTACAGGCTGAAGTCCTCCTTATGAGGCTTCAAGAACCTATAGACCTTGTGCCTTATTCATTGGGTGACGGAGTTATTTACCAAATCCTTGCAACTTTCTCAAACTCTGAACACATACCTCTGAAATGACAAAGTACTGCTACAAACCAGCATACTGAAAATAATCTACATGCTCGTATAGTGAGCTTATTCTGTTATTTACTCCTACTTCTAATCCAAGGAAACAACCCAATCAAGTGTAATCATACTTCGAGTGAAGCCAAGAAACCATTTGACTGAGAATCATAATTCCATGCATGCTATTGTTTGAGAAAACCCACAAAAGATGTGATAAATGCAATAAAGAGTCTATAGGTAGCTGATACTTATGACTGGAAATAGGAAGTATGCCAAAAGTTGGAGCATTAGAAACCTTTGAAAAATACAACTCCATCCAAGAAGCCATGGGATCATGAAATTTCCAATTTAAAACTTCAATGTATTCATTATATTCATCATAAAGTGAAGCATTCTCTTCCTTTCCATTAATGTTCTTTTTAAATGTTGGATCAAGAATGGAAACCAAGGGCTTTTCAAACTGCTTCTCAACCTTTAAATAAAACCCTTGATAAAAAATTGAACAAATAAAATTTTGAAAGTGACCATAAGTCAAGAATGGCAACTTATTTCTTATATCAATAGTAAGAGGTTGAAGAGCAGCAATTTCTTCTTCATAACATGATAATCTCATAGCAAGAACTAGGAAATTTCTACTATAATCCACTGAAAGTATATTATCATCAAAAAAGTCAGCAAACTGATATGAAGAATCAACACAAGCATCATTTATATCATTGTTCATATGAACATCTGAAAATGATGAAAAAAATTGTCTTAAATCTGAATGATACCTACATTCTTCTTTCTCTTCATAAGCTTGTATGTCTTCAACATGAGCCTGATATCGAAGCATTTTGCAAGCTCGGATGTTCTCCTCCACTCCTTTTGCATCCTCAAACAATTGCCTTAAAGATGATGATTTCCTTTCTAACAGGAAAAAGACAAGATCTTAATGTTGATCCATAACATAATATACCATAGCAATTTTTTCCGAAGGTCTGATCTCCATAGGCATACTGATATAAAAAATTTGAAACCTCCATTTAAATTGAGTAATTGGCTCATCATTCTCCCTTTTCAAACTATAAAATTCGGAAATAAATTGATCATAAGATTTATTCTTACCCCAATACTTTAAAAATAAATCATGTAACTCTTCCCACGATCCAATTGAATCAGCTTTTAAATTTCGGAACCAAAACCCAGTATATCCAACAAAGGATTTCAAAAATACCTCATGACAACATCCTCATGCATGATTTCAAAATTATCAATGAAATTATGAAAATATCCTAAATGCTTCTCTGCTGTAGTATGGTATTTTCTAGTAAAATGGGGAAGATATTCAACAAAGTAGGAAGGGTAAGGATGTAAGAGAGATGGCAACCTAAGAGGTTTAAACATCTACTGTCTGAGTCTAGACTGAAAATCTATGAGTTAAAAATAAAGGTTTAACAAGTTGTTCGCAAGTTTCAGCAGTGATGGTAGAAGGTAATAGATCAGCTTTATTCTCTACAAGATGACCAGAATAATCAGGTTCAAGAGATATGGGTATATGTATATCATGTTGCACATGTATTTCAAATGAAGGAATAGGATCAACATCAATAAAACAAGAAGAATGTAGACTTTCTTCTTCCAAAGAGGGATATGTACCTGAAGGTTTATGATCATCGAAATAGATAAAACAAAAAATAATTATTTTGACATGCAATGGGAAAGACAGGAAGGAACTGATGAATAATATCAAAACATCATGGAGGAAAGTAACAAGCTGATACCCAGTCTTTCCATTTGGCTTTTTCATTTTTCTGTCAACAAAATTCTCATTGTAGTAGAATCTTTAATCGTGGAGTCGTCGGTGAAAAAATGTAGTCTAAAATATTTTCTGACTTTGTTCACCTCTCAAAATCAGATGAATAATGATATCCCAGGGAAGATATACCTCAGCTTCGTCCCCGACAACGATGCGAAAGATGTTAGTGCCAGAAATTGTTCTCAGACTACTAGAAGAACAAGCCAACACAATCTCAAATAAAAATAAAATAAATTTGGTTTTAAGGGTTTTGGTCTATGGTTTTGGTTTTAAAAAACTTCATAAGCAAGGAGGAAATAAACATCCACAAGCTAATAGAGAATTGATCATGCAAGTTAGATAAACTGGGGATCAAACACATCCCAATAAGCCCTAAACATTACACATGAAATACTAATTCCACCCACAGGCTACAAGCATTTACATGAATAAACCTTTAAACAGGAAATGAAATTGTAGACTGAGAAATCAACCAGATCAGAAATGAAAAAGCATGACAGGTAAAAGGGCTTATCAGTTTATATATAATCAATAACAGTCATCCACTTACATAAGAGTTATAAATGCTAGCTTGAGAAATCAAAGCTCCAAAATCCACTCCTTGAGTGAAAAATCCGCCCCAAAACTATATGTTTGTCTTCCTTTTATCATTACAAAAGTAAAGTAGTTCCATAACTACCTTCTAGGTCGAAATTTGAAACAGTTACATCAATTAGTTACATGATAACTCAAAATATTTAAAGACAATTAACCCAAAAATAGCAATCGGATTTGGGGAAATTTGGCGAATTTCTGAAACTTTGGGTCTCAAAGACACCTTCATATCTCTTGATCCGGGACACCTGTACAAAAAATGAGAGATTTTTTCTTAAATGAGTCTGTTGTGAACAAAAACCTCTCTTGGTTTTTAAAAAATTCCCCTTCAATTGATCGGAATACATGCTGCAAATTTGTGACTAAAACAGGAAATTATTAAATAATTCAAACCTTGCAAATAGGCCACAAAGATAAATTCAAATCTCTCAAACGATAACATATGTTTCAAAAATGAAAGAGGTTTTTGTGAATGAGTCTCTTATGGAAAAAACCCTCTTTTGGTTTTCCATAATTCGTTTCCATCACCTCGTAATATGCTCCCAATGATAATGACAAAAACAGGAAAAACAGAGCTGCTACAGGAATCTCCTCATGAAAATATTTGACAAAGGACTCAAAATAAGGGTTAGATTATAAAGAAAACTTAGAATAAACTTTTATTATAAGTTTTTGAAAGCTTAAATATATACATATTAACCAATAAGCCCAAAAGACAAACCTTAAAACTAAAATAATGAAATAATTCAACCATTAAAAGGATTAAATCCAACAAAAAATACTGATTGTCAAAAAATCAACATAAAATGTAAAATCATTTTAAACCAATGGTTGAAAATTAGGACAAAAAGAACAGATAAACTAAGATCAAGATCTAGTTACAACAGCTCATATCAATCCATTTTAGTTCGTCCTCACTAGAAGGATGATAGGGGGAAAATACAATAAATGGATTATCATTTTGTAAGAGTTTGATCTCGAGTTCGTTTTGGCGAAATCGAAGAAATCTTTGATCTTTGCGGAGCTCATATCTGATTTTCCAAGTTTGGAGGAGGATGAAGTTTATGAGGATATGTTTGTCGATAAGCATATTTTCCTTATCTCAACTTTGGACTCGTGGTACGGGGATATTGTTGCCGCCTTTCACACACCTAGGTCACATGGCAGAAATCTTCAAGCCACTCGGTGTGTCCTTGGGGCCAAGTCTCGAGTCAAGGTTGTCACCTTGTTCTTGACTCCTCCGTTTAGGTTCAATTCCTAGTGAATACAGGCAGGGTAGACCCTATTAAGTTACTAAGGCAAAATTATTTAGTATGGTGATGTTACACTGAATGAGTTACTTAGGAGTTTGAAATTTAACCATAAACAGCCATAGATGACAAGATACAAAAAAAACGCACGAAAGCACAATGTTGAGACACAATATATATATAGCAAGAAAATAACCAGTGCCTTAAAATGGAGTCAAAGATAATCAATGTACTTGCATGTGCTTGGAGTGAATGTTTTGCTATTGCCTCTTGGTACGTTTTAAGTTAATGTGAAATATGAGTTGATTAAAAATAGGCAAAGGGGTGGACTCCAAATATACCCGAGAGTACTTGGAGTATGTCCAAAACTAAACCTTAACGGCTACCCGCAAGGAATATGTGGGCTGAATGGAGTCTTTGAGGCTATTGTTCATAATGCATCCGTAGGTGTGACAGAGATTGGTGCCCCGAGGTCACTTTTCAGGAGTTCCCACTTCCTTTAGGTATTTTGCCACCGTAATGGTTTGATCGAGGTGTTGGATTTTCACCTGATGGTTTGTCAATTTAGGAGAGCAAATCCTAATTATTCTAGTCACTCAAGTGCTTTTGATGCAGCTTAACTAATCGAATGAACCGCAGCCAAGTGCAGAGCATACACACCAGAGTCTTGTCAATTTTAGTAAATTTTAGACAAGGTGTTCTTATTAAAAAGAAAACCCCCCAAGAACCTCTTTTGCTCCAAGTGGACCTCAATTGGGGAATCAAGGAGGGGTTGATTTTATTATGGTTACTAAAACAAATGATGATAGCAAATGAAACATAAAAATATAAGCAAACCACAATTTTCTAATTAGACTACCACGAACATTTCTTCACCTTTCGACTCTAAAGGAGGCTTGTGGGGTAAGTATTAAAGTTACTTTGAAACTAATAGAAATGGAATATGGAAATTATTTTAAATCAAATTATACTACCCTACAGATTAATACTACGCTAGATTGAAAAAAGATGAACGAAAAGCAAAAAATGACACGGACACAAATCCCCCCAGGGGGGATGGTGAATAGGCTCGAAAGAGCCTATTCGAAAAGATATTTTGTTTTTATTAGCAGCAATTTACAATATCAGCAAATTGAAATTGATGCACTTTGGTCCGTGTTATCTGGGATCCAAAGGCTAACAACAAGCTTGTAACAAGATAGAATTAAAACATAGTGGTGGGGGAAGCTTCCGGGAAGCTCTGGTTCGTCCAAGAGTCGAAAATTGGGCAGAGTCTCCTTCTCTTTTTTGTTAGACCTGCTAAAAAAAAGTGAGCAATTAAAATCAAATGTGCCCAAACACACTTTAAAAGTGTTTTGGGTCACCACACTACTTACCGAAAAAAAACTAAGTAAAAATTTGTTAAGTTGGGGTAATCTAGTTTAGCAAAAAAAAAGGAACCAAGGAAAGCAAGATTTCCTTGGGATCTTGGCTTGCTGTTTGGGAAGCCAATGAGATGTGCACTTTTATTGCAGAATATGAAACTTTAAATTACAGCAAAGGAAACTACCTTAAAAGCAAGCTACAAATTTTCTTTAAAATGCTTGCAAAAAAGATGATAATTTCGGCTAGATCTCTTAAAATATGACTTTATATGCAAAACGGAGCTGAGATCTAAACTTAAGAAAGGATCTTACTAACTAGATCTATATGTAATTTTCTTTGTGAGACAGATTTAAGTAATAATATTCTTTAAAAGTAACCAATTTGAAGAGAAATTAAGATTTTGAAGGAGGAAGAGAGAGAAAGAGTGTTTGAAGCCTGGGAATGTTGGGCTTTGGAGTCTACTTTGGTGGAACACCAAGGGACTATGTCATTCAGAATATCTTGAATACGAGGAAGATGCAAACCAGCTCAACCTCTTCTACAAGTGATATCACCTACAACTTAGAAATCCTTGCATAAACAGATGGTTAAAACATAGGTGCTGCTGGAAGAGATAATTGGAAAGCATGCAATTAAACTTAAAATACATACAACTCCAATAGATCTGAAACAAGCAGCAGTAAGAGCATAAATCAAACTAGAATAAACTCTTACTCTAATAGGAGGGATCTCTCTCCTTCAAGGCCAACAATTAACCAACAAAAGCAGTGATAAATAACACAGATTATACCTCATAAGCATTTGACAATCACCATCCACACATGAAGAGCATTACACCATAGATCTTGCCTCCAAAGATTTTTTATTCCAGAATAATAAACAATATAATACAAGAGCAACAACACTTCAATCCCAGTTCTAACTAGCTTGGAAGAGGCTGCTTGTGCTTTGATTTATACAAAAACCAGGAGATCCAGCCTAGGGGGGGCGCAAATCCCAAGGAGACAGATCAAATCAGCTGATGGAGAGTCAATGAATGCAGATCTGAAGCTAAACTAAGCCTACTTTTCAATTAGGGGCTGGATTGAGCTGACACATCAACCCATAAACCGACACATCAGTCCACAGAGCTCCCAGGAGAGCCCACATGTGTGGAGGAGAGAGAGAGGGTGCAATTCCCCCTAAATGCTGCTGAAGATCAACTCTGGATCTGATTTGATCACCTCCTTCAGTCAAGGATTTGTCAGATCCAGTCAATCTGGTTCAAATCTGACTGATTTCAATCAAATTGGCTGAGAATCCACTGATCTATGATTTTGGATTTGCTCCATTATTCACCAATTTATTAATTAAAATAACCAATAAATGATTTTTTGGGGCTTTCTGATCTGAGTGATGAAAAATCACTCAAAACTAGGAAAAAGTGGGTCCATGGGTTTACATGGTGCTCTTAGCTTGAAAATGAGCACCTACATGACTGAAACTGATTATTTGGCCCACTTTTATTGCAAAATTAAATTTTCCAATTAAACTAGCAAAAAATAGCCTAAGTTTTGGAAAAATTAAAATTTAATAAAAAACACCGAAAAAACTAAAAGTTTGAAAAATTGAAAAAACCTAGGGGGACTTAGACATGTTCATATGACTCGACCATGATGCCTAGCATGTTTATATATTGACACATAGACTCTAATAACCTCAATAGGCCTAAATGCCAATCTGACCACCTCAACTTTGGAGGTATGGAGTGAAAAACTCAGAAATTATCAGTCGTTTATTCAACAACCCATAATAACCAAGGGAAAAAACACCCTGGGCTGATCGGATTGACAAATAAAGTCTAAGAGACTGAGTCTTTTACAAACACTATCATGCTAGAACATTTATTACAATTCCCCCATGGGGTATGAACATGTGATATAGTACAACAAAGCTTCCCGGAAGCTAGACTGAAGGTCTTCTGAAGTCCGAACAAGTTATCCTTGTCCGGTTCACCAGGCTCACTTGATAAAAAAACCACTAAGTACAACTTAGGTGGTAACATTCTGGCTCCAACTGTGGGACGTGTACTCGATCTGGTCTTTAAGGCAAGGAGAGGATACGAGAACACCAAATTCTCTATTTTATGTACCCTGTAAAATCATCTCAACTTGACAAGAAAAACCTCAGTAGCACAAGTTTTATAAAAAACAAAATGAACCATTAAGTGATTTATTTAAACAAAATAAATGTACCTAACTAAAAGAAGCAAAGTTTTTTTATAGCTAAGTATAAAATAAAAATGCAGAAAGTAAATGATCTCTTTCAAGGAGCTTATTTTCTTACCCTAAGCATGATATAAAAAGGGTTAAGTGTAATCAGAAATCCAATGTAACCACCTAAGCATTTTATTAACATAAATTTTGTTTTCCCACTTAAGCATTTTATTAACATAAAAAAAATGTTCCTTGTCTTTGGTTACCAGCCAAAGTAAGGATACCTTATTCAGAAAATGCAAACCTGCGTGATGATTTAGAATGGGTGGGATGGATGGGAGATCATAGGCATGAATAATGTCATAAAAATTCTTCCCCAACTTGTAAGTGCTTGCACAGGATGCTTCTATCCATGACTAGATAGGGTTGATGTACAAATCAGAATGATGAGGCAGATTGACTACACCATCATACTAATCATCAAGGCTTACTAGATGATAATTCACTGTATAAGCCCCAAGCAGCTCCAAATCATGAGGAAACTCTATATGCGAAGATGATAGTTGATACTGATATTCTACTAGTTGTATCACATCTATCTTTTCATAACACTGCTTCTCCATGTATTCATTATTGATACCTTTGTGCGGCTCTGCATGATATGACTCTGACTGATCATATAAGAGTTTTGAATGTTGCTTTTCCATACTAGGATTTTCCCAGGTCTCCAGATCCATGCTTCCCTCTATGGAAGTATGATAGATTGGACTTCCACAAATTTGTAAATAGACACTCCCCTTTCTGTATATAGCATAGATAGGATTCTTAATAAGATATCCACAAAAATCCCAATAGTCATCACCACCAACTATGTCAGATGTGATGGATTCCCCATTGCTGATATCAAGTTCTCTTTTTCTTCATTACTGATACTGATATATGGCTCAAACTGATCATATGGATAAAATGCATGCTCCTTTTTCATATCAAATTTTCCCAAGGCCACATGGTCCATGCTCTCTCCTTTACATATGCCATAGACAGAAAAATCAACAAAACCATCAAAATTTTCTGGTTCATTATTTTCCTCTTTATTCATGTCATAGACTGGATTTTCCATGAATGTCTAGGACTCCTCATCAACATCTTTGTCGGAGATAAGGTAGTCTTCGTCACTTGTATCATGCTCCAATTTATACTTGTCATCATTTTCATACTCATCTTCTTCAAAGAAAAGGTCACAAGGCAGTAAACCTTCCAGAGTGTCATCTCTATATGGAGAACATGTAGGAGTCCCATCATGTACATTACAGTTTTCATCATAAGTTTCACTATAAGATTCTGCAATGGTTTCATCCTTAGGTTTGTACTGTTTAGCTGGTGACAAAGGGTAGGCCTGGCCTACCATGTATATATGATCATGCTCGCTTGAAGTTGTTTCCTGACTACTGACCTCGGGAAGTCCATGTTCCATGACTTGATTTACAACATAACAAGTGCTTTCTTGGTGGAATTGTTCACAGGGTCTACACCATGGAATTACTTCTTCTACCATGTTAGCTGAGTTTAACTGGTTTGGAATCCTAGGCTCTTGCTGAGGAAATTTCTTTTGATACATCTGATTCTGTTTAAGCTGAAAGTTCCTAGGTCCATTATTTCTTTCCATGGTGATTATTCTATTGTGCATATGATTCAGTTGTGCGGACTGATTTGCCATAAGTTGGTTTTGACTAGTAACCAAGTCTTTTATCATGTCTGTTACATTTTCCATGGGATCTTTAGAAGCTCCCTTTTCTTCTGACTCAACGGATTTACCATTGGTCTCTTTGTTGCGGGAATTGTTTCCCCTAGTGTGACCTGGAATGTGGGACTTGCCTAAATATTGCATATTCTCTTCTATTTTCTCGGCCAACTCTTGGGCAGTTTTTAGATCGGTCGGTTCTTTATCTCTCAAATGGTATCTTAAGTCACTGGTGAAGGCTTCAATGTAGGATATGAGGATAGAGGCATTTTTTGGCTTGATTTCTCTAGGGAGGTCCGCAACCACACACCTGAACTTAGTATTAAATTCATCAATGGTTTCATTCTCCATCTTCTTTATGTTATGAAGGGAAACAAGCAGATGTCTTGGTTCTTTCTTTTCCCCCCATTTCTTCTTAAAACCCTATAGGAATTCATTAAGAGTTTTATATGAATCATCACCAAGGTCGGAGTACCATTCCGCGGCATCATCCTCCAAGGATAAAGCAAAGAGCTTCATTTTGACATCTTCATGGTTATGAGCAGCATCATTGCAATAACTAACAAGGTGCTTTTCAAACTTTCGGATGTGGCAGTGATGGCATTGTTTCCCTAGAATATGGGGAGCTTCTTGATAGCATCATTCAGAATGTCATGAGGATTACCTGCTATCTGAGAAAATTCAAAGGGTTTGTAAAATTCTGTCATTTCTTGAGATTGGAAGGTATGACTCTCTACAAATATGTGATGGATATCTAAGAGGGATTGGTCTCCTAAATTTTCAAGGTTTCTACGAGAAGTTTGCCTATTCAATCTTTCCCTAATAAACCTTTCGGGATCAGGGAGAGGATTGAATAATTGTCGGCGGTTTCTTCGGGTAGAAATTCTTGAAGGGATGTTAGACAGTGGAGTTGCCAGATGGATCAAGTTTTAATTTTTATGTTTTTTAAAGACTAGATTAGTCAAAAGTTTTTATCTTTTTAGTTGTTTAGAAAAAAGTTAAGCTAAGTCGTACTCAGGCATAAAAAGATTTATCCCTGGCAACGGCGCCAAAAAGTGTTACCGCCTTTCACACACATGGGTCACGTGGCAGAAATCTTCAAGCCACTCGGTGTGTCCTTGGGGGCAAGTCTCAAGTCAAGGCTGTCACCTTGTTCTTGACTCCTATGTTTAGGCTCAACTCCTAACGAAGCCAAGGGGGGTAGACCCTATTAAGTTACTAAGGCAAAATTATTTAGTATGGTGATGTTAAACTGAATGAGTTACCTAGGATTTTGAAATTTAACCGTAAACAACCATAGTTGACAAGATACAAAAAGAGCGCATGAAAGCACAATGCTCAGACACAATATATATATATATAGCAAGAAAATAACCAGTGCCTTAAAATGGAGTCAAAGATAATCAATGTACTTGCATGTGCTTGGAGTGAATTTTTTGCGATTGCCTTTTGGTACGTTTTAAGTTAATGTGAAATATGAGTTGATTAAAATTAGGTGAAGGGGTGGACTCCAGATATACCCGAGAGTACTTGGACTATGTCCAAAACTAAACCTTCACGGCTACCTGCAAGGAATATGTGGGTTGAATGGAGTCTCTAAGGCTATTGTTCATAATGTACCCACAAGTGTAATAGAGATTGGCACCCTGAGGTCACTTTTCAGGAGTTTACGCTTCCTTTGGGTATTTTGCCACTGTAATGGTTTGATCAAGGTGTTGGATTTTCACCTGATGGTTTGTCAATTTGGGAGAGTGAATCCCAATTATTCTAGTCACTCAAGTGCTTTTGATGCAACTTGACTGATCAGATGAACCGCAGCCAAGTGCAGAGCATACACACCGGAGTCTTGTCAATTTTAGTAAATTTTAGACAAGGTGTTCTTATTAAAAAGAAAACCCCTAGGAACCTCTTTCGGTCCAAGTGGACCTCAATCGGGGAATCAAGGAGGGATTGATTTTATTATGGTTACTGAAACAAATGATGATAGCAATTGAAACATAAAAAGATAAACAAACCACAATTTTCTAATTAGGCTACCACAAACCTTTCTTCACCTTTCGGCTCTAAAGGAGGCTCGTGGGGTAAGTATTAAAGTTACTTTGAAACCAATGGAAATGGAATATGGAAATGATTTGAAATCAAAGTATACTACCCTGCATATTAGTACTACGCTAGATTGAAAAAAGATGAACGAAAAGTAAAAAAATGACACAGACGCAAATCCCCCCAGGGGAGATGGTGAAAAGGCTCGAAAGAGCCTATTCGAAAATATCTTTTGTTTTTATTAGCAACAATTTACAATATCAAAAAATTGAAATTGATGCACTTTGGTCCTTTTTATCTGGGATCCAAAGGCTTATAACAAGCTTGTAACAAGCTAGAATTAAAACATAGCGGTGGGGGAGGCTTTCAGGAAGCTCTGGTTCGTCCAAGAGTCAGAAATTGGGTAGAGCCTCCTTCTCTTTTTTGTTAGACCTACTAAAAAATAGCGAGCAATTAAAATAAAATGTGCCCAAACACACTTTAAAAGTGTTTTGGGTCACCACACTAGTTACTGAAAAAAAACTAAGTAAAAATTTGTTAAGTTGGGGTAATCTAGTTTTGCCAAAAAAAAAGGAACCAAGGAAAGCAAGCTTTCCTTGGGATCTTGGCTTGCTGTTTGGGCAGGAAATGAGATGTGCACTTTTATTGTAGAATATGAAACTTTAAAGAACAACAAAGGAAACTACCTTAAAAGAAAGCTACAAATTTTCTTTAAAATGCTTGCAAAACAAAGGATAATTTTGGCTAGATCTCTTAAAATATGACTTTATATGCAAAACGAAACTGAGATCTAAAATTAAGAAAGGATCTTACTAACTAGATCTATATGTAATTTTCTTTGTGAGACAGATATAAGCAATAGATTCTTTAAAAGTAACCAATTTGAAGAGAAATTAAGATTTTGAAGGAGGAAGAGAGAGAAAGAGTGTTTGAAGCCTGGGAATGTTGGGCTTTGGAGTCTACTTTGGTGGAACACCGAGGGACTATGTCATTCAAAATATCTTGAAGATGAGGAAGATACAAACCAACTCAACCTCTTCTACAAGCGATATCACCTGCAACTTAGAAATCCTTGCACAAACAGATGGTTAAAAGATAGGTGCTGCTGGAAGAGATAATTGGAAAGCATGCAATTAAACTTAAAATACATACAACTCCAATAGATCTGAAACAAGCAGCAGTAAGAGCATAAATCAAACTAGAATAAACTCTTACCCTAACAGGAGGGAGCTCTCTCCTTCAAGTCCAACAATTAACCAACAAAAGCAGTGATAAATAACACAGATTATACCTCATAAGCATTTGGCAATCACCATCCACACATGAAGAGCATTACACCATAGATCTTGCCTCCAAAGCTTGTTTATTCCAGAATAATAAACAATACAATACAAGAGCAACAACACCTCAATCCCAGTTCTAACTAGCTTGGAAGAGGCTGCTTGTGCTTTGATTTATACAAAAACTAGGAGATCCATCCCAGGGGGGCACAAATCCTAAGGACACAAATCAAATCAACTGATGGAGAGTCAATCAATGTAGATCTAAAGTTGAACTGAGCCTACTTGTCAATCAGGGGATTGATTGAGCTGACGCATCAACCCATAAACCGACACATCAGTCCACAGAGCTCCCAGGAGAGCCCACACATGTGGATGAGAGAGAGAGGGCACAATTCCCCCTAAAGGCTGCTGAATATCAACTCTGGATCTGAT
Organism: Pseudotsuga menziesii; assembly: GCA_001517045.1. Classification (NCBI taxonomy): domain Eukaryota; kingdom Viridiplantae; phylum Streptophyta; class Pinopsida; order Pinales; family Pinaceae; genus Pseudotsuga; species Pseudotsuga menziesii. The sequence goes on along the minus strand of LPNX010366659.1, from coordinate 222,584 downwards.
TTGATCACCTCTTTCAGTCAAGGATTTGTCAGATCCAGTCAATCTGGTTCAGATCTGACTGATTTCAATCAAATCGGCTGAGAATCCACTGATCTATGATTTTGGATTTGCTCCATTATTCACCAATTTATTAATTAAAATAATCAATAAATGATTTTTTGGGGCTTTCTGACCTGAGTGATGAAAAGTCACTCAAAACTAGGAAAAAGTGGGTCCATGGGTTTACATGGTGCTCTTAGCTTGAAAATGAGCACCTACATGACTGAAACTGATTATTTGGCACACTTTTATTGCAAAATTAATTTTTCCAATTGA
>LPNX010366659.1:94060-222061 GCA_001517045.1 Pseudotsuga menziesii | reverse complement strand
AAGGGAAAAAACACCCTGGGCTGATCAGATTGACAAATAAAGTCTAAGAGACCAAGTCTTTTACAGACACTATCATGCTAGAACATTTATTACAATTCCCCCGTGGGGTATGAACATGTGATATAGTACAACAAAGCTTCCCAAAAGCAAGACTGAAGGTCTTTTGAAGTCCAAACAAGTTATCCTTGTCCAGTTCCCCAGGCTCACTTGATAAAAAACCATTAAGTACAACTTAGGTGGCAACAGATATCATCGTATATTTGCAAATGTTGAAGATCCCTACTCACCTTTCACAGGATGAGCGGTGATGATTATGTCATGTAGCTAAGAACTACCTTATAGTGGATAACACGTTGTACTGTCGTGGGGTAGATTCTATTCTACGTCGTTGTTTAACCCATGATGAGGCTGAGGTTGTGCTGAATGATTGCCACGGAGGGGCATGTGGTGGTCATTTATCTGGGCTTTCTACAGCCAAAAAATCTTGAGAGCAGGATATTTTTGGTCGTCCATCTTCAAAGATTGCGTTAATGCAGTCAAGAAGTGCCACCCTTGCCAGGTGTTTGCACGCAATATGTGCTCACATCCAGCCCCGTTACATCCTATTGTCACCTCCAGTCCCTTCACCAAGTGGGGGCTTGACTTTATGGATTGCAACCCAACTTCGGCTGGGGGGCATCATCACATTATAGTGGTTGTTGATTATTTCACAAAATTGGCAGAGGCTATGCCCACAATTAAATTCGACGATGAGACAGCCGCACATTTCGTGTTCAACCAGATCATCACCCAGTTTGGTATTTCGAAAGAGCTTGTCACTGACCATGGTAGGAACTTTCAGAATAAAATGAGGGAAGAGTTGGCTTCCAAGTTAGGGTATAAGTAGGAACATGCATCTTCTTATTACCCTTAGGAAAATGGACAGGTTGAAGCGGTGAATAAATCACTTAAGTCTATTCTCCAGTGAACCATCACACGAAGCCATGATCTTCAGCCAGGGCTGATTTTTGTATATTATTGTACAGTTTTGCATTGCATAGTTAGGTTTTCTTATGGTGATCAGGTTTGTTGATTATCTTTCGTTTCTTATGGCAGATTTCAATGGAGTCTTCTGTTTACATAGGATTTATTGATGGTGCTAGCCGCCACACTCAAAACTCAGCTTCAGCTGCTTGGGTGATTTATGCTCCTACGGGTCAAGTATTTTATTCAGGAGGCGTATGTTTACAGCCTTCTTTCAAACAATGTTGCTGAATATAGTGTCGTTATTGAGTTATTGTGTGATGCCATTTCACATGGTCTTCATTCTCTTAAGGTACGTCTTGATTCGCAGTTAGTGGTTTCACAGCTTAATGGCTTGTATCGTATTAGGGATCCAACATTACTACGAAGATTCTTACGTGTGAGATTGCTAGAACGGAAATTTGAGAATATAACATACATTCATGTTCCAAGAGTTTTTAATCAAGTTCTTGACTCATATGCTAACTATGTGTTAGATTGGAATTTTTTTCATAGACCATAAGCATATAACAAACATACATTTTTTCACACATGTAAATATAAATAAAATCGATCATCATAAAAAAAATTCATTAATATCCAAAAAGTGACGTCATAATACGTAAGTGTCATACAAAATTGGGGATTTCGAGCCAACGAAGTATAATACACAGTCATACAAAATTGAACACACTCAGGTCTCTAAGCCTGAGGAGGAGGGGGGTTCTGATCATGATATAGCACTACAGCTCTAGCTAGTTGTCGAAAGATTCGAACCCATGCTCGTGGAACACCAACCACCTGACGCTGCATGGCCTCAGGCAAGTCCTCAACTTGCGCCATGGGTACCCTATGTGTCAAGCATATGAAGTTCGTGTGAATGCTTTGGAGCGTCCACTCCGCATCTGCACCCATGATATCGTCTCCTCTTCCCCTCCGTGGATGATGAGGGAATCCTTCTGGCCGCCAAGGTCCTACATTTGTATACACATGACAGATTGTCACTATGTGTCGTCACACAAAAAATATGTCTTTTGAGTCAATATATCAAAAAACATAAAAAAAATTAAATAATTCAAAAACTTAACAAGTGGGTTTAGGATTCATTACCTTTGTCGCCATAAGCTGCTCCTGGTGGTAGTGGCATATTCGGATCTTCGTGGAAGTCTATCCCTGCATAGGGGTAGTCATCTATGGCGATGATCTGTCTCTGCCACCATGGAAAGAAGTCTGTTGGGTAGGGGTTAACCACCCTACCTCCGCCCAGTCTATGCATAACATTTGCCCAACGTTGTTGGGCTAGATCTCGAACTCCATGTGGAACAATGTCCACTCTAGGGCTTAGCCCTGGTACCCGCTCAAAGAAGAATGTGCTCAGTATGCTGCCGAACCCAAAGTTCCGCACCCTGCCCATCTTGCAGTCACTGAGCTGTTGTTTCATGTTGCTCAACAACGTCGTGCTCCAGTCATACACTGTAGGTCTCATACACTCCACCGCATTGAACATCATTGGCCGCGAGGCCTGGTGGAGTGAAGCTAACCCCGCAATCCTGCCTAATGCCAATAGTATGGCCTTTAGTCCCAGAATCTGGATAGAGTTTGTCAGGATTTGACTCCCAACCTTTTCCATCTCTGGAAAGCAGTACACAGCTATGTACTTGTCAATAGTCTACCCACCTCCTGGCCCATGAGATCAGAGATTCACCATCTCTCCTCGTCGAGACAAACCAGTGATAAATTATATGTCCTCAACCTCAATGTTGAGCGACATCCTGTCAATCTGAAATGACTCAGATTCTGGATCCCAGTAATCTACTAGCAGCTGGAGTAGTCTTGGTTTGGCCCTCAGGCTGCTAAGACACCAAAACTTGTATAAAACACATGCCCGTAATGCTTGCTGGGCCATAAGATCACCTTGCACGGCCTCCTCCACATCACCATGCTCTCTTTCCCTCCACTCTAACACCATCCTACACAGAAAACCAAAATTTTGATTAGTTATTGCCTTTGAAAACCTTTTTTGCTACCCTATATGCGACTGTTCTCAAAACAGTCGCGTATGTACACGGGTTTGGGTATTTTTTCTGTGTATGGTGAACCCTATACGCGGAAAAATCCTCGATTTTCGCGTGGTCCAAAATGTACAATTATGGATGGCTTAAAAAATTAATTGGACCATGAAAATTCAAAACATTTGCATGAAATAGGAAGAGGAGGTCATGAGGATCTACCTGGATCAAACGGGGAGAGATTCCGCCGAACGATGCTCCCGGAATTTGCTTCGGAAGTTCTGAGTTCAAATACACTATGTTGGGTAAAATTTTCAAATGATATGAAAATTTTTAAATTTTTTACTATTTATAGAAAAATTTTAAATTTTTACCCACTTTCTATAGTTTTTGACCATTTTGGACCGTTTGAACTAATTTGATGATGTAGGAGTTTGTTTGGAGTGTGGTTTGACCATGGCTTTGATCCGTTCGTGCCTACTGCATGTATGATGTCTAAATTGCCATATAGTTTAGGTTTCACATCCGTTTGCATTTTGCATGACCTTATGACCATTTCATTTTAACCTTAGGTATGAACCCATTCCATCTTGTCATAGAACCTTCTTGCTGATTTTAGAAGTGACATGTTGTGAATGGTAGATCTTTACCATACATGGGTACCCTAGTTAGATCATGTTTTGCATTCAGTGCCCATGCCGACATTTTTCCTTTGGGGTGAGGGAGTCCTTTTTATAGTACCGCCATGACTTTGAGCAAGAGCTTGATACTCCTCTTGACCTTTATGCTGGCCCTTTTCCCCAGGAATCCCTTGTATATGTCAAGTTGTAATTACATTATCATGAGTTTTGCTTTCCTTATTGAGCCTTATTTCGGCTTCCCTGACTTTGATTATCAGCCATATATCCCGAGCTTGTCTCATGTCTAGCCAAGAAGATCCTTTTCATATATCTTTTGCAGCTTGATTCCCCATTTTTTACCAGGAGGGGACTTTCTCCCGAGTGTCGTTATCTTGCACATGTTCCCTTGCATTAAGCATAGGTATGTTCCACTGCTTGGAACTAGTTTGTTTTCCCCTTGACACTCGTATCCTCCTAGATTTGTAACTACAAAGCAATTTTATTCTTTTTCAAGCTTGTCAAAATATCTGAAAAAGTCCAAAAAAAAAAATCAAAAAACCAAAAAGCTGGACAGGGAAAGAGGTTATCTTTGGCAGCACTGGAGTCATGTCACCTTTGAACAGAACATTGTATATCACATCCATTGGTTGGGTCAGTAGTTTAACTTTAGGAGTTGTACTCGTATCTCTTATTTTACCTCCATCGACTGGTTAAGCTTCCAGTGCCTATGGAGCCTATGTCGATGCCTCATGCATTGCAGAGATTTCCCAGTTTTGTATATTGAGTCTATGCTACCTAAATTTAGTCACCATTTTCCTTTATGCTCTTGTTCGAAGGATGTTGAAGCCTGAGTTGGTCATTCTTCAGTTTTCTTGACTTTGCATGTCAGCCATTCCCGGTACTATTATTGGTTCGTGCACATCTTGTTCGAGTCCTTCCACATTATATAGCATTATTGAGTACCTCATGTTTATTAATTAGGGATGCCTTAATGCCCTCCTTCTAGCAAATTCCATCCCATCAACTTCAGATCATTTATTCTGGGATAGGAGTCTAGAGTCATTTGAGTGCCTTGAGACTTATAGTCATCAGTGGCAGGTTCTCTCGCCATCGATAGTTTTGGGAATACATCAACGTCCCCTGATCGATGGATTCTTCCAAGTGTTCAACCACAACACATTTATTCGCACTTGTGAGATTGCACTCTAGTACCTTGATTCCCATTTTCATTATCGGTGGCTAATCTCACGGCTGTTAACGGTATACATCAATGACTAGTAATCAAACAATGGACTACTATGTTCGACCTCGACACCTTTATTCACATAGTAGGACATGTACTCATAGCGGTTTGTGTAGAAGACTTTCCAAATTGGTGGCATTTCGTATATGCTACCTCCTTGATCATGCCAGTGTTCATGAGATTTCAGCTCTCGTGACTTGATTCTAGTGTATGCCAGATATCTTCAGCTATTATGGAGATCTTGATCCATCATATATCTTCAGCTTTCATGGAGATCTTGGTCCTTTGTATATCTTCATCATGAATATTCTGATCTATTGTATATTGTACGTGGCGATGACAACACATGTCACAGTTTCTATATCATGCATATTCATGGCCATTGTACTCTTATGTATACGAGGCTACTATATGTATTTGCAGTCATATGCAGAGTTTGATTATTATACTATATTGATGGATGGCTGGTTCTTCCACCTAGTTCTTCATCACTCCACTTCTGGGATGGACTTATAATGCATTTCGGCCATCGTATTACCCCTCTAACCTCACACATTAGGGGGCATCTGTTATAGCTGATTTTACCACACATTGTAGATCACATATATATGGCCCTCTTTGGACCCCATGGACTATTTTTGTACATTTGATGTTTCCAAGATCATCCCTAAAAACACCCATTATTTGTTGTACACAACTTTTAATCCCTTTCTCGCGTATATATGTGGATATTACCCCTAAACCTGCGTACATCGGGATGTGTAAAAGGCCAAATGTTTTTGGAGTTTTTCTTGATGTGGATCTGAGTCACTTGTCTCTTAGCCTTCCATATGCCTTGAGATCACTTGGATTTGACCTTCCATTGCCCTATTGAATCACTATATAAGGAACCCTTTGGATACATTGAAGAGGGGGAATTGAAGAGAAAGAAAACTATAGTCCATTGTTGTCGTAGCTTGCTTATACTTGAGTCTACATCCCTTGTCCCTTGGAGCACTTTGTGTTCTTCCCAAGCTTTCCTTTGCTTGTGAGGTTGCTATCGAGAGATGGAGGATTGAGGTGGTGGATGCCTAGGTGGAGGACTCAGTTTCTCCGATTCGTAGACGTGCCGACAGATGTTGTCACTCATGTAATCTCTGATTTATATTAATAGAAATATATTTTCCTGTCCGATGATGTGCATTTAAATGAATATTGATTCCATGGATGCTTTTAATTTCTTATACATTATTGATTATATATGCTAGAGTAGGTCTAACACCATTATATAGCATGCGTGTCTTGTTTGTTGTTGTTGAGAGAGAAAATTGCTAACGCAAGCAGGATTGGAAAAACTCAACGGGGATCTACATCAACCGTCTGGAATAAGGTATGTTTTAAGATCTTTTAGTGTTAGATGTTTTATTTCTCTTGCATATTGGGAAGGGATTGATTTCTGCATTTTCTATGTCTGTTGTGGTACACCCCAATCCATAGGAAGTTTTCTCCATAACACACAAAGAAAGCTAACTAAGTTTCACCCACAACCTACAAGCACTTCATGAATAAGACATTAGACAGGAAATGAAATTGCACATTGAGTGATTAAACAAATCATAAATGAAACCAGCAAATGAAAATAATATGGGATTATCAATTATATATATTATAATCAGTCATGAAAATTACAAAAGAGTTTGGATCTTAGCTTGACATAGTAGCTTTTGAGCCTCCCCTTGCAAAGAACTTGAACCCCCCTACTATCTCATTCCCTTCTAGTTATACTTGTTACATCTCAAAAATGTTTGCTTAATTTCCTAATTAACTTTAGGTCAAGTCCTCGAACTGCAAAAAACAGTTACTTAACTACATAACTAACTTCTAGGTGTAGCTCTCGAAACTACTACAAAATGACTGCTTTACAAAATATACTATTTATCTTTTACAAAAATTGACTATATGACACTTGTCAGAAATGATCTTTTAAATATCTTTGGCTGCTTCATCGAAAAGTTCTATCCCCTCCAGAGCTTGTGTTTTTCTTTTGGTTCTTTGTTGCTTAGCTTCTAGGTCTTCAACTTTCTTTGATAGTTCTTGATTCTGCTGAGTTAAATCTTGGATCTTCTGCTCCAACTCTTCACACATGTTTTGTGTCTACCTTTTCCTCTTAAATGCTTCCTTCGAAACCACAATCAACTCCTGATAATGGTTATTAATATCCTCAAGATATTCTGTTAACCTTCTATTTTCCATTACCAATCCTTCATTTGTTTCATTCAGAAAATCTATTTGGTACTTGTACTGCTTAACACTTTTCTGAAGATTTTCATTCTCTGAATCTATGAATTTCCCTTCTTGAAATGAAGAAGCTCCTTCTGGTAACCAAGGGATATTTAATTTCTTAAAAATTTCCTCATCATTCTCTTTATGCTGCTCTGACTTGTTACAGAAACCTGTTTAGAATTATCTCCTTTAAAACAGAAATCTTTGAAATTTTCTTTAATTGTGTTCTTCATTAGAGAAGGCTTCTCAATCACTGAATCTTCTCTCTTATTCTCTTCCTGCTCAGAATGGTCTTCATCTTCTTTTAAATTTTCTTGAGATGAGGAATCTTCTAAGTCAATCACAGTAATCTTTTCCTTATCCAATTTTGGATTCAACAGTTTTTTCATATTCAATATTAATTTATTCTTTGGTCTCGTTTTAGGCCTCCAATTTGACTCACCTAACATTGCATAAGATTTGCCCCAAAATTTTACACTGGATATTAGTACTCCTTCCTTTTTAAATCCAACCATGGAGTTTCCCTTAGTTTTCTCACTAGGAACTTGTATGTCCTCTAATTCCATCTTGGCAGGAATAGAGACCTCTGTCATATTTCCTTGGATATCATTGATATCTAGATCAAGCTTAATTGATTCCTTTTCTTCTGGATGTTCTAAGACTATTTCATGTACTTCTTTCAAACCTTAAGATGTTTCCAACTGATTATCTTCATCAATCTTCTTTTGCTCTCCACCTACAGGATCTTTAAGTTTCTGTACTGAAGACTCTACTTGAGTAGTCTCTTCTACTACTTTAGAAATGACTTCCTTCTTCAATTTGTTAACTAGGCTGTGCGATTTATTCATTTGTCTCCTTTTTTACTGGTCCTCCTTTTCGCTTTGAAACCCTGACCATAACAAAAAGTAATCCCAAGTCTTACCTTTTTTCTGGAGCATGGTACTAATTATCAATTTTATCAATCCATGGTGGAAGATAGACTGTTTAATATGATCCTGATGTTCCCTTATCCTACTTGACATCTTTTGCAAGATTTTTAGGAAGAAAAAGGGGTGATTCATCTTTGACTCCTGACTCAAGTGCTATAGAAATATAATGTGATATTTAAAAATAGAAGCATATCTACCCTCATAGGTTACATAACTCTGCAAAATATTAATAGGCTCCCTCCATTCAGGCTTGAAATTCTGTATATGCACCCCCTTGCCCCAATCTGCTACAACATCAGGCAATAGGAAATTCTCTGAATTAAAGGTAAATGGCACTTTCTTGAACCAAAACTCATCCTCGTCAACTATACATGTGGCTTCTGCTATCAACTCTCTAGTTAACTCAATTTTTAGGGTATTAAAGAGGACTGTATCTTTCTCTAACCCTTGAGCGAACCCATATGAAACCTTTGAATGATAACCATCAAATTTTTCAAAATATTTAAACCAGCCTACTTTTTGAAACAATTTTGCACATTCAGGAAAAGTTTTAGCGCATTCCATATCTGAAGGCTCGATCCTATTAGTCTTGCCACTTCTCTTCATTTTCTATACTGAACCCTAACTGTTTTTTCCTTCATAAAATAGTTAAAACTATTTTGAAAGTATCTTATTACATAAATAGACTAAAGGATGAGAAAATTAATACCATAACTTGAAATTTCTCAATTACCCTTATCCATACTAACCCTCTATTAATACAAATTAGGATTCATTTAACAATTTCTGGATCTTATGGCATACCTATCACCATGATGGTTCGTAATGCCGAAAATTCACAACCCTGTCCTCATTCACATCAGACAGGTCTCCACAGTTCATCTTTGATAACCACGATTACACCCAAGCCATTTAATAATTTACCATGATCTTCTCAGCCTCATGTATGCCCGTCAAATTTGCCATTCATTTTGAACGAACCCCATGGATGTGCTATCATTAAAGTTTAAAAAATTCCAATCTTTGAGACTCAGGACAGTTGCGATTTTACCTACATAATCCTTACCCTATTTTGTACATTTGTCATAATGATTGAAAGATCCATACACGTATCATTTCTCCTTTTTACAGATGTTAAAACTCCATCATTTGCAATTTTGAACCACGAACAAGCCCATATTATGATTTTTTGAGTGCCCCGATTTGCTTGTAGTGCTCCAGTTCATGGTCCCTCGCCTTTGCGCTACAGGAATCTGTCTGACATACATTTTTGACAAATGGATTCAAAACCAAGGGTTAAGCAATATAATTCGACTTAGATCAAACCTTATGATAGATTCTTTTGACTTCTTAGAAAAATATACACCTAATAAACCCATTAAAAGTATAAAACTAACAAAATTAAATCAAATAAAAAAGAAATGACATTGAATCAAATAAAAAATGAGCTCATGATTCTAATACCCCAAAACCAAACTCAAAATTAAAAGAAATATGAAAAATCAATTCTTTGGAAATAAAATGTAATCTAGAACAAAAACTAGCTATAACACATTCTAAAGAATGTCAAATAAAAAGAGAAAAATCATGGATATTGGTAGCCAAAGTACCTAGGACCTCCAACAATGTTTATATGCTAGATTCCACACAAAGGGAAGAATGTGTATGGGGAAAGTTGATGAGAGTTGTATTTGACATAGAAGAATGGGACATATTAGCTTTTACAATCTAGTAAATATTTGCAAGAAGAATGTTGTGAGAGATATTCCCAAAATCATAAAACCTAATAGCATTGTATGCAAACCTTTCCAATAGGGAAAGCTGACATGGAAGAACTTCAAAACAAAAGAATATTCAACAACAAAACCCTTGGAATTGATACACACCGATCTTTATGGGCCAACAAGAACTAAGACCTTCAATTAATAACATTATTTTATGTTTGTCATTGATGACTATGCTAGAATGACTTAGATATGTCGCCTCAAGAAGAAATTTGAATCCTTTGAGAATTTTAGAATATTTAAGAATATTTGAAAATAAAACATACTTAAAGATCAAGATTCTTCGTTCATATAATGGTGGAGATATGTCTCAGATGATTTTGAAAACTTCTGTGAAGAAAATAGAATAAAAAATCAATATAAAATTGTTGGAACTCCTCAGCAAAATGGTAATGGAAAAGAAAAATAGGACTTTACAGGAAATGACGAGAACAATTTTTAAAAATTTAAATCTATCTGATGGTCGGGCCATTCACACTGTTGTTGACATATTGAACATGGCTCAACTCAGAGTAAACAATGATAAAAATCCCTATGAGATTTGGAAAGGAAGACCATCCTCCATTAAATACTTCATAATATTAAGAAGAAAATGTTATATTAAAAGAATAAATGATGACTTGGGAAAATTCAATTCCGTAGTAGATGAAGGCATCTACTTGGGGTACGAATCTCAACGTGAAACACCCCTAGTATGATGATACCAAATTGCTATAAGTATGTATGAATGAATGCAAGGCCAAACATATTGCATTATGGAATTATTAATATTAAAATCCAGAACTGGATATGTAGAGGCGGTACATTGAAGAGATAAGGGACTTATTTATTCACCAGATACAGTAAGGGGGTTGAAAATATCTTAGGAAGGGAAACCAAATTATGACCCCATTAAACCTTTAAGTCCCTAAAGTTACCTTATGTCGTGACTTGAGTCAAAATCGCCTTTTATTGACTTAAACCTATTTGATGTATATTGGGGAATTAAGTGTGTTTAAGGGAGTTCTTAGTTTTTAATTAAAAGGGAAAAAGTGTGGCTCATGGGAGAGCCCACATGGATAAAATATTACATGCATTACACTAATTCATGCAAAAATGAATTTGGTCCCCATCCGGTGGGAATCCATTACTACATAGTATGGGATAAAGAATGGAAAAAATGACCCAAGTGCAGAGGGAGAGATGGAGTATGAGGAAAACATGGGTGAATTTGTCAGTGATGAATATTTGAGAATCCAATTATGAGTCGGTGAATCCAAAATTATGAGTATGGTACTGCTGAAATTGTGTCCATTGTTGCCTCAGGTCATTCGAGTGAAATGGAAAATGGTGTAGGAAGCTAGATTGGTGGATTTCTGACACTGAAGGCAGTGATGTATCTGACAGTCGTGTTGTCAAAATGAAATCGAGGAAGTGAAATGCAATGTTTGGCATGAAATTTTAGTTAAACCAACTTCTTGTTTGTCAAAGTGTGAAATTAAAAAATTATGGGACTCGTGAGATGAATATCTGGTGAATGCATGAGTCTCAGCTCAAGGGTAGTGTTTTCTTGAGATATTAATGAGAAAAATTGACTACGGTTGGGTGGAGCGTGCCTCACGCATAGCCACTTTCACAAATAAATTTTAATTCATGGAAATTGGTGTTTTAATTTCTCATTATTATTTGTTTGATTAATGGTAAAACAATTTCCACAGTTTCATGTTCTAAGTTCTAAATTTTGGATATAAATGATGAGGTCATGTGTTGGTTGGTTGAATTCTTGTTTATAGAATAGGTACAAGCTTAATTCCATAATATGTTTGTTAAAAATTATAATTGCACTAACTAAATTACATGAATGGACAAATAAATATGTTGAAGAGTTTAATTCTTATTTTTCAAAAATGGGAGAAAATAGTTCTAAACATATAAAGGAATGATCCTAGGAGTTGTCCTTCTTCTTGAAAGAGCCATCATGAACCATGTTTGGGTCATCACCAAGGCTTGTAAATGTCAACCTTCCACACTAGTATGATCATCATAGTTAACACCTTCTGATTCTCAAATGTGATACATTTAACAAGGATGCTAACTATCCTAGAATTTTATGTCAAGATGTTTCTGAACATTTTTTATAAGGCCCATTTGAAAGTCACTCCTTGCTATGAGAATTGGAAAATCTTTCCCCATAGTGTTTTTGTTTCTACTGACTTCTTAGCTTCCACTCTTTTTCAACTGTGTTAGATTGATCTTGGGCATCATTTTCTTTGTGCTCTGGTTCTTCTTACCATACTGCTCCCCTTTATCAATGGGCATATTCTTTGAGTCACATAGATCCAAATTGTATCACCTCAAACTTTTCTGACTTCATCCTTGCATTACCTTTCCTCTTGTCAAGATTTGCAATCTGGTCCTAGGACCTGTAGCCTTAATAGATGCCAACTTCATATGGCTCTAGAGCAAAAAAGGACACCATCTTAATTTGAAAGGGAGGTAACACCCAACTTCTACCTAAGATGTTAAAATGTGTCTTTAGGAAAAGGTTTGGTAAAATATCAACAATCTAATCCTTCGTGCTCACATACTCCAGTTTCACTTTTTTTTCACAAACTTTTTCTCCAAGGAAATGGTATTTGATAGGTATGTACTTAGTATTTGAGTGCAAGACAATATTTTTAGAAATTCTTATTGCACTGGTGTTGTCACAGTAAATTGGTGTAGTCCGATTGCCGTTGACTTGGATTTCTTCTAAGGATTGTTTTATCCACAAGATCTGAGTGCAACACTCAACAACAGTTATATATTCGACAGCTTCAGTAGTAGACAATGATATATATGACTGCTTTCTTCTTGACCATGATATCAATTAATATCCCAAAAAAACTACATTACCACTAGTGCTTTTTCTATCGTCAAGACTACCTTCCCAGTATACATCAGTGTAAGTTGAAAGTTCAAACTTTTGATTTTTGGGATACCAAATCCCAAACTCAGAGGTACCTTTCAGATACCTAAAAACTCTTTTTACTACTGCAAGTGGGATCTTTTGGGGCAAGATTGAAATTTGGCCACAATTCCAACTGCTTGCATGATGTCAAGCCTAGAGGCTCTTAAATGCAATAGACTACCAATCATTGATATGTAGTAAGTGATATCAACTTGTGAGGACTGATCATCTTTATTGAGCTTGCAACTAGTCATTAGAGGAAATTTGGGGTCTAAAATGGGTCTTATAAGAAAACGAGCCAACAATAAATTCTTTGTGAGTTGGAATTCAAGAACCAATATAATTTCAATAAAATGAGTCAACCATAATGGTTGACTTGACATATTTGTCATTAAAAAACTACTTTTTTGTTCGTATTTTCAACATATCTCCCTGTTTTCATACTCAAATTTTGAGCGGGAGGGCTCGTTGGATGGGAAATTTAATTCCACATCTAACCAGTACCCACACTACATACTTTTGATGGACCCTGATACCCCAAAACCAAGAAATAACTGGAAAAATAAAACATCATCCTCACATTTTTTAGGTATTTCTTGGTTTTGGGGTATCGGGGTCCATCAAAAGTATGTAGTCTTGGTACTTTTCAGATACAGAATTTAATTCCACATCCAACGATCCCTCCTGCTTGAAAATTGAGTAAAAACACAGAGAGATATGTTGAAAATACGAACAAAAAAGTAGTTTTTTTATTTCTTCCTCCAAAATTAATAAATATTATTTTATTATTTTAACTATTATTTTATTATTTTCCTTAGGAGGCCCATTTTAGACCTCAAATTTCCTTTAATGATTTGTCATCCCAAATTTGCTAAGCATTTCTTTTAAATACTTGGATGTAGATATGAAGATACCTTCTGAGGTTTGAGAGATTTGTATTCCAAGAAAATATGATAACTCTCCAATCATGGACATCTCAAATTCACGTGCCATTACCTTAGCAAAATTATAGCTTAATTTATCATTATTACATCCAAAATTGATATCATTAACATAGACAACAATTATTAGAAGTCCATTCTTTTATGTTTTGAAATAGATCTTACTGTTTGCATTGCACCTTTTGAGACCTTGTTGAGAGAGGTATATGTCTAATCAATCATACCATGCCCGTCGAGCTTGTTTGAGTCCATAATGTCCACACGACATTCTCTTTACTAGGTTGTTTGAAACCTTATGGTTGTTCTGGATAAACTTCTTCATTTAGTTCTCCATTTAAGAATGCATATTTTACGTCCATTTGATATACTTTGAAATTCCTGAAACATGAGTAAGAAAGAAACTTTCTAATTGCCTCCATTCGAACAACGAGAGCGAAGATTTCATCAAAATAAATTCCTTCAAACTATGCATAGCCTTTGCATAGAAGTCTAGCCTTATTCAATTATTACTTCTCCATTTTCATTTAGCTTGTTTCTGAAAACCCATTTTGTTCATATTATATTTTTGTCTTTTGGACGACAAACCAATTCCCAATTTCCACTTTTCTTTATTTGTGTAAGCTCTTCTTGCATGGATTTGTTCCAGTGCTCATATTCATAAGCTTCCTTGAAACTTCTTGGTTCAAGTTTTGATAGGAGTGTCACATCTCTTTGCACTATTTGTCTTAGCTGCATTCCTTCGTCTAAGTTTCCAATGATAAAATTCTCAGGGTGATCTCTTCTAACTGATTTGAGAGAGGGCTTATGAGCTCGTGAGTTTTTACATGATAATGAAGGATTTTGTTTTTTGTTTTTTTGTTCTTTTTTTATGTCATTGCATTTCCATCTAGTACTTCATCAGATGACTCATCATCTGTTTCAACTTCTTCATGGCTTGAATGATTTTGATATAATTCCTCATCCACTTTTGCATCCATACTTTCAACATTTTTTCTTAGTCGTTTGTTGTAGAATTTATAACCTTTCCTTTTTGTTGAGTACCCTAAAAATATTCCTTCATCAGCTCTATCTTGAAACTTTCCTAGATGGTCATCATTTATCTTAATATAGTGCTTGCTTCCAAAGATTTTGAAATGTCCTACAGAGGCTGGTCTACTTTCCGATAGCCCCTATGGTTTTTTATTACTACTAACTCTTAACTAAGCTCTATTGATGATATACACAACTTCTGCCACTGCATCTCTCCAAAAGGTTCCAGTTAGTTTTTATTCTAGTAGCATAGTTCTTGCTGCTTCTTGAACTGTCCTCTTTTTCCTTTCTGAAATACTGTTTTGTTGAGGACTTTGGTTGTACAGTATTTCCTTTCGATACCATTTTGTTCAAAAAATATTTTGAACGCAGTTAGAAAAAATTCCACACCATTGTCGGATCTAAGGCATTTTATTTTATGATTGCTCTCATTTTCTACTTTAGCCTTGAAAAGTTTGAACTTCTCAAAGGCTTCAGACTTGGTCTTAAGGAACGTTACCTAGATCATTCTAGTATAATCATATATAAACATCATAAAATATCTCTCACCTTGTAGATTATAAACTCTTGTTGATCCACATAGATCATTGTGTACTAATTCTAGAGATTGTGAAATGGACTGATATATATTAGACTTGTAACTAGCTCTAGCTTGTTTCCTGTGAAGACATGATCCACATACCTTGTCTGCAGGCTTGGAGAGTTTTGGCATTCCTCTTACTTCCTATGCTCAACTGATTTTCACCAAGTTATCAAAGTTCAAATGGGATAACCTTTTGTGCCACAACTAGCTATTGTCATTTTGACTAATATAACATTTGTTTCCTTCAATTTCATCTAGTACATACACATTTCTAGTGGATCGAGTTCCTTTTACAATTATTCTTCGAGAACCATTTCTTCTAATTTCACAATGATTGGAAAAGAAGGTAATGTCATTATTGGCATCACAAATTTGACCTACACTAAGTATATAATGCTTTAGTCCATCAACAAATAGAACATCTTGAGCTTTAGCATTTCCTTTGAGGGCAACTTTTCCTTTTCCAATAATTCTTGTTGTCTTGTTATCTCCAAAAGCCACATCACCTCCCATTACCTTTTTCAAGGTAATAAATTTTTCTTTGTCACCCGTCATATGCTTGGTACATCCTCTATAAATATACCATTTTATTTCTTCCTTTTGATAATAAAGAGCCATCCCACATATATCTTCTGACTTTTCCTCTTCTTGAAGGATTTGTCTCAGTCTACAGTTTTTATAGTATGTGACCAAAATTGTTTCACTTCAAGCATTCATCTTCATTAGATAGTAAGTAGAAGGAGTTATTGGTGTGAGTCATAAATCTAATAGAAATATATTTCTCCCCTTCATTTCTAACAAAGTTTCTTCTCATGGGATCCCTGCACTCAAATGATGTATGACCAAACCTATAGCAATTACAACAATTTCCAAAAAATGTATTTTGATACCTGATAAAAGGTGATCTTCTTGGTAATGCAGAATTTGTGGAAGTAGGCTCTATCATACTTTTATTTTTATTTGAGGTATGTGTCATCCACCCTGTCCTTGTACCAAACTCAACTTTATTATCAGAATTTGGAGAACCTTCTTCCTTTCATAGTATTGAAACTTCCCTTTCTAATCTCTCATGTTCTTTCTCCCTCATAGATAGTAATATTTGAGCTTCATTCAAGGGCTCATGTATTTTTCTGAGATTCTCTTTATGCTTGGTAATATCTTCTTTTATCAGATTGACATCCTGATTCGTAGAGCACTCAGCTGGTTGGTTCTTTGGTTTGTGTGAGAATCCAATTCCACTTTTGTCTTCAACATTTCTTTGTTGAATAAGTAGGTTGTTCAAGTCGGTAGAGCTCTTCTCAAATTTCTGATTTAAATAACTTGTCCTTTTTAGATTTTCCTAAAGGGAGATAATCTTAGCATCCTTTTTTAGTAGATTTTCCCTTACTTCTTTTTCTATTTGATTTTTGGTTTCCAAATGATCTTTATCTTGTTTTTCATTAATGTTTCTTAAATTTTCTTTTCTCATCCAATGTAGCCACTAGTTCTGCTTAAAGATCCACAATCCCTTCATCGTTGTTCTTGGTAGAATCTTTGTTATCAAGGTCTTATTGATTCATAAACTGTATTTCGTTTCTTCCTTCAACAACAGATTCATCATCCACTTCATAATATGAAACTCCATCTTCCACTTAAGAGAAAAATGTTTGTTTGTCATTGAACTTTGTTTCATAGAAATTTATTCTTGGGTTTGGCCTATTCTTCCTTAACGAGAACTTGGTTGCAAAGTGTCCTATTTTTTCGCAATTGAAGCATTTCAAAGGAAGATTCCCTTGATATTTTCTTGTCCCTCTTGGAAGATTATTGACAAAATTATCCAACTCTTCATCTGAGACATCTAACTCTAATGAGCTAGCAACCCGATCTTCATTTTTCTGGTGTTTTTCTTTAGTCACCTTGAAGGTTTCCTCCTTTGGTGTGGGGTCCACAATCCTCATTTCATAGGAAATCAGGGTCCCATGCAATTGACTCAACTTAATATCGTCCAAACCCTCTCTTTATTCAATAGTTGATACCTTGGGATTAAATTAGGTTGGGAGAGACCTTACGATTTTTTGTACAACCAAAGTTTCATCCATAATTTCTCCAGGACCTATCATGGTGTTAAACACTTCTTCAACCCTTTGAAAGTATCCACCAATATTTTCTTCTTCTTGCATTTTGAGTCCTTCAAATTTACCTATCAAGCTTTGTAGTTTTTCCTTATGTACCTTAGAGTCACCATGACACATGGTAGCCAATTTCTCCCATATTCCCTTGGCAGTGGAGTAATTCATTACCTTGTAAAATTATGATTCATTTAGACAAGAAATGAATGCATTCATTGCAGTGGCATTGTTTTCACATGCTTTTATTTCATCTGGAGTAGATGGCCGAGCGTTGTCTTTAGGATAAATGTATCCATAAAGAACACTAGTCCAAATATCAAACCCAAGAGACATCAAATACTCAGACATGTGTTTGTTCCAGAAAACATAGTTTGTTCCATCAAATTTGGGAACATCTCTAAACTTGACTCCACCCATTGTTGATTGAGTGTGTCGTAAAACTCCTTCAAGTTTGTAAGACTTGATACAAGGAACCCACTCTGATACCAATTGTTAGACACAATGGCACACTGAGAGTAAGGGGTGAATCAATGTTTCTCTTTCCTTTTCAATAATCAGATATACAGACTTAATTCTTTAGAAAATAACTCAAAAATACACAACAACTTGATATAAGAATGAATTGATGTAAAATCTTTAATTCGGGATATATATATATGATAAGTTTCAATTCAAGGATCGTGCTTCAATGTAACACCCGGTTTTGACCCCATGATGATTAAGAGCGTACATGATGTATGTATTGTATTTGAATCATGGAAAGGAGCCCAAGGCCAAGGCCTTGCCATTGATTGATGTTTTGTGGATGGGTGATCAATGTTGATACTTATGGTTTTGGTGCTAAATTAAGCATAGAGAATTTTGAATATCATGTAAATGCACAATTTAATAAAATTCCACAACTAGCTATGGAACTGCAATGTGAAATGGGTGGGGGCATGATTCATAGAGGAATAGGGAGGGAGTTAAACCAGCAGATGCCAGGTGAGTGATTGCAGGCTAAATACTCATAAAACCCAGTTTAATCAGCATAAAAACCTTCGATGATTTATTGTTCAAGACGCCCAACCGACACGAGATGAAATGAATCCTTTTGGATAGAAATTTTGCTCCCGCTGGATGATATTAAACAACTTCTAGTTATCCAGCAAAATGAGCTAGCAACCATTGGATCTAGATCAATGGTGGACCCCAAATAAACTAAAGCAGATTTCATAAAGTATCGCGCCCGCCAAATATTTCCTTGCCTGTGCTAGTTCACTTAGTGAAATCGTTGTGCGTCGTCAATCTGTTTGATGGTCGATCCTAGCCGTAGATCTGTGTAAAATTTGCCCGTTCATTAGCTTGCATACCCTGGTTTGTCCATGTGCTCGTGCATTCAATTTTCTTGCACGAAAATGGTTGAGGCAGTTAATTCCTTGGGAAAATCAAGGCATGGAAGTCAATTTCGTGACTGAACAAGCCTGCAATTTGTAGAGGCTGTATTCTTTCTTCTGAAGCATGTAAAACCTAAGATTGTGTGCCCAGTATGTTGACCTAGTCTTCATCTAAACGTTGTGGTCATTTCCATTCCATTCTACCATTCAAGGGATCTATTGTGCATTGTTGTTCACTCTCTTGAGTCGCTGAGAAGGTTTTGTTTTTGATTGAGCAGTGTGGTTCATTGTTCAGAGTTGTTCAATCCATATACCTTGTGTTATAGAGTGGTCTGTAAACCTATTTCTTTATGTTACATAGTGGTGGTTTGTTTTACAGTGTTAAAGCTCATGTTGCTATTTTTTCCCTGTGGTTTGTTGTTATTTTCACCCTGGTTTGGGTTTGAACTGTATGCAAGACTAAGGAATGGAAGAGAAGAGGAATGGGATTGATAAACCTAGTGCAAAGAGGGACCTCATGAAAAGGTAAGAGTGGCTGGTAAATCTTCACTGCATACCTTGAATAGCATTGGAAGGGAAGGAATATCTCGAGGGACTGTGGAGCAGAGAAGGGGATGCTTCCTTGTGTTGGATATGTAGGTAATGTGGATCCCAGACCAGATAGACCTTGTGGAGGTGTCCCTAGCTCTTAAATGAGCCACTAGCTTAGTCATTCTACCTTTCCACTTCCTTAGCATCCTAATAAACCCAATTGGATATTGGCTTGGTTGTGTATTGTTTTGTTTTGGCCATGTATAATCTTTGGATTGACAACCTGAGCAACCCGCTATGAATGATGGCTTGGCTGAGTGCCTAATAAACCCATATGTGGCTTGGCTGGTCCTTATTATGGAATTTGGCTTGACTATGAACAGTCTGATAAACCCAAATATATGTTGGCTTGGCTAAGTAAGCCTGATAAACCCAGTATTGTTTGGCTTAAAGCATGCAGCCTGATAAACCCAACTTCGTGTTGGATTGGCTGGACAGTCTGATAAACCCAATTGAAGGTTGGCCTGACTGTGAATGATATGATATGGTTGTGTGTAAGTATGGTCTTCCCTAGTTCCTTGTGGAAATCATGCCCATATTGGGGGTGGAAGTGGTGTTGAGAGATTAAGGAACACACTGACCTATGGTTGGGTGGAATGTTGCAGCCACATAGCTAGTTGCAGGACAACTTAATCACCAAGATAATTATTCTTTGTTATTCTTGCTTATGTAATGTAATTGCTTATGAATGAATTTAATGGTTATGTAGAATTCTTATGAATATGATGAATTGCTATGTTCATGTTGAATGCTTGTGATGATTATGTAGATGTTACTTGTGTATGTTTCCCTACATTTTACTCCTATATATTCCTTGTGTTTTTGCAATGCATTTTTCTTAAGTCCTTGGAGGTTGGAAGCCTGTTACAGGGTTAGAATGCTTTTGACTTAGTGTTTCTTCCCCTTCAAATCCACCTGGGAAAGGCGAAAGGTGGAAAGTGGAAAAGAGTAGTTGAAACAAGGAAGAAGGATGGTTTTTGAATTCTCGAGTTCCAAGCGGAAGGTGGAAAGAGGGAGTGCGAAAGGATGAATAATGATTGAACCTTTCCGTTGAATGTTAAAGTTCCAATTTCCTTGTTTCGAGTGGAAGGAAGAAATCGAAAGTGCAGAAGGCAGAATAATGATTGAACCTTTTCATCGAATTTTAAAGTTCTGATTTCTGAGTTCCGAGTGGAAAGCGGAAAGCAGAAATGCGAAAGGCGGAGTGCAGAAAGAACAAGTTCAGTGTGGAAATGTTGTTTCTGATCGTAGAAGGGATCTGTGAAGGGAAGAAAGACTTTTAAATTTCTTTCAAAGCCTGAGAATGAAGGTGGAAGAGTGTGTTAACACCCATGCCCTGTGTATAGAAAGGAGAACAAGGGTTCTTGAAGTAAATTTTTTAATAATTCTGCATTATGGGGTATGGGGATGTTACATTCAACACATATTTCATACACCAACTACAACCGATGTTTATGAGGATTCAAGCTCTATTAGACTAACGACACCAATTGAGACTAATGGGTTAGGCTGCAACACGATAATTTTTATTGATCCTTTTCTCCACCTCGCCTTCCAAAAGCTTAGATTCTTAATTAGGTTTATTATCACGCTTCAAAACAAATTGAATTTTGTACTTCCAGATTGATCCAAACTCAGCGCTTCAATGTGTGTTCAGGAACCAATCTTCAAACCTTATCTTGCAATCTAAATTTGACAAGATATAAACAATTTGATTCTCCCCTCAATTCGTTGCACCAACATTTACAGCACCTGGGTCTGTCCTCAATTCATTGCACCAACCCTTACAACACCTGGGTCTATCCTTAATTCATTGTACCAACCCTTACAATAGGTATATCTGATCTGAAGCTTGCATCCCAAGGCTGTTGTATCACATACACATACACAAACTGGTGCCAATTTTGGTACCTTCATGAGTGACTAACTAATACAGTCTCGCTCATGCTACTCCTCTTTAACACCACACTTTCATCACTACATTGATCAAGATTTTTACTTTTGTATTTATATTCGATATGAACTAGAAATATTTATGATGGAGCCAACCTGTCAAAGAGTAATTTATTATCATGTTCATACTTTTATTTGGGGCCGACTTCAATACTTAGATATATTTATTCTTGTTCATGTTTTTATTTAGGGTCAACTTCAATATATGTAGGCTTTTAATTATGTTAAATCCATACCCCAATGGTCATCTTACCACAACTGAATTGTTCATAATCATCAACACCATAAGACTATCAAAGTCTCCTGCAAGATGTCATTTAGTCATTGATCAAAATTCCTTTTTATGGACTTCAAACCCATGTCAATTCAATGTATCTAGGTATGTTCATGACTTTACCTTCATCAATGTCCAAATAGAAACAAGATGTCAGTTTCAACAAGTGTGTCCAAGTGCTTTACCATACCACCATGAATGTGAGTGCAAAAACCGTTTTAGATAGATTTACCATCTCCAAGGATTCCATGAGCCCATTAACTAACAAATGACCACTGAATGGGTCATTTGGTCCTTCTTGCCATACTATCATATCCTTAATGCCATTTCATCAACCTTTATCTTACCTTTGTCTCCTTGTCACTCCTTTGTTGTCCCCTTATCACTCCTTTGACATTAATGGGTGTCATCAATGACAACCTATGTTCCAACAAACTCAACAAACTTTTCTCTTTTGTCACAGATAGAACCTAGTTGTTTCAAAGAAGCTAGTAATTACAAATGATGGGTTAAGGCTATGAAAGAGGAATTGTATCAAATTGAAAAGAATAAAACCTAGGAGCTTGTTCGAAAACCACAAAACAAGAATGTGATAGGGATCAAATGGGTTTTTAGAAATAAACAAAATGAATCCGGACATGTGGTGAGAAATAAGGCAAGACTTGTATGTAAGGGCTATGTGTAGATAGAAGGGATTGATTTTGATGAAGCATTTGCACCTGTAGCAAGAATGGAGGCTATTAGAATGTTTCTTGCCTTAGCATGTCACAAAAACTTCAAGGTTTATCAAATGGATGTCAAGAAAAAATTCTCGAATGGAATGTTAGAAGAGAAAGTCTATACTGAGAAACCAAAAGGACTTCAATTATTAAAAAAAAGGATTATGTATGCAAACTTAAAAGGGAATTGTATGGGTTGAAGAAGGCACCAAGAGCTCTGTATGCAAGACTGGACCAATATCTACGAAAATAAGGCTTCAAAAGAGGATCTACAAACAACAACATTTACGTTAAATTGGAAGAAGATGGAATGATCATCACAATAGTATATGTTGACAACATTATCTTTGTGAGAAACATTGATAACATGTGCAAAATATTTAGTGAAATCATGCAAAATGAGTTCAAAATGTCAATGTTGGGAGAATTGTCATTCTTCTTGGGATTGCACATTACAGAGTCAAACAAAGGAATTTTTATATCTCAATCCAAGCACATTCAAGATATGCTCAAAAAGGTTTCAAATGGAGGACTCCAAGATAGTGAGCACTCCAATGATCACAGGCTCCAAAATGAGCAAGAATGATGAATTTGCAAAGGTGAATAAAAATTGTGTAGATATATGATAGGCGGTTTACTATATGTAACTCGGACCATGCCATACATCATGCAAGCAGTCAGTGTAGTGGTCATATTTCAATATGAGCTAAAAGAAACTCATATTTAGGAAGTAAAGAGAATAGTTATCTATCTAAAAAGAACCTTGGAATTTGGTCTGTGGTATCCCAAAACTAAATTTTTTACTCTAAAA
Source organism: Pseudotsuga menziesii (assembly GCA_001517045.1). Lineage (NCBI taxonomy): Eukaryota > Viridiplantae > Streptophyta > Pinopsida > Pinales > Pinaceae > Pseudotsuga > Pseudotsuga menziesii. The sequence continues at coordinate 198,898 of LPNX010366659.1, read as the reverse complement.
ACATGCTCTAATGTATATTGGGAAGGATGAATCGATGATAGAAAGAGCACTAATGGATGTGCATTATTTTTGTGAAAGTGCTTGGTGTCATGGGTAAGCAAGAAAAAAGCCTCTATTTCCTTATCCATAGCTAAAGCCGAGTATATTGTTGTAATTGCATGTTGTACACAGATCTTATGGATGAAGCAGATTCTATAGGAAGTCCAAGTTATGACTAACCAATCAATATTAATATTCTGTGACAATACTAGTGCAATAAGCATATCCAAAAATCCTATTATGCACTAAAAAAAAACACATTCGTATCAAATATCAATTTTTAAGGGAACATGTTGAAGATCAAATTGTAAAACTGGAATATGTACCCACAAAAGAACAAGTTGCAGATATTTTTACTAAATTGCTTCCTAGACAGGTCTTTGAAAGTCTCAGGAAAAATATAAGGGTGATACCTTTTTCGACCCAGTATTGAAAAATAAGGGAGAAGGTGTGAGCTCAGGGGGAGTAGCATGATCAGATTGAGAAGACCCTTTTTCCATTGATGTCAAAGGGGTAAAAATTAATACATGGAGAGGAGTAATGAGAAATTAGAATTATGTAGTAACACCTGCACTCGAGGGCAGCTTGTTTTTACTTGGCGTTGATATCAATGCCAAAGGGGGGATATTCTTGGACCTAGTGTTTTCATTGATGTCAAATAGGTTTTGAGGAACCTAGTGTTTTCATTGATGTCAATAGGATTGGAATGCATGTGAAGCTTAAATCCAATTTAAATAAGTATATGGAACAAGGTTGTCAAAAGTAATGTGTGCGCAAGTCCCACCAAATCATGGGAACCTTCCCTCATAGATTAAGGACATGAAGCAGGAATTGTCACCCTTAGAATGGTCTATAATACATATGATAATGTAATTTAAAGTATTCAGCTTGAAGGATCGTTCATTGAAAACATTTAGGTTGACCCTATCATAATGTCCCAACACTTGTATCAATAAGTGGAGCGTCCTCCTTATTTGTGTGTGATGTTGAGAGTGCTATAGTTTTGAAAAGGAATAAAGGGGGATTCAAGGAGATCAAATAACCAATGGATCTCGTGCAAATTAGTTGTGAAGTCATAATTTAAATACACCATAGTTCAAGACAAAGCGGTGCATGGTCATAGTGACGTAAACAAAGGAAGCACAAACTCATAACTTTAAAAACAAAGTGGTGCATAGTTGTAGTGTCGTGAGTAAAGGAAGCACAAAGTTGTAGTTATAAAGACCAAGGGGTGCATGGTTGCAGCTGATTCAGGAGGATGTATAAATGGGTCAATTTTAAAACTCAAAAAAATGTAGTGGAAGTAGTGTCAGCATGTAGAGCTCATCAATCTGATTCTGACGACGTTTGTTTCACTCAAAATAGACTCCATATGGAAAAGTTATGATGTTCTGAATTTTTGGCCAAACAATGTTTTCCTATGCATAATTGGGAAAAAGGGAGGCCATGTGGCACCATTGAAAGGGTGGCATGCGGAATCCATATAGGTGTATTGTCACAAACCCGTAAAATACAAGAATTTTTTTTTCTATTTATATATGTACTTATTCATCGCAAAGTATTATCTTAGTTGTAAGGTCCTTTTGATTTGTTTGCATGGATAAATTTACATGGACTTCTTACTTGATTAATGACAGGGCTTGTCATCCGTCCGGTGTTGACTCTAACTATGACGACAACCAGTTTACATTCCTCACTAAGGTGATATGTTAAAGTTTGAAGTCAAAGAAAAGTTTGGTTTTGTTTTACCTATGATTAAAAATCGTAGGCTTTGGGCCTTTAGTCCCAAACTATAAGTTGCTTAGAAATCCGATTTATGTGTTTATACTTAACTTTTAACCTTACTCTATATAAGGTATTGGAATGCGTTGGTGTGTAAGCCTTGTGGGATTTAAAAGCAATGTGGGAGTAATAAATGTAAGGAATGAATATGTTATAAATTTTATGCCATGGTTTGGCATGTGGCCACGGGAGTCACAAGGTGGAGGCTAGCTGCGAGAAGGAATTTTTAATGAAGTGTTTAAATTTTTTGTCATAATCCTTGGATGCAAGTTGACAACATAGCCAGGCATAATGTTTGAAGTGGTTTTCTCGCATGATTTTTGTGGGGAAAATTGATCCTGGCCCTCCATCTATACCTTGTCGGATCTTTATCATTGGAAATATCTTTTAGGGTTTTAAGTCACATTCAATTGGTCGTAAGGGTTTTGTTTTCTGTTTTTCTAATGGTGGTTACTGGAGGTTTCACTCTAAGAATCTTTACTACATGATGGTGAATGAAGTGACCTCATTTATCATACTGGCATGTATGCCATTGTTTACTTGGTTTGTTGATGATATGCGCAACATTTTAAATATTTTTAATGGCATTTTGCTAGTATTTAAGGTGGATGGAAGCCACTTGGATTCCATTTGGTTTATGGAAACCTCCACGAGACTCTACACTATGACATCCATATTGACATTCCAATGAATTAAAGGTGAAAACATCAGTGTGCTTACTTCAATTTATAGTAGAGGGCTTTCCAAGCCAGCCAGAATTTAACATGTAAATTTGTTTGGTAAATTAGTTTTTCTTTTAGTCTTTACCCATTAATTACAATGCAATTTTCACAGTTTTTAGTAGGAAATAACTCAAAGGTTTGATTGTGCATGTAGAGGAATATAAGATAGCTAGGAGGAGCACACTCTTGGCCTTTTGAGCATCTAGTGAAGGTATAACTCTCTGGTGCTATATTTGATTATTAGATTTTCACTTTTTAATGAAATGTATTAACATTACAACTCTGTAATGGAAGGTGAGGCCAGGGTGCCACAAATGCTCACCCAAATGTTTGGGAGGAGCCGGGATTTTCCATTAGGGCCCAAGCCCTCAAACAAGAGTAGGCTTTCGTGCATGGCTTAGGTTTCCTTTGCTACAGTTTGGTGATGAGTTTAAAATATATCTTACTTCTTTTGAAAAGTACGTGGATGAAGGGTTGGCGTAAGGGCCAAGCGAGAGTGGTGACTGTTAGGATTATATAATCCTCCCTTGCCAATATATAGTCTATTAGATCATATTGTATAACTTAGGAGTCATTTTCTAGAGTTTGGTGCCAACATGATATTGGTTCCATTGGTGTCACTATTGCCATTGGTGCCACTGATTCCATTTTGTGTGCCATTTGGTGCCACAGGTGCCAATCCCTACACTTTAGGAGCCACTCTGAGTGCCACCAGCAACCTCCATCAGTTGGTTGTTGTATATAGGTAGTTATTCTAAGTTAACCTTTAGTTACATTCAGTTAGCCTCGTCTTTCAGTTGATTTAGCGCCAGTATTGCATGGCTACATGAGAGTAGGCATCATTTCTCACCTACCACATCAGTTTAAATTGTTTAACTGATTGATATACTGAATTAGACATGTGGAGTTATATTAGTGAGATCCGATAGTGATTTAGACACTTCTTGTTAGCCAGTCAGTCAAGATTGAATTGGTAGATTTGAATCTTATCCACATGATTCCAATTACTTTTATTGTAACAGTGTTGTATACTATTGGAATTAATGAAGATTAATGCTGTAATTTACTGATCAATTCATATCAGTTTTATCTGAAATTTTTCTTGTTCAGTGTACATTGTTTTTACTATTTGTTGTAATCTCATAGATCACATAAGGTTACCAATAATACATACTAAAACATATATATCTATAAATCAAAGACAGGAGACTAGAACATATAGAAAAATAGATTATATTATTGCAATGAGTTCATACAAGGCAGAGAACTGAACTGAGTTCTTGTTTGGCTCAACAACCTAATATATACAATTTACAAACAGTTACAAAATAACTACCTGTCGGTTCGGTGAACCGACATGACTTTTAGTTAGCCGACTTAATCTTCTAGTTTAGTCGACCGACCGACTTAGTCGGCTGATCGACTAAGTCGGCCCATCGACTTAGTCGACTGATCGACTAAGTTGGTCTTCGTTCCAGTCGACTTATGTCGACTTGCTCCTTCATACATCTGCCCCACGAACAAAACGTTTCTTCGTCCCGAAGAAACAGGGAGTTACAAAAAATATGTCTCTATCGGACTCTTCCAAAATGCTATTATGGAGGGTTGTACAGACGAATGGTTGGCCTTTTCTGGACGCAAATCTCAACAATGGTCGGGGCTGTGATAGCAAGTTGATGCTGAAAATCTGTCCAACTCTGCAAAGCTTTCTGGATGTCGATAGTTAACATAATTAAGTTTGACAGGACCGACATCTTCTCTAATAAGGGGACTTGCATGATCTTCTCCATTTTGGGACCCAAGGACTGATTCTGCTCTTCTACTATGTTGATAAGTCGTTTCATCTGTGGGCAGATGATGTCGAATTTTTCTAAGTTGGGAAGGGCTTGTTGGACCCACTGGTGTGCTTCTCGTTCCAGCTTTTGCAGTTTGGTTGTCTCCAGCACAATCTGTTCTTCTATCGTCTGCCTGAGTGTTGCCTCTGTCGTCTTCCTATTCTCCAAAGCCTGAATGCCTTGGCGGGTCTGTCTTGTCTGCTGATAGACTTGCCCATAGTGAGCAGGCCAGTCTCTTAAGACTTCTTCGGTAACGACAAACTCCTCCATGTGGTCCTATAGCACGTTGTATGCCTCTGAGAAGGCAGTGTGCTGTGCCAGTAGCCACCAGGAAGTCTCTTCCTTCTGCTCTTCCTTAGTTTCTTGTAGACGAGCCTGGACGGTCAATACCATGGTCTCGAAGAGCTGATATGCTCTTTCCAACGGTCTATCTGTGTCGACTTCAATAGGGCCTGGTATCACAGACTGAGCTAGAGCCCTACATTTGCCGAGAAACTCTACTTGTTATGCATTTTTGTCCAAGAGCTCTTTAGTTTTTCGTGCAGTCCTTGTATTTTCTTCCTTGGCCAAAGTCTTGAGGAGTTGGCCGACTTCTATGTCGGTCAACGAGCTTGCATCCTTTAAGCCGATCCGAAGTCTGGAAGGATGATGCTCTTTCTTCTTCTTTTGTTTTTCTGTTTCTTTTTCCTGGATACCTGCAACAGTTGAGGGGGTTTGGGTGGTTGGTGGGTTTGAAGTCGATGGTTTTTCCTGGATACCCGGCAACGGAACCAATGTTGTAATCTCACAAATCACATAAGGTTACCAATAATACATACTAAAACATATATATCTATAAATCAGAGACAGGAGACTAGAACATATAGAAAAACAGATTATATTATTGCAATGAGTTCATACAAGGCAGAGAACTAAACTGAGTACTTGTTTGGCTCAACAGCCTAATATATACAATTTACAAACAGTTACAAAATAACTACCTGTCGGTTCGGTGAACCGACACGACTTTTAGTTAGCTGACTTAATCTTCTAGTTTAGTCGGCCGACCGACTAAGTCGATCTTCGTTCCAGTCGACTTATGTCAACTTGCTCCTTCCTACACTATTCCACTGCAAAATTCTACCTTTCAATTGTACTCATTTCCTGTAAATCAATGGTTCAGTAATTCAAACATGGTATCAGATCCTTGTTCAAGATAGCAACAAGTATGTCCAATCTCCATTGTACACCAGAACTAGCTGGGTTTCCACATAAATCCTGCAATATTTTCCTTGCTAACTCTAGGTTCGTCAAGAGAATTCTATGCAGGTGTGGCATGCCCTGAGAAAGTGTACATGTAGAGGTGGAAGGATTGAAACTGACATGATTGCGAATTGATTTTGGTTTTTGTAGTGTTACTTTCAGGTACCTCCGTAGCTTGTTGAGGAATTGACTAATCAACAGTAAGATTGATGGATTCTTCAGCTCTTGTACCTTGAACCCTTACACCCTTCAACTATGTTGATTGGAAGGAAGATATGTAGGTCTCCTTGTGCAAGCTTGGTCTTTTTAGGATGACAATGAGCGGAGAGACAGAGACCCATCACCCTTTTAAGAAAATTAAGTTCTTGAATCGGTTGGATGAATCCTTTGGCTTCCTATGCACTCATATCTCCAAAGGATATTCTCTTTCAACTTGAGGGATTGAAGACTCTATATGAAGATTGGGAGAATCTTGAATCATTTTTGGGAAAAAAATATGAGCTTTGAGGGTGCATATTGGATAATGAGCTCATTGCATCCTAGCAGTTTCAAAACTATTCAACAGTTTTTCACAAAATTCAAGTCACTAGCACTGCAATGTAAAAAATGTGGAATAGAGAGGAAAGGTGAGCAACTGGTTCTATCAGTATTGAGCAATATTGGATCAAAGTATTTTGTCTTTGTCTCTACCTTCCATTTCGAAAGAGCTTCCATCCCCAATTGCAATATGCCTTCTCTAGATACTTTTGTTGAGTCCTTAATACATGAGCAGGATAAAATGGTTCAAATGGGAGCGATTCAAACCTCCAATAATCAAGCTCTATTCATGTCAGACTCAAAAAATGTGCAATCCATAGAGAAGCAGAAGGGGAAGGAGCTCAAATCCACTGATTTGAAACCAAAAGAGAATCAAAGATCTTCCGAAGGAGCCTTGGGATCCAAGAAAAAGAAAAAATTCAAGAATACTAAGTGTCCATACTATCTGAGAGGATTTCATCCTTAAATCCAGTACATGAAGAAGAAAATCAACCAATTGTCAACCCTCCTTTAACAAAACAATATTTCCCTTCCACAAGGAGAAAATAATTCTGATGTTGGACCACCGACAGAAGATGATGAGAGGTTACATGCCTTGAAAGAAAGCCTCTCTCAATAGAAATATTACTTGATAGATTCTTGAGCATCCAACCACATGGTTTCCTCCAATGAATCCTTCACCACTCTCAATCTCACAAAAGGGCCTACTATTCATATGGTTGATGACTCTTAGATGCCAACAATAGGAAGAGGCTATATTAAAATCCAGCATGGAGGGTTCATAAATGTACTCTGTGTTCCCTCCCTTGCAACAAATTTGTTGTCTGTATATTAGATGACCCACATTGGCTCACCAAAGCAAGTGGTATTCGACCCTGACTCTATAGAGATAACATATATCTCAACTGGGAATATTAATGTGAAAGGTATTGCATACCATGCCTCCAAGGCATATGCATTCTCACATTTCATGCCATACTTATATCCATTACAACCACAACTTCTATGCGAAGCAGATAAAGGTATCAAAACTCCTTTAGCTCCATTTGTAGATAGAGATTTATTATCCAACATTTCATATTCAGATTCAGAAAAAGAGGAAGACCAACATATTTTTGATATTGAGGATCTATATCTAGATCCAACATCCACTTCATCTCAGCATCCTAAATGGGATCAGTAACTCATTAAAGAAGTCGGGGATGTTACTGGGGATCCAGATGATAAAAGAAGAACGAGGTCCCAGTATTAGAAAGAGTATGTTGTAGTGTACCACACAGATCCACTTCACCTTGAGAATTGTTTCATGATGTTGGGGTCATATCCTCAAGCATTCAGAGAATATTTCCATGATCCAAGGTAGAAAGAAACTATGGATGAGGAATTTGATTCGCTACAATACAACAAAACTTTGGAACTTGCCTCCTAACCTCCAAGGAGGAAACTAGTTCAGTGAAAATGGGCTTACAAGACCAAGATAACCTCTGATGGAACCACAACCAAGTACAAGGCTCGGTCAGTGGCCAAAGGATACTCATAGATTCAAGGTTTGGAATAGAATGAGACATTCACTCTAGTAGCGAGAATGGACTCCATCAGACTTGTCTTGGGAATTACAGCTTCAAAGAGATGGGAGGTACATCACATGGATGTGAAAAGTGCCTTCCTCCATGGTGACTTGAAGGAATATATTTAAATGAAACAACCTAAGGGGTACATTGAGGATCCTTCCTTATTTTGCAAACAAAGTAAATCACTATATGGGCTCAAACAAGCCCCAAGGGCATGGTATTCCAAAATGGATTCCTTCCTCATGTCACATAAAATTAAAAGATTCAAATCAGATTGCAATGTTTACATGTAGAATAAATAGGGATCCTTGCTATTGATTGTTTTGTATGTGGATGAATTGCTCATTACTAGCAACTATGTTGCTGGATTGAGAAGCATCAATTCAGCTCTGAACAACGCATTCTCTATGAATGATCTAGGACTGTTAAGACAATTCATTGGTCTCGAAGTAAGTCAAAAGACTTCGGGAATCATGATCTCACAGTCCAGATACTCATTAGACATGATCAGAAGATTCCACATGGAAGACTGCAAAGAAACCCCTTTTCCTTTCCTCTCTAGCATCGTGCTAGAGGAAGGTCGCTCTACACCATTGGTAGACAAAACTCTTTACAAAAATATCATTGGGAACCTTATATATCTCACACATTCGAGACCTGACATATCCTATGTTGTGAGTGCTACTGAAAGGTACATGTAGGAGCGACATGAGTTGCATTAGAAGGCAACAAAGTGTATCTTGCACTATGTGCAAGGTACTAGAGATTATGGGATCCATTATGCAGCTGGTGCACAGCTTGATCTCATAGGATTCACAGATTCAGACTGGGATGGAGATGGGAATGATAGAAAATCCACTTCAGGATTTGTGTTTATATTGGGATCTGAGCCAATTTGTTGCTCCAGTAAGAAGAAAGCAGCACTTGCACTCACTTCAGTAGAAGCAGAGTATAGGGGGGTTGTAAATGTTGTTATTCAGGAAGTTTGGCTACATGTCATCCTGACAAAGTTTGAGATTCTCACCTCACCTTCATTGGACATCTATTGTGACAACTAGAGTACCATAAAGATATCGCATGCATTATATTCGAGAACTAGTGCATGACAAAACTATCACACTGCATTACTATCCTATAGAGGATCGAATTGCAGACATATTCACCAAGTCCTTCACATAAAAGAGATTTGTCTTTCTCATATCTCTTTTAGGTGTAAAGGCTTGATTCATAGTTCTTGTTCCTGCTTATTTTTTGACGGTGGGGATTTCCCATGAGGTTTTCCCCATTTTCCTTGGTTTATTAAGCAACTTTTCATTCTTTTAGATTGTAATGGGTGACTTTTGGCCTAGTTTCCAGGGCCCAAAGTTTTCCAAGTTAGGAATAAGGGGGGGTGTTAGGATTATATAAGCCTCCCTTGTCCATATATAGTCTATTAGATCATCTTGTCTAACTTAGGAGTCATTTGCTAGAGTTTGGTGCCACCATGATATTGGTACCACTCATGCCATTGGTGCCACCGGTGCCATTTGGTGTCATTGGTGCCAATCCCTACATTTTAGGAGCCACTCTGAGTGCCACCAGCATCCTCCATCATTTGGTTATGGTAGGTAGGTAGTTATGCTAAGTTAACCCCTAGTTACATTGAGTTAGATGTCTTTCAGTTGAGTTAGTGCCAGTGTTGCATGGATGCATGGGAGCAAGCACCATTTATCACTTACCTCGTCAGTTTAACTGGTTAACTGATTGATAGACTAAATTAGACATGTGGAGTTATACTATTGAGCTCCGATGGTGATTTAAACACTTCTAGTTAGTCAGTCAGTCATGATTGAGTTGGTATATTTAAATCTTATCCACATGATTCAAATTCTCCTTATTGTAACAATGTTGTATATTGTTGAAATTAATGAAGAATAATGTTTTAATTTACAGATCAATTCTTATCAGTTTTATCTAAAATTTGCCTCGTTTAGTGTACATTACTCTTACTATTCCACTGCAAAATTCTACCTTTCAATTGCACTCATTTCCTGTAGATCAATGGTTCAATAATTCAAACAATGACAGGGCTACCTCCTCTCAAGTTCATTCGCACGCTGTCCTCAGGTAAGGAACCCTATCCTAAGCTTTGTTTATTGGAAACAAATTCATATTTTATATAACTGCAATTATACTAATGATAGCAGGTTTTCCTTTATGCATGTATATAATAGTGTGACTCCTTTAATCAGTGCATTGGATTCGTTGCTTCATATTCAAGGTATACCTTGATTTTCTAGTATACCAAAGGGCAGAGTTCCAGGGATACTATGCTCAAAGTGTTGGGGAGAGAGGGATTTACCGCCTCTATTGAATTTAAGATAAGTTTATTTAATAAAATTTTGGGTTTGTAATACAAAAAAAGATATTGTAGGGTGATTGGCATACATCCATCGTAGATTATACAGTTTTTATTTAATTGTTAATGTGATTTGTATATAGATCTGATTTGTTGGATCTCCAGATACTGGAACTTGATTTGATTTGAGTTATTGCGATTGTAATTCTTATATCCTTTAATTAAATTTCTTATTTATATCTGTTAGAATCTTAGACAATTACTTGGTTTTGGATGTGTATATTTTTCTTAATATATAAAAATTGGAACATAGTCTGGTAGTTGTATGTCAATTTGTGTTTCGATTGCATATTTATTAGTTTGATATTTTTCCTTAGTTAACTAAGTATTTTATTTTCATATTTGTTAGATCTATAAATATTTTTACTAAAACAGAGGCTTGTATTAGTATCTAGATTTGTATTTTCTTATACAGAGAGGAAATCTCTACAGGAAGCCTCTCAGCTCTAAGATGTTGCAATTTTAATCTTAAATTAGTTTATTATACCTTATAGTATATAAATCGAATCCTCTTGTCTCTCCCTATTATGTCTGATATTTGTTAAAGAACGAATATTTTGATTGATAGTTAATTAACTCAATATTGGGACATTCTATAGAACATTGTATTTGTTTACACTTTAAATTCATTTTTTATTGTATAAGAAAAGTAATTTGTGATTTTCTACATTCCTGTACATAAGTAAAATAACTAATAACATCGTATAAAGCAATAATTAATAATAAACACGTTAAAAAAGAATATTAATTGATACATTGTATAATCTCAGTTTATAATACACTCAAAATTATAATCTACTTTCAGGCTGTAATTATCATGACAAAAGCAGTAGATAAATTTAGTAAGGAACCTATCACCACTGTCGAGAAAACAAAAATAAAGATGTCATTCCTCACAACCAACTCCTAGAGCATCCAAAAATTACTTGCTCCAGAGCCCCCAAGCCTGTTTTTTGAACCACAAGGGAAAATTCTGATCAATGCGCCATCTTTATGCATCAATAAATTATTTCTCCATCCATCACAACCTCGTTTTTATTTGATGGACATATTATTTTATTGTATTTGTCTAGGACTTGGTCATTTATGAGCCTCCTTCTCTTTAATGCTCCACAAGGAGTCTTGACCTGATTTTGGGGAAGATTCCTCCTGCATCACTTGAGTTCTCATTTAGCAGCTTTCACCATTTGTCATTTCCCCTTGTGGTTCAACAAACACTCTTTTAATGACTACTTCAGTTATGATTCCTCTCAGTTATTTAATTAATCAATAATAATAATTCCATTACATTTATTTTGAATTTATTTGTCAAAATATTAAAAAATATATATATTCAAAGTAAATAAACAATTTAACAATTGTTTGGTGTATTACATACACCTCCCCTTTAAGAATAACACCGTCTTGGATGTTATTATTTCTTTGTCCTTTTATTCGTTCATTATTTCACTCTGAAATAGGAATGGATATGTCTTTGACATATTACTTTCCAATTCCTAAGTGGAATCCTCTAGACTAAGGTGCTTCCATTGCACCTTGACTTGTCTGGTGGTACGGTTCCAGATTAAAAGTTCTCTCCTATTGAGAATACATTCTGATTCCACTTGAAATTCTCCTTCGTATTTGACTTGTATAACATTCTAGTCAATCACATGAGTAGGATCATAAACTTATTTATTTAAAATTGAAACATGAAAAACATTATGTACTTTTATTGTAGGTGGTAATGCTAATTAATATGCCACTGATCCAATTTTTTCTAAACTTTCAAATGGTCTACAATTCTTGGGCACCAACTTTGAGTATTTTCCCAACCTTAAGGAGTTTTTCCTGGTTTTTACCTTTACATAAACATGTTCTCCTACCTGGAACTCTCGTGGAATTCTTTTTAAGTCCGCATAACTCTTTTTCCTACCATGGGGAACCTTCAAATTATGTTGTACATGTTTCATTGTTAGTTACATGTCTTTCAATATTTAATGACCTAACATTAGTCTTTCGACAGGACTGCTCCAAGAAATTATAGTATTATAGTTTTGTCCATATAGTATTTCAAATGGACTTAATCCAGTTGAGGCTTGAAAATGATTGGTATATGCAAATTCTACCAGATGCAAATAATCTTCCCACTTACTTAGTTTATCCATTACATACATTCTAAGCATGTATTCCAAAACCTGATTTACTCTTTTCATTTGTATGTTGGTTTGAGGATGATATGTAGTGCTAAAATTGAATTGCGTGCCTAATCCTTTAAATAAGGCCTTCCAAAAATTTCCCGTAAATTTTGTGTCTCTGTCTGAAATTTCTATTCTAGGTGCACCATGCAATATGAAAATTTCCTTCATAAAAATATCATAAATATTAATATCCTTGTATTTAGAATTTATTAGAGTAAAGTGAGCTACCTTACTCAGTTTATCTACCATGACCATGATTGAGTTGTGTTGCTTAACATTCTTAGGTAATCCAATTATGAAATCCATATTGATAATTTCCCATTTCCATTTTGGAATAGGTAATGGCTATAATAATACGGCTAGATGTTTATGTTCAACCTTTACCTATTGACATTCAATATAGCATGCTAAATATTATGCTTCTTCCTTTTTCATATTAGGCTAAAAGAAATCTTTCATTGTCATGGTAATCATTTTTTGATATCCAGGATGTCCTAAATAAGGTATTTTATGTAATTCATCCATAATAATTAATTTAATATCCTATGAATTAGTTATATATAATCTTTTTTGTGTAATAATAACCCTTTTTTATTCAAACGAAAGTATGTTTTTAATTGGTTTACTTCATTTTCTGCGGTCTTCTCTTTTAATTTCTGATACTCTTTATCAATTTTTTATGCATTTTTAATTTTATCTTATAAATCTATTTCATACATGTTTCTTGTTGTTGCATACAACAAATTCGCATGATGGCTTATAGAGTGTTTTCCACTTTATTTTCTTTTCCTTTTATATGTTTTATTTCAAAATCATATTCACTTAAAAATGATAACCACCTAGGTTGTCTAGTGTTAAGATTATGTTGTTCGAATAAGTATTTTAAACTTATATTATCAGACATTAATAAAAGTCTCTTTCCGATGAGATAATGTCACCACATTTTAAGCGCATGAATGATAGCAGCTAATTCTAGGTCATGAGTAGCATAATTCTTCTTGTGTCCCTTTAGATTCCTGGACTCATAGTGTATGACATAATTTTCCTAAATTAGTACTCCACCTAGACCTTCTTTGCTTTTGTTCGTACATACAAAAACAAATTAAATGGATCAGAAATTTTTAGAATAGAAGTTGTTGTTAATGAGTGTTTTAATTTATTAAAATTCTCTTCTCATTTTTCGTTCCCATCACATTTTTTACCTTTCTTTTGTAATGAATTTATAGGGTATGCTATCTTATAAATCCTTCAATGAATTTATGATAGTAGACAGTAATCACCATAAATGATCTTATATCAGTTACGTTCTTTGGGACAAGCCATTCAGTGATAGATTTAATTTTATCGAGATCTACCAATATATCATCCTTAGACACTACATGTCCTAGATATTGAATTCTCTCTTTGAGAAAGTCACACTTGCTAAACTTGACAAATAATTGTTGTTTCCTTAACACTTGTAGGATTATTTTTAAGTGTTCTTCGTGATCTTATTTATTTTTAGAATAGATTAATATGTCGTCGATAAAGATGACTACAAATTTATCTAAGTATTTATTTAATATATTGTTCATTAAACACATAAAAGTTGTTGGGGAATTTGTTAACCCAAAGGGCATTACGACAAACTCATAATGACCAGATCTAGTTCTAAAAGAAATCTTAAAGATATCCTCTTCCTTGATATGTACTTGATGGTATCCGGATCAAGTCTATTTTTGCCAAGATTGTTTCCCCTCAAAACTGATCAAATAAATATCGTTGATAAGAGGCAAAGGAGCGCCTCAACTGTCATAAATACTAATTTCCCTAAGTCTAAACGATGGAAAACACTGCATGAAAGCAAATGAATGTGCCTAAGGTCTAAGACTATGGTACTAATATGGATTATTACTCTAACACCCCCCCTTAAGCCTTACTTAGTACTACTTAACCAAAAATATCTTGGAGGCCTTGGAAACAAAGGCTCAAGTCACCTCATACAACATAAAATTTTATTTGTCCATAGAAACAAGGTAAGGTGGAAAACCACATGGGAAAAAAACCTCCCCTCGAAAATGGACATGGAGCCAAAAATTTGAAAGTGAATGGTAGCCATCACCATGTAGCACCCACTCCAAGAAGGGATCTCAAATAGGTGAAGGTCTTCTATGTGAAGCTCTTGGTGAAAATGTCAGCAGTTTGCTCTGCAGATGGGAAATACTCCAAGGCTATCACTTGATCATGCACCAAGGTCCAGATGTAGTGCATGTGTATCTCAATGTGTTTGGTCCTCTATCTCTGCACTGGGTCTATGGAAATATTGATTTCACTTTTATTGTCACACCAAATGACTGTGGGTGAATCCAATGCAACTCCAAGTTCCTGGAGAATACCTTGCAACCACACACATTGTGTAGCTACGTTCATGGCTCCTCTATACTCGACCTCATATGAAGAAATGGAGATGGTGTGTTTTTTAATGCTTGAACATAATATGGGAACTTGTTCTAGCATGAATACATATCCTTAAGTGTACTTCTTTTCATTTGTATCTCTAGCCCAATAAGAATCAGAAAATCCCACTAGTTCTAATGGAGAACCAACAACATAGTGTACCCCGAAGTGTCTGGTTCCTTGCACATAGTGAAGGATCCTCTTGGATGCATTCCAATGGATCACATGAGGCTGCTGCATATATCTATATAAATCACCTACAACATATTCCAAATCAATTCTAGAATGTGTAAGATACAACAAACTCCCGACTAGTTGTCTATACAAAGAGTTGTCTACCAATGGAGACTCACCAACTTTACCTAGTTTGATACCAGAAAGGAATGGAAACTCGGTTTCCTTACATTTATACATATTAAACTTAAATAAAAGGTCTGAAGCATACTTTTTTTGGATTACCTTTATTCCTCTTTCATATTGCTCAATTTCTAAACCAAGAAATTGCTTCAACAATCCAAGATCAGTCATGGAAAACTCACTATGCAATGAAGACTTAATTGACCCAGTTTATTTGGTGCAGATACCTATAATCAAAATATCATCAACATAGAGTAAAATTACCTTCAATA
This sequence comes from Pseudotsuga menziesii, assembly GCA_001517045.1. Lineage (NCBI taxonomy): Eukaryota > Viridiplantae > Streptophyta > Pinopsida > Pinales > Pinaceae > Pseudotsuga > Pseudotsuga menziesii. Next base: position 183,527 of record LPNX010366659.1, on the reverse strand, counting down.
CATAACCAACATTCTGCAAATAAACATTATGATCATATTTTCATCTTTCAAAGCCGAGTGATAGCAGAAAATTGTCCATCTTGGCATACCAAGCCCTTGGGGCTTGCTTGAGGCCATAGAGAGACTTCTTTAACCTGCATACAAGAAAAGGATCCTCTTGGAAACATTAATGTTATTTCATATATATATTTTGATCTATCTCACCATGAATAAATTCACTTTTAACATCCATGTGGTGAACCTCCCAGCGCTTGTATGCAACAATGGCTAAAACTAGCCTAATAGAATCCATCTTTTCAACCGGTGAAAATGTCTATGTATATTCCACTACATGGACTTGAGAGAAGCCTTGGGAAACAAAAATTTCCTTATAATTTATATCATAACCATCAGCAGCAACTTTGTTCCTATAGACCCATTTGCATTGCACTAGCTTCCTCTTGGAGGGCAAGGGAACCAATTCCCAAGTCTCATTTTCCTGTAGAGACTTGAACTCTTCTTGCATGGATGTTTTACATATTGGGTTAGGTAATGATTCCTGATATTTTTTAGGATAATATACAACCATAATGAATCATTTCTCAGCAACAACCACTTCACTTGCAGAGAAATCAGTGTGAAATTGTGATCTAGTATTTCTAGGATCTAGTGGATTCCCAGTCAAATCCCCAGCTGCTTATATGGTTTTCTCAGCCCATTTGGGATGAATGGGTGAGCCATGATCATAATCATAATATTAAATAATATTAGACTCATAAATATCAGAAATATCAGGAAAATATTCATCACTTACATCATCTTGTTGTGGAGGAGATGAGCATTCCCCTGGTGCTAGTTCGAGCTCTGGCATGAGTTCTTCTTCGAATTCCACACTTCTTTCAATGAATTTATTTTGAGATGGGTAATAAAATAGATTATATCCCTTTTTATATTCATCATAACCAACCTTCATGCACTCTTTTCTTTGAGGCTGCAAGGCCTTTCTCTTCTCTGAAGGAATCCTAGCCCAAGCCCTTGAGCCAAAAATCCTGAAATGAGAAATATTTGGCTTGTGACCAAACCAAGATTCATATATTGTTTTGCAATCCACTGATTTGTGAATAGATATGTTTTGGATGTATGAATAATAGTTGATGGATTCATCCCATAGATTAGGATTTAAATCCTTGGCTTCAATCATGCAGGTTACCATCTCCTTGAGAGCCCTGTTTTGGCACTCTTCCACACCATTTTGTTGTGGTGTGTAGGGGTCTGAATGTTGCATTTGGATGCCACATTATTCATAGATCTATTGCAAACTCTTGTTCACATACTCTTGGTCATTATCTATCCTAAGGACTTTGATCTTATTCCCACACTGATTCTCAACTAGGGCTTTCCAAACCTTGAGAGTCTCAAAGACTTCATATTTGAGTTTGAGAAAGTAAACCCAGCAAAACCTTGAGAAATCATCTATGAAGGTCAACACATACCTTGATCCTCCATATGAAGGTGTAGGGAGAGGTCCAGTAAGATCTTAATGCACCAAACCAAGAACTTGAGTAGGTCTTCTTGATTTCTGTTTCTGATAGCTGCACTCTGGATTCTTTCCCACCACACAACCAATGCATGGGCCATTGGAGATCTTGATAGAAGGAAACCCTTCCACCATGACTTATTTTCTTAATTCCTAGAGGTATCTTTAGTTTATATGGATGAACCTATCATGCAACAGCTTTCTTGACTCACTGGCATGAGTTAGGAGCGCATTCCCTCTGGAGTAGGGAAGGAAACGGGAGAATTCATACATCCTAGCTTGATGATCAACAAACCCCAATGCCACCACCTTGTTGGTAGAGATTTCAGCTATATCCACCGTGTCTAGAGTAAATGTCACTCTCTTAGCTTCACCAATGTGTTTCATTTGGTACACTGAGAGTAGCTTCGATTCCAAGTATGGTACAAACAATACATTATGTAAATACCCATCTTCAAGATTGATCATGCCAATCCTTTTGGCTTGGATCTATGAATCATAACCCATTCGAACAGTTGGGCCACTATCAGAATACATGGATGTGAAGAAATATTTGACAGAGGCCATGTTCCTTATTTCTCCCGATCAATGTTGAAGGAAGAAGAATATGAATAACCAGCAACCAATGCATGGCATCTCTCTTTGTTGTCTAAGCCTAAACCTCCATCCTTCTTCCTTGCGCCCTCTAGGTCTGGGATATTGTTCTTCTCCAACAGTTGCACCATCATGTCTATGGTATTATTCATACATGCACTCTCTGGATGCCACCCCTTGTGACAGTAGGTGCATTTAGTCTTCTCTTGCTTCTTCTTTTCCTTGTCCTTACAAGGATTTGAACCCCCATCTGGAAAATTGGGTCTGTATTGCTTCTTCTTGTCTTGATGCTTCTAATCCTTAGATTTCTTCTTTCCTTTAGATGGATTCAAAACCCCTGCAGAAAGAGCTTGGTATTTACTAGATTTGATAGTACCCATCTACACTAGCTTGTCTTTCTCTTGGGTCAAAGACTCCAAGATCTCACCATTGCAGGTGTTCTCTAGTTTTAAGCTGTGAGCTTGTTAAATTGAAATGTGCATACAAACACAGAGTACTCTGACCCTAGCTTCAAAAGTATGGACAATATGAGTTGCTCTTCCTTCTTCTCTATGCCACATTACTTAGGCTAAAACACCAATTACTTGAATTTGGTGAAGAAATCTTAGATTGTCACAAAATGAGCTGGACTCAAGGAGATGAGCTCATTTTCAAGTTAGTGACCTCTCATCTCATCAGTATTCCCGAACAAAGCTTCAAGATTCATCCATACTACATTGGGGGTATCTATACTGTCAACATGGAAGAGTAAGTCTCTCGAAATGATGAGACAAATGATTCCAAACGCTTCATCAAGCCTGTTGAAGAACTTCGATTTCTCAACTGCAGAGTTTGGTTTGACCTCTATCCCCATGGTGACCTTGTATAGGAATTTCTCCCTCACCTAAATCACCATTTCGGTATTCCATTCAAAATAGTTGAATGGTGTTAACAAAACGTGGCTCTGCTCCATTTCTGCTTGCGTTCTTGGTGACAAATTGTTGAATGTACCTACGATGAAAACTCTCGAATCTATCTGTAGAATCTATCTAACAACAACTCAAACACTCTGGTTTTGATTTGTAGCTCCAAATAGATCAGATACCATGTGATAATTGATTCACAGTTGGATCTAGGAGCCAAAGAAACTCTCACAATTCGCTATAGTTTACAAAACATGCACAAAATAGCTGAAAGAATGAAAATTGCATACACACATGAGGTCAATAACAGATATTATTATTATTGTCTAACATGTAAATATGTACAGAAAAAGTAAATAGTACAATAGGGAAAAATTGTGAGGCCTTGGAGGCCATCTAGATGCATACAAGTGTCAACTCAAAGTTTGACCCTCAAACCCCCCTAGGTGGACCAATAAGCATCCTAATCGTCCCAAACGGTCATGAATGCATGTGTGAACATGGGAAAGGCATGTTGGAACATAAATGGAGGTATGAAAGGCGTGGGTGAGCACATGGGTGAGTGGGAGTGGCTCTAGGAGAGAAATAAATTCCCAAGAGAGTCCAAAAACCACCATAACCAAGAACTATAGCCTCAAGTTGGACCAAATCCCTGAAATTGGGGAAGGGGAGAACATGTTGGTTGATTGCAATCAATGTGGGAACCTGGGTTGTCAAAATGATCAACCTGGAGCACCTCAAATTTGTATAATGATCAACTAGGAGCGCCTCAATTGCCATAAATGCCAATTTCCCTAGGTCTAAACCATGAAAAACACTGCATGAAAGCAAATGAATGTGCCTAAGGTCTAAGAATGTGGTAATAAGATGGATTATTACTGTAACAAAGTCAAAGATTTTTTTTTTTTGTTTTACCTAGGATTTAAATTCCTAGGTTGTGGGCCTTTAGTCCCAAGCTATAAGTTGCTTAGACATGTGCTTTATGTGTTTATACTTAAGTTTTAACCTTTCTCTACATAAGGTATTGGCATACGTTGGTGTATAATACTTGTGGGCTTTGCAAGCGATGTGGGAGAGATAAATGTAAGGTATGACTATGTTATAATTTTTATGCCATAGTTTGGCATGTGGCAACGGGAGTCACAAGGTGGAGGGTAGTTGTGAGGAGGAGGTTTTAGTGAAGTGTTTAAATTCTTTGTCATAATCATTGGCTGAGAGTTTACAACGCAACCAAGCATAATGACTGAAGTGGTTGTGTCGCATGCTTTTTGTGGGGAGAGTTGATCCTATCCCTCCATCTATACCTTGTTGGATCTTTATCATTGGACATATCTTTTAGGGTTTTAAGTCACATTCAATTGTTCGTAAGAGTTTTGTTGTCTGGTTTTCTGGTGGTGGTTGTTGGAGGTTTCGCTCTGAGACTCTTTACTGCACAATGGTGCATGCAATTACCTCATTTATAATATTGGCATGTCTGTAATTGTTTACTTTGTTTGTTGACAGTATACGCTGCATTTTAAATATTTTTAATGGTGGTTTACTGGTATTTTAAGGTGGATGGTGGCCACTTGACTTCCATCTGGTTTATGGAAACCTCCACGAGACTCGACCCTACGACCTCCAGCTTGAAGTTCTAATGAATTAAAGGTGGAAACCTCAATGTGCTTACTTCGATTTCTAGTAGGGGGCTTTCCAAGCCAACCAGAATTTAACAGGTAAATTCATTTGGTAAATTTGTTTTTCTTTTAGTTTTTACCCATTAATTCCAATGAATTTTTCATAGTTTTCATCAGGAACTAACTCAAAGCTTTGATTGTGCAGGAAAGAGGAAGATAAGAGAGATAGGAGGAGCAAACTCTTGGCCCTCTGAGCGTCTAGTGAAGGTATAAATCTCTACTGCTATATTTTATTATTTGAATTTCACTTTTTAATGAAATGTATTAACTTTACAACTCTGTTATTGAAGGTGAGGCCAGGGTGCCATGAATTCTCACCCAAATTTTTGGGAGGAGTCTGGCCTTACCATTATTGTAACACCTCGGTTTTAACCCATGGTATTAAATTGCATATCATGTAAATATTGTATTAAATCGTGGTGTGGAGCTCAAGGAAAAGGCCCCACCATGGATTTAGTGTTGTATGTTTCGGCAATTAAAATCGATGTTGATGGTTTATGTGCTAGAAAGGCACAATATATTTTGAGACATCATGTAAAAAATGCAAATTAATAAAAATACCACAACTAGCTATGTGCCGCAATGTTAACGAGATGGGGGCATGATTTCACAAGGAATAAGGAGGGGGGGATAATCAAACCCTTGAGCCAAGGGAGAAAAGCCAGTGTCTAAGGGGAAAACCCATAAAGTGGTCAACTACCCATTTTGTCCTTTTGTGCCCAGTCATCTAGAAGTTGGTTGAGGAATTTATTACATGGGAATGGGCAAGGCATGGGGGTCAATTTTGAATTGGGCAGAGCACCCATTCTAGAAAAAGGTGTTTTGACTTAATGGGAAAGTAAGAACCAAAAAATTTCTTACTGGGCCCATTATGCATTCACGTCCACCATTCCTCACGTAAGGGGGAAGCTTGCAGTGCTCTTTTTCCTTCACGTTTTTGTTTGTTGTGGGTTTTCTTTCACGTTTAGGGCAGTTTTCTTCATTTTTCCCATGGACGGGAGGTTGTTTTGGCAACGCTCAAGTGCTAGGCTCTCTCCTGGACATTTTCTACTGTGTGTTCCTCATTACCTGGCTATGAAAACCCATTGTTTTAGTTGCACAACGAATGGAATAAAAGACCCACAATTTCTGGGTGTTGTTGGGATTCTTTTGGCCACATGAAGCCCATAAATGTTTCTAAGTTCGAATATATGAGATGGGGATTTGTAAGGGTCGTTTTTGCCTATGTGAATCCATTGAATCATTGTTAAATTTGGGTTTCTCACCTAGGGGTTGATTTTCCCATTCACCAAATCGTTTTTGGTTGAAAAGCATTTCCTTCATACCCAACATGTGCATTTTGTTGTTGTGGGCATCCTTGTGATGGCTTGGAAGATTAAGTCCAAGAAATACATATGTTAGATGGATTCCTGTGTTTGATTAGCAGGATGGTTTGGTTGGGTAATTCCAAGGAACCATCTATTAATTGGTTGGCTATGTGTTTGATGAAAATTTTGGCTTAGTTAAGTAAGCCCAAGGAACCCCCATGTTATTGGTTGTTGCCTTAGCAGCTTGTGAAACCCAATTCCTAATTGGCTTTGCTGGATAGTCTATGAAACCCAAAGGTGTGTTGGCTTGACTATGGATGTACGATTTTGGCTATGTGTGAGCCTATTGTTGTTCCCTAGCTCCTTGTGGAAATCATGCCCAGAACGAGGGTGGCGGTGATGCTGAGAGATTGATGAGCACACTGGCCTATGGTTGGGTGGAACATTGCGACGACGTAGCTATTTGCGGGCTAGCTTCTTCTCAAGATAAGTATTATTGTGTATTTAATCTCTGCAATGAATTTGTTTATGAATTAATATGAACATGATGAATGCTAACTGAATGTGTTAAATAAATGTATTTGCTTCCGATGTATTTGCAATTGTTATGCATCTGTACATGTTTTTATTCCAATGCATTTTTATGTTTATGTGAATGGGACTAGATCGCCCATTTGTCAGCAGCAATAGCCTAGTCATGTCCTCTCCATCGTCGGCATGAGGGGTGGGGAGGTGACAGTGTGGTATCAGAGCAGTATTGTAGCATTGGGCCTCAATGGGCCATGAAGAGCAGCTGACAGAGGAAGAATCAACCTCTGTGTTCAGCATGGAAGAGAAGCAGACAGAAAAATTTTAAATTTTTTTCTAAGTGTTGAATGTTGGTTGTGTCGGCTGAGTTAGTCGGAGTTCAGCTGACACATGTCGGCTGAGTTAGCTAACTCGAGTTGACGAGGGTCGCAATGATCATTTCGGCTGTGTTGGCCGAGTGGAGCCGACAAGGAGAAAGATGGAGAAATTTTCCAAAATTTCTCCAAGTATGGAAATTTCCTGTCGGCTAAGTTAGTTGAAGTCGAGCTGACACATGTCGGCTGAGTTTTTCGAAGCGGAGTCGATGCGTGTCAACGTGAAAGGGATATTTGAGTTGACGTGTTTCTGGTGGAAGTTGAGATTTTCGTCAATGACAGAGAAAAGACAGAAAAATTTTCAAAAATTTTCTAAGTATGGACATGTCGAGCGAAATGGAGGAATTTCATTGCTGCATGTCAGGAGTCGCCGATGCGTGTTGAGCGAAAAGTTGATTTTTCGTCAATACATGTCAGGAGAAATGGAGGAATTTTGTCGATGCATGTCAGGCGACAAGTTGAATTTTCATCGATGAAAAGAAGGATGAATTTTTTTTCAAAAATTTTGTAAGTGTCAAAATTTCCGTGTCGGCAAGAAAAGACGAATTTTTCTGATACGTCGGTCGAGTTTCGCCGACGCACATCGGAAAACTTTGGAAGTTTCAGCCGAAACGTGTCAGGTGAAAAGTGGAAAGTTTTTTGAAATGACGAAAGGCTTGACAAGTTTTGTCGATTGAAAGAAAACTCGGAACCTTGCCGACACGTTGGAAAGTTTAGCAATATTTTGCCGACACGTCAGAAGGTTTACCAACATTTTTTTGATCGGAAGAAAAATAGGGATTTTGCCGACACGTCGGGAGCCAGGCATATTTTTTTCTGATTGGAAGAAATTTTGAAATTATTCTGACATGTTAGAAGGAGAAGGGAAATATGATCCGATATGTCGGAAGACTTTGGTGAATTTCGTCGATCAGAGGAAAACAAAAAAATTCACCAAAACATATATGTTTGAAAGGTTTTCCGTGGGATCTGCAGGTGCCAGAAAAGTGAAAAAAATGATAGTGAGTTTGAGCACCAAATTGCATGAAAAATGGAAGATTTACAAAAAATAAAATAAAAAACGAGGGTGCTTCCCTTGACCCACCTTGCAGCGGCGCAGGGAAGCTAGAAGAGGGAAAGCCCCCCTTGACCCTCGTTGTCCCCCGAAGATAGTCAGTTAAAGATGATAAGAAGATAGAGGGAGAAAAAGAAATGTACAAGGACATTTCTATAAAGTAGAATCAAGATTGTATTCTGATGGAGAGGGAGTCAACTTGGAAGAAGAAATTATGAAAGCAAAACATCATTCTGTTGTAGATAAGGGACACCATATGAAGATGGTATTGAAGAACATTAAGATGGTGTATCTATGCAGGTTGTGAAGCATGGGATGGATGCTTTGAGCAAAGATAGAATTTGACCATTGGCAAGGGAATATGTCCACTGTTGTGAATCAGAACATAACATCATCTTAGAAAATATGGTACAGAAGAAGGACTAGTTGAACGCCTCGTGAAATCTTGGGAGAGTTTAGACCAGTAGAAGAATGTGTTGTTAAGAAAGTCAATGGGAGATAAGAAATTCAATGTTTTTAACATTAATTAATTATGTATATCTGCAGGACTAACATGTGTTGAACTTTGTAAGGTTTCCCCATAGGTAAATGAAGAAGTAGGGGAAGACACTTGCATATTTTGATAATAGTGTTGCTGACAGACAGGGGAAGAAATCTGTCATGGCATAGGAAGGGAATATATTGTTTCAAGAAGGTGATCAGCCTATGATGGAAGGCAGTACGAGAAATTCTCATGAGAAGAAATGTGAAGCTTGACCCAAGGAAGAAAGGTTTCAAACCTTCTCACCTCCTAAATCAGCAAATGCAGATCATCAATCAACTATGGTGGAAGTTCAAGGTGAGATTGCTGAGCAGACTATTCTTGTTTTAGTTTACCTTGGATCCACTCACATCTATATCACCCATGGACTTGTGATATGTGCACTTTGAAGAAGTCAAAGCATAGAAGATCATGGTTAGTCCAACTAGCCACTGGAACCAAGAAGAAAGTTAGTGAGTGGTAAAGAAATGTCCATTGGTCATGGATGGGTTAGTCACTTGTGCAGATCTGAATGTGTTGCCACCTGGATCCTATGTTATCCTCATTGGAATGGATTGGTTGGAAGCACATATAAAAAGGCTTGATTGTTACAACAAGACTTTTGAAATGCTTGGATGAAAAAAGAAACCTAAAGGTTGTGAAAGGCATTCCAAAAGTGATCTCCAGTCGACAGATTTTGGTAATGTAGCTGAAGAAGTTATGTGGGAAAGGTTGGAGAGTGTTTGCAGCTCATGTTTTGGAGGCAGCAGTTAACGATACTCCGAGGTTGGAGGGATGTCATGTGGTACAGGAATTTAGTAATGTTTTTCCTTATGAAATTCCATGGTTTCCTCCAAAGAGGGACATTGATATCACAGTTGAACTTGTGCCAGGTAAAGCACCAATGTCCAAGACACCCTACAGGGTGAGTACACTAGAAATGCTAGAGTTGAAGATGCAGCTACAAGATTTGTGGGAAAAGAAGTATATCAGGCCAAGTGTGTCCCCGTGGGGAGCACCAGTTTGGTTTGAGAAGTAGAAATATGATACACTCTGGTGGTGTATTGGATACAAGACAGTTGAACAAAGTCATTGTGAAGAACAAATATCCTTTGCCCAGGATTGATGACCTCTTTGATAGGATGAGAGGAGCAAGAGTGTTTTCCAAGATTGATTTAAGGTCTGGTTACCAGCAGGTAAGGATCTGGATCTTATGATGGTGTAGTGGTATCATTTGGTTTCACAAATGCACTAGCTACATCTATGTGCCTCGTGAATAATGTTTTCAGTAGGTTTCTAGACAGGTTAGTTCTTATTCTCCTTGATGGAATTCTTATTTATTCTAAGAATGAGGAAGAACATGTGGAACATTTGAGGCTGAATTTGAAATTGTTCAGGAAGCATAAGTTGCATGCAAGTTTGAGCAAATGTGACTTCTATAAAGATAGAATTCATCATTTGGGTCACATTATCTCAGATAAAGGAATATCTGGAGACCCTGAAAAGATTGAGGCCATGATGAGTTGGCCTGCTTCAAGAAAGTTAACAGATGTAAGATCTTTTATGGGACTTGCAAGGTATTGCAGGAAGCTCACTAAAGAAGATTCTACAGGTAAAGTGGAGCCTATGTATAGGCTGAGGAAGCCTGCATGTGAAATTGTTGTTCCATGAAGAAATGGTTCATGTGTGTATGGGAATACATATGAGGACTTCATGAAGACTCAGGTAGAATGACCTGAGTAGAGCAGTATGGTTGTGCCCAATGAAACCTAGGGAAGAAAGCTTCCATGCACCATGAGAAGGATCTCATGACTGAGAACATATTTTGAAACTTCAGATTGCAAGTTTTTCTGTTGATTATGGGAGACTGTGATCTCATGTGATAGTTTTGAATCATGCTAACAATGGATATGCTTGTCTTGCATTGCTTGATGTCTGAAGTTTCTTGTTGCTAACTATGACTGTTTGGATGATTTAAAATTGTGTCAAGATGACATGTTGTACGTGGATGTCTAGGTTTTTGGCAGCATGCGTAAGTAATGGATGAATACTCCCCACTTGCAAAATCCAAACAACATGAGGATGGCCTCATGGTTGCACAATTATGATTTTCTGTAGGAAGACGAATTGTGAACTCAGATTTTTATTTGAATATCAATGTTATTGATTGTTTGATATTTGGGAAATCATGTATGCATGAAATAGATTTGAAAATCTATGATTAAAATTTTATAATGAAATCTCATGTAAACTGCATACTTGTATGTAACACAGGTGAGATGATGGAAGTACTCCCTTGAAGTACATAGCTTCTCAGAAGGATGTGTTTGGGATACATAACTCCTCGGAAGGATGCACTGGGTGTACATGGCTCCTCGGAAGGATGTACTTGGATACATAGCTTCTCGGAGGGATGTGCTTGGGATAGGTTTGAAAGCCTATGATTGCAATTTTTTTTATGATTACATCTCATATGAACTACATGCGTGTATGTAATGTAGGTGAGATGATGAAAATATGTACTTGACGTACATGGCTTCTCGGAAGGATGTACTTGGATACATATCTTCTCGGAGGGATGTGTTTGGAATAGGTTTGAAAACCTATGATTGCAAAAAAAATATTATGATGACATCTCATATGAACTGCATGCTTGTATGTAACGCAAGTGAGATTATGAAAATATGTACTAGGTGTACATGGCTCCTCGGAAGGATGTACAGGGTGTACATAGCTTCTCGGAGGGATGTCTTTGGAATAGGTTTGAAAACCTATGATTGAAATTTTATAATGACATCTGATGTAAACTGCATGTCTATATGTAACGCAGGTGAGACGATGAAAACATGTACATGGAGTACATGGCTCCTCTGGAAGGATGTACTTGGGTACATAGCTTCTCCCCCCTGCCAGCTAGGCACCGGTATGCATCACTGGGGATGCCCAAGGTGTAAGACATCTGGTTAGACTTCTTTCCATACACATTCATGCCGTAAGGGGACTGTCATAAGGGGGGGGGATCCGTGAAGATAATAACCCTTATGTATTATGATGTCTGGAAAGGAAGCACCTAAGCATTGGTAAGCACTTGGAGGAGGTACTAGGACCTTAAGCCAAAGTTGTCATTAAGCACCCAAGGAGGTGTTGGGCTTTGAAGTGGGGCCGAACAGATCTCGGTTGAGAGATGCTATACAGATAAGTATTGGATTACTTGGAAAATCCTGGTTGATTTTCTATAATTACACATGTGCATAATGATTCAGCTAAGATTTTGAAAATCTTGTTAAGAAATAAATCCTACAAAATGAATCTAACGTGTGAATTAATATATTATGGTGCTTGGAAAGGAAGTGCTTGAGCATTGGTAAGCACTGGAAGAGGTGCTAGGCCCGTAAACTAGAGATTCCATTGGGAACCCAAGGAGGTGCTAAGCTTTGAAGAGGGATTGACCAGATCTGGGTTGGGAGATGTTATACATATAAGTATTTGGTTTACTTATCAAACTTTTGTTGTTATTGATTTTCTTTAAAAAAAAATACATGAGAATAAATGCCGCCATGATTTTGAAAATCTTGTAATAGATTGCATCCTATAGGAATGAATTTGACATATGAATAAAATTCATTGTAGTGTTCAGAAAGGAAGCACCTAATCTTGGTAAGAACCTAGAGGAGGTGCAGGCTCTTGAACATAACTTCCATTGAAGCACCTAAAGAGGTGTTGGGCTCGGGAACTGAGCTATCAGACCTCGGTTGAGAGGTATTTTCAAGTGATCCGAGGCTTGCAGAAATTTAGATACCCTTTAATTCACACCTAGGTGTGGGGTGGGGCAGGGTTGTGAGTGCTGTGGTTGTATAAAGCCCAGTTGGACACCTGTGGAACCAAAAGAATATACTTATGAAATATAAGTATTTGATTCACTTGACAACTTCTTGTTTATTTCACATCAATATACATGTGCATGTGATTCATCTATGATTTTGGAAAATCTTGTGAATACTAACATGGGAATTGACTCATTGCTTGGGGCTTGAGCATAGGTATTGTTGGTTGCCAAAGACATTGAAAATGTTCCAAGCTGAGGAGAAGGATTCTCCAAGACCACAAAAAGATCATGTGGTGTGTGCTGATGCATGCAAGCAAGGACTTGGAAGTGTTCCAGATCGTGACATTGGATGAACAAAGGTGCAGAGGAAGCACCACGGTCCTAATACGGATACATGGGAACTAGAGTATGCCATGCGATTGGCACAACTAGTTTTGGTTCAATTTTGCATAGCACTGAGGGTGGTGCCAGTGTAGCAATTGTTAAATTTTTGTAAAGCACTGAGGACAGTGTTGTGGAAGGGGGAGGGGAATGTAACACCCCGGTTTTGACCCCATGGTATTAAATTGTGTATGATGTAAATATTGTATTAAATCATGGTGCGGGGATCAAGGCAAAGGCCCCACCATGGATTTAGTGTTGTATGTTTCAGCAATTAAAATCGACGCCGATGGTTTTTGTGCTAGACAGGCACAATTTATTTTTAGACATCATGTAAAAAATGCAAATTAATAAAAATACCACAACTAGCTATGCGCCACAACGTTAAAGAGATGGGGGCGTGATTTCACAACGAATAGGGAGGAGGAAATAATCAAACCCTTGAGCCAAGGGGGAAATCCAATGTCTAAGGGGAAAACCCATAAAGTGGTCAACTACCCATTTTGTCCTTTTGTGCTCAGTCATCTAGAAGTTGGTTAAGGAATTTATTGCATGGGAATGGGCAAGGCATGGGGGTCAATTTCGAATTGGGCAGAGCACCCATTTTAGAAAAACATGTTTTTACTTAATGGGTAAGTAAGAACCCAAAAATTTCTCACTCACCCATTATGCATTCACGTCCACCATTCCTCATGCGAGGGGGAAGCTTGCAGAGCTCTTTTCCCTTCACATTTTTTTTTTCTGTTGTGGGTTTTATTTCACATTTGGGGCAGTTTTCTTCATTTTTCCCATGGATGGGAGGTCGTTTTGGCAACTCTTAGGGGATGGGCTCTCTCCTAGACATTTTCTGTTGTGTGTTCCTCATTACCCGGCTAGAAAAACCCATTTTTTTGGTTGCACAGCGAATGGAAGAAAATACCCACGATTTCTGGGTGTTGTTGGGGTGGCTTTGGCCACGTGAATCCCATAAACGTTTCTGAGTTTGAATCTATGATATGGGGATTTGTAAGGGTTTTTTTTTCCTATGTGAATTCATTGAATCATTGTTGAATTCGGGTTGCTCATCGAGAGGTTGATTTTTCGATTCACCAAATCGGTTATGGTTGAAAAGTGTTTCCTTCATACCCATCATGTGCATTTTGTTATTGTGGGCATCCTTCTGATGGCTTGTCAGAGCAAGTCCAAGAAATCCATCTATTAGATGGATTCCTGTGTTTTATTTGCAGGTTGGTTTGGCTGGGTAAGTCCAAGGAACCATCTATTAATTGGTTGGTTGTGTGTTTGACAAAAAATTTGGCTTGGCTGAGTAAGCCCAAGGAACCCCCATGTTTTTGGTTGTTGCCTTAGCATCCTATGAAACCCAATTCCTTATTGGTTTGGTTGGACAGTCTGTGAAACCAAATGGTGTGTTGGTTTGACTGTGGATGTACGGTTTTGGCTATGTGTGAGCCTATTGTTGTTCCCTATATCCTTGTGGAAATCATGCCCATATCGGGGGTGGAAGTGATGCTGAGAGATTGATGAGCACACTGACCTATGGTTGGGTGGAACTTTGCAACGACGTAGCTAGTTGCGGGCCAACTTCTTCTCAATATAATTATTCTTGTGTATTTAATCTTTGCAATGAATTTGTTTATGAATTAATATGAACATTATGAATGCTTGAATGTGTTAAATAAATATGTTTGCTTCCCCTGTATTTGCAATTGTTATGCATTTGTACATGTTTTTATTCCAATGCATTTTTATGTTTATGTGAATGGGGATAGGTCGCCCATTTGATAGCAGCAACAACCTAGTTGTTTTCTCTCCATCGTCAGCTTGAGGGGTAGGGATGTGACAATTAAGGCCCAAGCCCTCAAACAGAAGTAATCTTTCATGCAGGTTTTAGGTTGCATTTGCTACAGTTTGGTGATGGGTTTAAAAGATATCTTACTTCTTTTGAAAATTATGTAGATGAAGGGTTGGTGTAAGGGCCAAGCGAGAGAGGTGACAGGGTTAATTCCTCTCAAGTTCATTCTTACTCTATCTTGAGGAGAGGAATGTTAGAATTTCATCATTAAGCTAGCATTATATTACGATCTTTAACTGAGAGAATAACAAGCATAGCAATCAAACACAAGAGACAATGAACACAGTGTTTATCCTCGGGGAAACCATAAATGGTGAAAACCCCGCAACTTCCTCAGAGATAGAAATAGCACCAAAAGTAGAACCCAAAACAGTAAGTGATCTCCCGACAGCAGTAACCTTCTTTCTATCTAGCCCCAGTGTCTTCTCCTTCCTAAACTATGTGCTACACTTGAGTGTGTATGAGTTGTGTGATAAATAAAGAGTCCATCTCTCTATTTATACTAATCTTGACATGACTAAAACCCTACTAGGGCCGACCTCACTAGGAGAGTCTAATAACCCTAGTGCCCCGAAACTGCGGGGACTTTAACCCTTAGACAATAGGAGGGTTACCCACGATGACTTGACATGAATTGTTTACATTATATACTTTCCTGATAGGAACATCGGGGCATGACATAACTCAAGTACATCCCCGAATAAACATTGGGTTACAATATATAAGAAATACAAGTGAAATACATTCCAAAGTTACATATACATCAACACTCCCTCTTAACTAGGAAGGTATTCTTTCGACACAATTTTCAACACAAGTCTTCTTCTCTGTTTCTTCTGGATCATCATCGAGTCCTCGTCATCTTCAAGTTTTCTTCATCTTCAAGTCATCGGATTTGGATCATCATTGGACATCATCACTGGATCTGGATCATCACTCAATCTGGATCATCATTGGATTTAGATCATCACTGGATCTGGATTATCATTGCTGGATCATCATCACTGGATCTGGATCATCATCACTGGATCTGGATCATCATTGTTGGATCATCATCACTAGATCTAGATCATCATCACTCGATCTGGATCATCACTAGGTCATCATCACGGGTGCTATCTCTTGATTCTTCTCGTCATAGGAACCTATACAGAGCCAGTCCTTTTTCATACTAGATGTATCATCACATAGCTAGTCCTTTTTCATACTAAATGTGGCATCACAGAGCTAGTCCTTTTTCATACTAGATGTGGCATCACAGAGCTGGTCCTTTTTCATACCAGATGTGGAACCTACTCAGAACTAGTCCTTTTTCATACTAGATGAGTCTTCACAGAGCTAGTCCTTTTTCATACTAGATGTGGCATCACAGAGTTGGTCCTTTTTCATACCAGATGTGGGACCTACTTAGAGCTAGTCCTTTTTCATACTAGATGAGTCTTCACAGAGCTAGTCCTTTTTCATGCTAGATGTGGCATCACAGAACTGGTCCTTTTTCATACAAGATGTGGGACCTACTCAGAGCTAGTCCTTTTCCATACTAGATGAGTCTTCACAGAGCTAGTCCTTTTTCATACTAGATGTGGAATCACAGAGCTGGTCCTTTTTCATACCAGATGTGGGACCTACTCAGAGCTAGTCCTTTTTCATACTAGATGAGTCTTCACAGAGACAGCCCTTTTTCATGCTGGATGTGGGATCATCACATACACCTGACAATGGAAGGAACCAATCCTCTCACCATGTCACAGCTCTTACATCCGACCATGGAAAAAACCAATCCTCTCACCATGTTGGAAGGGCACAGCACTTATATCTGACCATGGAAGGAACCAATCCTCTCACCATGTCAGAATGGCACAGCACAGACACATCACTTCCTCTTGGGAGGAATCTCAATCTGGAGAACACCAAGCTTCTCCCTGAAGTACTCAAACTTCACCCTAGCCAATAGCTTAGTCAACACATTAGCTATCTATTCGTCCATTACAATATACTGGAGTTTCACTGCTCCTCTCTGCACCATATCCCTGATATAGTGATACTTGATCTCGATATGCTTCGACTTGTCATGGAATACTGGATTCTCTAACAACTTTACACAACTTTGGTTGTCACAGTATATACAAGTAGCATCTAACTGGAGATCAAATAAATTAGACAGTAGCTTCCTCAGTCATACTGCCTCACAACTAGCTGAACAGGCTGCAACATACTCTGCTTCAGCTGTACTCAGTGCCACACAGGATTGCTTCGTGCTAAACCACTAGATCACTCCCGATCTCATACTGAAGCAACACCCTGAAGTACTCTTCCTATCAATGGCACTACCTACCCAATCTGAATCAACATAACCATCCAGGTTAATCCTTTGATCAGTCTTATACTTGAGCCCATAATCAACCGTACCTTTCAGGTACCTCATAATATGCTTTGCAACAGTCAAGTGAACATGTCTCGGATCTCTCAAGTATTGGCTCATAGTGTTCACAGCAAAGCAAATATCTGGTCTCGTGTTCATCAGGTACATCAAGGACCCAATCATCTGATGATACATCATGGCATCAACTGTCTCTGATGAAGCATCACTCAATAGCTTCGGGTTTGATGCCATAGCTGTGGTTAATGCCTTGCAGTCCATCATCCCAAATCTTTTCAGTATCTCTACTGCATACTTCCCTTGTCCAAGGAAGATTCCATTTGTAGTCTGCCACACCTCCATACCTAGAAAATAATGCATCATACCCAAGTCCTTCATTTCGAACTCGGCAACAAGCATTCTCTTCGTATCAGCAATCAACCCATCCATACCTGTCACAAACAGATCATCTACATATAGTAGAAGCATCACTGGGTTGCCATATTCAACCTTGTAGTAAAGGTTGGAATCTGCTTTACTCTTGGTAAAGCCCAAACTGGATAGAAAGCTATCAATTCTGCCGTAGCATGTCCTGGGTGCCTGTTTCAAACCGTACAGGGATTTCTACACACATGAGACTCCCTGTCATGAGTCTCAAAACCGAGTGGCTACTCCACATATACTTCCTCTTCTACTACACCATTCAAGAAAGCAGTCTTAACATCCATTTGGTGTATCTTCCATTTCATCACTGCAACCAGAGCAGGTACCGATCTGATGGAAGTGTATCTGGCTACAGGTGCAAAGGTTTCTTCATAGTCTTTCTGTGAGAAACCACAAGCAACAAATCTTGCTTTATATTTATCTATGCTACTGTCTGCAGCATGCTTGATCTTGTAGATCCATTTGGAAGTTACAACTGACTTCCCTTCTGGTCTTGGGACAACATCCCAAACATCATTCTTCATGATTGATTGATACTCTTTGATCATCGCATCCTTCCATTCTTTCCGCTCTGCCACTTCTTCATATCTGGAAGGTTCTTTATCAATAAAATCACATAGTAAAGCTACATAACTAGAACATGATCTGTTCCTCTTTCTTTCTCTGAGATTCTCTTCTGGAACCCCATATCTTTCCACACCTTGGATAATCTCTCGTACCCAAGTAGGTTTCCTCTTGTGAGGATTCTTCTCCTGTGGTGGATCTACAGGTCTTTGTGGTTCTTCAAATTCTTGATCTTCTTCTTGATTTTCCTCGTTCATGATTCTATCATGAATTCTGGGAGCTTTTGCTTCTTCAGGTTCTTCAACAGGTTTCTTTCTGGATTTGATGTAGGCTAAATCTTCGTCAAATGTTACATCCTTGCTGATGTCAATCTTCTTGAACCCTAGGAATTATATTCTGTAAGCCTTCGAGCTTTCAGAGTATCACACAAATATAACCTTCTTTCCTAAAGGATCTAATTTTGTTCTCTTCTCTTTTGGAATGTGTATGTACACAAGACAGCCGAATATTTTGAGATGGCTAACTTCTGGTTTCTTGCCGGAGAAGACTTCTTTAGGAGTCTTGTTCTTGAGTACTCTGTGTGGAGTATGGTTGTGTACTTACACTGCTGTTCTGGTTTCTTCTGCCTGAAGATGCGTAGGAAGATCTTGATCATGAAGCATAGCTCTTGCAGCTTCCATGATGGTTCTATTCTTCTTTTTTGCAATTTCATTCTGTTGTGGATTATAAGGGGTGGACAGCTCCCTCTTAATCCCTGAGTCTTTACATAGTTCTTTGAACTCATTTGAAGTGAATTCTCCACCATTGTCTGATCAAAAATTCTTGATCTTCTTTTCAGTGTGGTTCTCGATCAAGGCTTTGAATTCCTTGAACTTGTTGAACACTTCATCTTTATTCTTCATGAAGTAAATCCATGTCTTCCTAGAAAAGTCATCAATAAAAGAAACATAGTACACATACTCGCTTAGTGAGCTTGATGACATTTGTCCGCATACATCGGAGTGGATGATTTCCAAGATTCCTTTTGCTTTGCTCTCGCTACTTGGAAATGTCTTCTTTGTGTTCTTTCCTTTCGCACATCCTTTGCAGACCCCTTCATGTTTTGCTTATATTTCTGGAAGACCTTCAACAGCTTTGCTTGCAAGTGGTAGTGCTCTGTAATGCACATGTGCAAGCCTTCTATGCCAAAGTTCATTTGGTTCTACTGTGTCATGAACCAAAGCTTGATATGGTTGGCCCTTCAACTTGTATAGACCTCTTTCTTGTTCTCCAATCACTATTGCATCATCAAAAGTCTTTCCCTTTGGCCACATAAGAACTTGGCCATCTACAAAAGCAACCCTCATTCCTTTTACATCCAATGCAGATATGGAGAGAAGGTTCTTCTTTAGTCCTGGAACAAATAATACATTCTTCATCTTTAAAGACTTTCCAGAATCTAGTTTATAGGAGGATTCACCACTACCTTTTATTGGATACTGGTAGTCATCCCCAAGTTTCACCTTGTGAGGTGACTCATGTTCAGATAACTTCACAAATGATTCTTTGAATCCTGTCATGTGCTTGGAAGCACCACTGTCTATGAGCCAATCATTACTTCCATGTGAAACAGTTCCCGTGAGAGCAGAGTTCAGTACATATTCTTCCTCACTTGAAGAATCATCACTTTCTTGTCTGATTCTCTTTGTAGAAGGTTCATCATCCTCTATAGCATGAGCATGATGTCTTCTCTTTTTTCCCTTCTTCTTTAGGTTTCTTCTGTTAGGGCAGAATTTGGATATGTGGCCTTTCTCATCACATGTGTAACATCTAATAGTAGTCAGATCTTTTCTAGAGTGTGAGATCTTACCTTTGGAGTGATGATGGCTCCTTCTGGTTTTCTTAGAATGAACTGTGAGAGCTTGATCTTCGCTTCCCATCTTCTCTTCTCGAGTTGCTATCTGAGCTTCTTCTTGAGAGCATTCTTCCCACAGTCTGCTGAACTTGACTAACTTCTTTTTGGCACAGATCCCTTGAATGAAAGAGTCCCATGATCGAGGGATACCATTCAAGGTGGTCATCACAATCTCTGCATTTTCCACTTCTTCATCTACTGCTTCCAGCTGCTCCTTGATTTGAGAAACCCTTGTAAAGTAAGACTGAATAGTCTCAGCATTCTATATCTTCACATTCTTCAATTGGTTTCTCAGAGTCATCTTCCTCTTTATGTTCTTCCCTTCAAACAATTTGGTTAGGGCATCAAACATAGCTTTAGGTGTCTTGAGGGAGGACACCTATGGTATGAGGTGATCCTTGATAGAATCAGCAATGATTCTCTTTGCCATAACCAACTTCTTCTTATGCAAGGCCTTAGCCTCATCTCCCTCTGGAACTGGAACCTCCTCATTGATATAGGAGTCCAACTCATTTTCTTCCAGGACCAGGGAGATCTTATACTTCTAGGATCGAAAGTTATCAGCTCCCTCAAGCTTTTCATCAAGCTTGGTATGATGAGACATCTTAAACTGAGAACCTCAAATGGAAATACAAAAGATTTAGATCTTACCAGGTCAAGATGTCGATTCTAGATTTGGAGCTGAAATCCTGCAATGCTGGTTCAGTAGCAAATTAGGGTTTTGCTTTTTTGGATTTCTGTCCAACCAAATGCTTTGAATTTGATCCCTAACTTCTATTTTGGGGATGAGATCAATCCAGGCCTGGGCTTACTGAAAAATTCCTCTTCTGTGAAAATCCCTAATTTTCAGCAGTAGTGTTGGGTCCAAAACTAAAAAACCTCAGAATTGGATTCTGCTTTGACAGAAAGATGCGCCCTAAGGAGGAGAGTTATTCCACCTTAATTTTGCTGAAAATCTGTGAAGGAAGGTCCACAAACTAGGAATCCCTAGTTCCCGAAGCTGCATAGTGTCTTCTTCTCAGGTTAGCTCTGATACCATGTTAGAATTTCATCATTAAGCTAGCATTATATTAGGATCTTTAACTGAGAGAATAACAAGCACAGCAATCAAACACAAGAGACAATGAACACAATGTTTATCCTCGGGGAAACCATGAATGGTGAAAACCCCGAAACTTCCTCAGAGATAGAGTCAGCGCCAAAAGTAGAACCCAAAACAGTAAGTGATCTCCCGACAGCAGTAACCTTATTTCTATCTAGTCTCAGTGTCTTCTCCTTCCTCAACTATGCGCTACACTTGAGTATGTATGAGTTGTGTGATAAATAGAGAGCAACTCTCTATTTATACTAATCCCGACATGACTAAAACCCTACTAGGGCCGACCTCACTAGGAGAGTCTAATAACCCTAGTGCCCCAGAACTGCGGGGACTTTAACCCTTAGACAATAGGAGGGTTACCCACAATGACTTGACATGACTTGTTTACATTATAGACTTTCCTGATAGGAACATCGAGGCATGACATAACTCAAGTACATCCCGGAATAAACATCGGGTTACAATATATAAGAAATACAAGTGAAATACATTCCAAATTTACATATACATCAACAAGGAACCCTATCCTAAGCTATGTTTATTGGAAACAAATTCATATTTTATATAACCACAACTATACTAATGCTAGCAGGTTTTCCTTTATGCATGTACATAATGGCGTGGCTCTTTCAATCTATGCACTGTTTTTACTGCTTCATATTCAAGGTATGCCTTGATTTTCTAGTATTCCAAAGGGTAGAGTTCTAGGGTTACTCTGCTCAGAGTGTTGGGTAAAGAGGGATTTATTGCCTCTTTCGAATTTAAGATAAGTTTATTTAATAAAATGTTGGGTTTGTAATACGAAAAATATATTGTAGGGTGATTGGCATCCAACCATCGTAGATTATATAGTTTGTATTTAATTGTTAATGTGATTTGGATATGAATCTAATCTGGTAGATCGCCATTTCCTAGAACTTGATTCGATTTGAGTTACTACAATTGTAATTTAGATCCTTTAATTAAATGTGTTATTTAGATATGTTAGAATTTTAGCTAATTACTTGCTTTCATAGCTGTATATTTTTCTTAATATATAAAAGTTGGAACAAATTTTGGTAGTCATATGTCAATTTATGTTTAGATCGCATATTTCTTAGTTTGATATTTTTCCTTGGTTAACTAAGTATTTTATTTCCAGATCTGTTATATCTATAAATATTTTTTCTAAAACAGAGGCTTGCATTAGTATCTAGATTTGTATTTGTTTATACAGAGAGGAAATATATGTGGGAATCCTCTCGGCTCTAGGATGCTGGAATTATAATTTTAAATTAGTTTATTATACCTTATGGTATATAAATCGAAGCCTCTTCTCTCCCTATTATGTCTGAGATTTGTTAAAGAAAGAATATTTTGATTGATAGTTGATTAACTTAATATTGGGACATTCTATAGAAGGTTGTATTTGTTTACAATTTAAATTCCTTGTATTATGTATAGCAAAAGTAATTTATGATTTTATACATTCATGTACATAAGTAAATAAACTACTAACAACGTATAAAGATAGAAGTAATAATAAACAAGTTAAAAAGAATACTAATTGATACATTGTATAATCTTAGTTTATAATACACTAAGAATTATAATCTAGTTTCAGACTATAATTATCATGACAAAAGAAGTAGATAAATTTAGTAAGGAAACTATCACCACTGTCGGGAAAACAAAATTAAATATGTTGTTCCTCCCAACCAACTCCTAGAGGAGCCAAACCTTACTTGCTCCAAAACCCTTGAGCCTGTTTCTTGAACCACAAGGGAAAATTATGATCAATGCGCCATCTCTATGCATCAATAGATTATTTCCCCATCCATTGCCAACCTCCTGCTTATTCGATGGACATACTATTTTATAGATTTTTTCCTAGGACTTGGTAATTTATGAGCCTCCTTCTCTTTAATGCTCCACAAGGAGTCTTGACCTAATTTTGGGGAAGATGCCTCCTACCTCACTTGAGTTCTCACTAAACAACTTTCGCCATTTGTCATTTCCCCTTGTGGGTCAACAAACACTATTTTAACGACTACTTCAGTTTCAAATCCTCTCAATTATTTAATTAATCAATAATAATAATTCCATTACATGTATTTTGACTTTATTTGTCAAAATATTAATAAAATAAATAAACAATTTAACAATTGTTTGGTGTATTACATGTATGGCCATTGACGAGGCACCTCCACATGGTGACAGATGGTAGGGATTGTTGATGTGTCACTTGACGCAACATCAACATGGAATCAACATGGCACTTGACTAGGTGATGATGCAGAAGATGATTGGGCAACATGTGGACTAATCCTTGTCCTACATGTGGCCCAATGTGAGCATTACATGTGTCCACCCAAGAAAGGCCAAAATTGGTTGGAATCGACCAAAATCCACTCCACAAGAATCGAAATTGTGACTTCTATTTTGGAAACCTAACGCCTTACCAACTCCACCAAAGGTGATTCTTATTATACATGTTAAACATATGATAAAACTTTTATTTAAGTTTGAATCCAAGAGATGTGGGGGGGAAGGCGGTCCGACCAGCCCACCATGTGGGGGGGAAGGTAGTCCAACCAACCTGTCATGTAGGGGGGAAGGTAGTCCAACCAACCCGCCATGTGGGGGGGAAGGTGATCCAACCGACCTGCCATGTGGGGGGGAAGGTGGGTCGATTGGTATGCTGAACATGGCGGGTTGGTCAAGCCCACCAAACATGGTGGGTCGGTCAAGCCTGCCCCCAAAGTTGGAACACGAAACAAAATATATGGCACCACCAACACATTGAGCCAACCAACACACCATATATATGAAAACAAGCACCACGAAAGGGAGATCCCATGGGAATCTACCTCAATTCCCCTGGGAGTTCTAAAAATGCCCTAATGACCGGGCTAGTGGGGCGGGTATTTCCTCGACCCACCCCCACATTATTTAAACCTCAAGCTTTTTCTAAGGCGGGGTAGGAGGATCGATCATGAGGGCCAAGGGTACAAGACCGAGTTTAGGCACGCAAAACGAGGAAAGTGTGGGAATGTTTTTCAAGATCCATACAATTGTATGGATCTGTACGGTGTACAGATTGGCATGTGTCACTTTGAGCATGATTGGGCTTTTTAGAGATCGAATTTTCTGAACGTACAGATTGTTTTTTTGTCAATCCTCATCATCCAAGATTTTTGAATGCAATGATGCAATCCATTTTTGTTATGAGCATCCCATTTGTAGGTCACTTCTAGAATTTGAAGTATAAAGCCATGTTTTCCATTTAACTTGATATTTTTGCTGAGATTTATAAAAAGTGGCCTCCTCATTGAAGAGAATGCCCAGAGACACAGCTCCATAGGGACGAACTCCATTATCAATTTGGATTTTGTAAGTTTTATGGTGCATGTCTCTTCTATGTGTTTCTTCCTTTTTATGTGCACATTTATTCATTCATGCTCTTTTAACTGAGCAATCTAATGATAAGTCAATGATTAAAAAGATCATGATCAACAACATAGTGAATGAAGGAAGCACAAAGGCGCAATTTTGAAGACAAGGGGATGCATGGTTGTAGTACCATGAATGAAGGAAGTATGAAGCCACAGTTGGAATAAGTCACGATTGCAAAGACGGTGGAGGCACAAAGCTGCAGTTGAAAGATAAGATGAAGGATAGAGTGGAATCTAGTACAAAGTTGGGAGAAATCAAAGTTAAAAAGAGGAATACCTAGGCTGGAGAAAATTAATGTGCAAAAACTCGATGCTTGATGAAACAAAGTGATTAAAACAATCTGACATCAATGCTACAAAACACTAAGGATTCATCAAGGTGGCAAGACAGAGCAAGGATTGTGAGTCGATGCTCACAGGAGGTTGGTGCCTCCATCTAGTCAGTGCTAGAAAACACAGGGAGTCAGTACTTCCTTCATATTAGTGTCTGAGAAATTTGTGAGATGATTCTCACAAGAGGTTGGTACCTCCATCTAGTCCATGTTGGAAAACACAGGGAGTTGGTACTTCCTATAGATCGATGTCTAAGAAATTTGATAGTTGGTACTTACAAAAGGTGGGTGACTCCATCCAGCTAGTGTTGGAAAACATAGGTAGTTGGTGTTTCACATGACTGTAATCTCTGCACAATTTAATAAAATTTGTGATTTTCTCCCAATTGGGTTTCCACATAAAATCTCTAGTGGACTATGTAAGTTTGAAATGATATTGTCAATGGTTAATTTTATATGATACAATAAATGTTAAAAAACATGAAATATTGAATCACCCCCCCCCCTCCTTAGTATTTCCAATAGCTAGAAACATATAAATCGACCAAAGAGGAATCCAAGAGAGTAGAAAAAGACTTGGGAGATATGCAAAGAAAATGAGAAGATAATAGAGTATTTGAACAACATAAGCAAAAGGAAGTTGGAGGAGTTACATATTACAAACATATCACAGTTGATCAAGATATCCAAGCAAGTGACGATGAAACAAACTTTGTCAAGAAGAACTCAGATCAATATGAAATCACTAGATGATGATACAAATGCTTTTAAAAATATGTTTGACAAAGTCATAAAGTTGGGGTTTCCACACCCATGGTATGGGGATGAAGAGATTATGCCCCGGGCTAAGTTAACGCAAAAGAGAAATGGGGTTCCTCAAACTAATGCATTAAAAGGGGCCATATCAGGTGATCAAGTTATTGAAAGAATCAAGCCTCGGTTTCAGATTTGGATCAATCTAAAAAGGTTATTAAAGGAGCTCGACCCTATATCATATGAAAATAATATTGATGCTAAGATAGCCCTAGAAGCATTGAAGGCTCATCACATTTCACTAAGAAAACATTGGTAGACAATGTCAAAATATTAAAAGATAGCTTTACCACCTAAAAGTCAAGCTACATAATAAACGTATAGCATGTCGTAGGGACAGTCAAGTAGGCATCAATTTCCTACAGTGCCAGGTCGGTTTGTGGGTCATCCAACTCCTTTGGCTTTTATGCTCTGTGGAGGGTAGGTAAATGTTCAAATTATGCACCAATTGATAAGACAAGAAGACATACCTCCAACTACTCAACGAACATGTCAAACAATGGGACATCCGAATGTACCCTGAAATGTGCATATGAGACAACAAACGACTCAGACAAGAGGCATGAAGAAAAGCACAACTAATCAGATTTAAAAAGATGAATTAACTAAGAATCAATTAGAAATATACATTAAAAAGGATAGACTTACAAGTTAGTTGAAGATAATTGAATTCACTTACTCCTAGGGGTCCCATAAAAGGTAAATCAAATTCATTATTCGAGGGTGGCAGTTTGTTTAGAGGGATTCTATTAGTTGTTGAGCAAATGAGCCATTTTGTAATGTAATAATCATTATCTGAGACTAAGCTTGCAAAGTGCTACATAGTTGTTCTTCCTCTGTATTTTGGATATCTTCATTGTTGTCATACTTTAGATGTCCATGTATACTCTCATGAAATGTTAATAAAGTTCTGAGTCAGTGATACCATACTGTGTCAATGATACTATATGTTGATGAATGTTGAAACTGAATATAGAGACTTCAAATTTATTTGACCTCTGGTCCAGTTTCAAAGCTTTATGAGATGCATCGATATTTGAAGTCTTTTGTTATTGTTGTTTCCATGAATGTCTTGTTACATGAAAATCCATAAATAAACTCATGATTTGTGTACATCTTGTCTAAAAACTATTGAATTCTTTAAACCAAAGCTGAGTACATTTATGCTTCCTTAAGTTTAAGAGATTCGTCCTGCAGACGCCTCTTAGACTTACTTTTGTTTTCATTTGCTAAATTCACCCTCATTATTATCCAAAGTACTATTACACTGCAAAATTCCTCTACAGTCATTTACACTGTCAAATTTGTTCATAATTATTTAATTACAAGAAATGTTTCAAGAAAAATTAGTTTTACATAAGTTCCATGGAGATTCGGCTCGAAAATCTATAAAAATTGAGTTCTATCATGCCTTAGCGTGCATTATTTTAGCATGGTACATAATAAAGGCTTTGTTAGAAAGCATAAATCAAAAAGGAAAATTATGTTTCTAAGAGCCATAGAACTTCCATAGCGATCTCCACCACCAAATAGACTCCCCTAAATCTTCAATCAACCTAAACACCTTATAGCCAGCTTTTGGACTAAATAACTATCTATTAAGTATTTTATGAAATCAATATACCATCCCCCTAAAGTTGTTTTATGAAATCATTGTACCCTCCCTCTAAAGCCCATTACTTCTTCATTTCCCACTTATGCCCCATATCATATGAATATACGACCTTGATCCTTTGTCTTTTCGATTCATTCTTTAGCATGATTTTCGATATATTTACATTCTATGAAACGCGATGAGTGAAACGTTAGTTTCATGACATGGTGAAGAACTTGAAACATAGGTTTTATTGATTCCGTAATTCAAAATCAACCTTTCATGACATGGTATCTTGGCTTTATTATGTATTCGATTTTCAATTATATGACATAGGGCTTGTGATAGTCTTTTTGAAAAAATTAAATTTATTAATTTTGTAGTTTCACGAGTTAAACTTTGCATATATTTGTTTGCAATATTTTGACATTTTTAACCTCATTTTAGGATTAAGATAAAAAAACATAAAATGTATTTGTATTAAAAAGTTAAAAGAAGCACCCACAAGACCAAATGTTTTGTATTTAAATGTTTTTAATTTAATTAGCCATATAAAATTTAGCAATTAACATACAAGAATATGGGCTTACGCTGCTTTTCCAGTATCGCAGTGTATTTTCAAAGCTTTTTCTTTGCAGATTTCCCTTAAATCTATTCAAGTAATCTCTAAGCCCGTTGTGGATGTCTCCTTTTTGTGGTCATTTGTAGATGGTACATCCCAAGGACGACCAACCAAGAGTAGGAGGTGCTGGGTATCATTCATCTCTCCTTTTCTTGTTCTATCCAAGTTCCAAGAAACATGGCCACCAAATAAGACGATAAGCTTATTTTCTCTATCAAGTTCCAAGAAACATGGCCACCAAATAGGATAAAGTGTACATAGCCCCTACGCAATCGTATTTTAATTTTAAATGGTGGCAATACAATTACATAAGTTGCATTATAGAGAAAAACAATATATTCCACAAAACATAATCACAAAATAATCCACAAAACATAATTGCGACACTTTCCTTCTATGGTCGATGCATATGGCTACATGAAAATATTCATCACGAATCCATCCATCACGAAATTTTCCATTCTTGAAATGAATTTCTTTATAATGATCATTCATTTTTGTAGCCAACCCAAACATTCATTAGGTTTCCATAGACAAAGAAGCAAAGCACTCTTCCACCATTGATAACATTAACCAGTTGAATGATTATAATTAATCTGTTTGTTAACATTTTCCAAGAATTCAAGCAATCAAGTATTGGAAAGTACATTTAAAAAAAAATATAAATCATTTAATTGTTTGAAAACCTGCTCCTAAATGCGCTTTACAAGATTGATTAGAATAGCTAAGGTAAACATATAGAAATCATATCCTTGTAAAAAAACATCATCGTTAAAAGGCATTTTATGGAAAAAAAATCCTTGTAAAATTTTGTATTTCCATAGTCAATATTGATCGTTCATCATTAGGTTACATATATGATGGTGGAGATCATGTTTGTGTATTATTTCCATAAAAGGTAACCCTCTTTTAGAGAGGGAATTATATTAAGGATATGGTGGAGTTTGAGAGATATTGTGAGAGATTGAAGAGGAGGTTGCAACAGATGTGTTGCAGGTTGTATGTTTTCATTCTGTTGGACGAAATAAAATGAAGGACTGGCTATTTCTCAGTGTATGTAGCCCATATTGAGTGAACCACATATATTGGTGTCTCTCTTGTACTGTGCTTTTATGTGTTTTATTTATGCATTTATTTTATTTGAGTGCTTTGCTATCCTATTTCTAACATAGAATCTTCCTAGCAAAGGTAGTTACAATGACCAAAACAAGCAAATCCTAATATGAGATTCTATAAATTGTTGCTAGATTAACAAGAATGCATAGTATGAAGTCTTCAATTTTTTCAATAAACATCCGAGAGAAAGTGTCGTTTCTTGAAATAGTTAATTGAAACACAAAAGATAGTTTCTTGATCCAAGTCTAAGGATACCGTAAGGAACCAAGGACAAGATATTTGGTTTCCACTGTCCCACTAATTTGATAATGTCTTTCTTACCTCATCTTATGTGTCTATCTCAACTAAGAATGAGATCTCCAATCACACTTGGTCCATTTTGACAATTTCCTTCTTTTCTAAGGAAAAGCTCATGGGATCCCCTTGTATTCCCTAAAATATCCATTTGGAGGGTCACTTAACAACCCACCACAATAGGGAGTAGTATCCTCAAGGGAGCCAATTGAAGTTGGACCTATGAACTATGGCCTACCTCTAAACAATATTCCTTTGGTAGATGGTTCAATTGATTGATCCAACCCTTGTTATTTTAATTTGGAGGGGTGTTTATAGCCGTGGAGAAACACACTAAGTGGACAGGGAGTCCAAATAGTTATATTGGTACCGATTACTAAGATAATGAATCTGGATTAGAGTTGTGTACATTACTCATGCTCTTATCCCCATTCTTGTCAAATATCTTTGAGATGTCTATGATTTCCATGTAATTAAAGTTCTTCCCTAGAGCAAGTCAAAGCTAACCATATCCCCTATGTAATGTCCTTTTAACCCTAAATGGATATAACATATTGGCATAAGTTCAATTGGTAGCCAATATGTTCATAATAAATGGGTGGGTGTTAGGCACTGAGACAATAGATTTGCATGAGAATTGTGTACATAAATCACACTCTTATCCCCATCGTTATCCAACATTTCAAAGGCATCTATGATTTCCATGTAAATATAGTCATAGTTAATATGGATCGTTCATTAGTAGGTTACATATATAATGGTAGAGATTATGTTTCTATCTTTTTTCCCTAAAAGGTAATCGTCTTTTAGAGAAGGAATTATATTAAGGATGGGTGGAGTTAGAGAGAGTTTTTTGAGAGATTGAAGAGGAGGTTGCAACATATGTGTTGCAAGTTGTATCTCTTCATTTTGTTGGACATAATTAAAAAAAGGACGTGTTGTTTCTCTGTTGATGTATCCCATATTGAGTGAACCACGCATGTGGGTGTCTCTATTTTATTTATTTATTTATTTTTTTCAATGTGGTTCACGCGCCGGCTTGACTGATGCACTACATCCATGGAATAATTTCTGGTGGACCCACCCATGGCCACTGCGTGCCTAACCCCAAGAGAGTCGATGAGAATGGATCTCATGACCTCACATGCTCGGAGGCCTAACTACGAGTACTCGACCGATTGAGCTAACTCTTGGGGCTATGTGGGTGTCTCTATTGTATTGTTCTCTTATTCCTGCTTTCGTTTTATTTTATTTCTTTGCTATCATATTGCTATCATCGAATATTCCTAGCAAATGTAGTTACAATGACCAAAACAAGCAGATCCAAATATGAGCTTCTATAAATTGGTGCTAGACTAACAAGAACAAATGATATGAAGTCTTCAAACTTTTCAATAATCATCTTAGTGAATGTGTTGTTTCTTGGAATTGTTAATTGAAACAAAAAAAATATATATTTTCTTGATCCAAGTCTAAGGATACCATAAGGGACAAAGGACAAGATATTTGGTTTCCACTGGTCCACTGTTTTGATAATGTATTTCTTACCTCATATTATGTGTCTATATCATATAAGAATGAGATATTCAATCACACTTCATCCATTAGTTTGACGATCTCCTTTTTTTCTAAGGAAAATATCACGGGATCTTGTAATCACTAAAATATTCAGGTGGAAGGCCACTCCACAACCCACCACAATAGGGAGTAGTATCCTTGAGGGAGCCAATTTAAGTTGGACCTTTGAACTATGACCTATCTATCAACAATATGACTTTGGTAGATGGTTCAATTGATTGAGTTCTTTTAATTTGGTGGGGTGTTTATAGTCATTGAGAAACACACTTAATGGGCAAAGAGTCCAAATAGTTCTATTGGTATCAACTACTAAGATAGTGGATCTAGAGAAGAGTTGTGTACATGACTTATGCTCTTAGCCCCATATTTTTCAAACCTCTTTGAGATGTCTATGATTTCCATGTAACTAAAGTTCTTCCCTAGAGAAATTCAAAGCTAACCTCTTTGGTATATTTGTGCAATGCCCAAAAGAATTGTTGCAATATTATAATAATAAATAATAATCCAAAGGCCCAATGTGTTGAATATGGTCCCATGACAGAGAAGGAAGAACATGTGAGAAATGGAGATGGCCACTTGCATTTGCACAAGCCAAAGCAGGCAATAGGTGTTTTTTTCCAATTAAGCCACTTGCTATAGATTTACAACTTCTGACAAATACAAAAGAGAGAAAAATTAATATGGGGTGTAGTAAACAGGGGAGCTTAGTGCTTTGGTGGTGGTGGTGACAAGATAGAGATAGATAGATTCCAAGCAAGGGATTTGAACTAGTGGCCATCTGTAGAAAGGGGAACATATCTAGGAAATAGAAGAGAACAAAACCACAAGAATCCATGAAAAAAAGGCCACCCATTTGTGTGTCGAATTTCCTGACGATCCTTTCTAAATGTTGAATGCCACATCGAAAGCTGCTATTCTATTCCATTTTTTACCATGTAATATGATGATGCAGATGCCATACCCTTTGTTTCTTGTCCTAATCTAGTATTATCACTCTGTCTTCTTCTATGCATGCCCTTCAGACATAACTATTTACGTGCTTTTTTTTTGCTTGTTGCATGTATTCTTCCTTATTCATGAACCTATTAGAGATCTCTACAGTGAGATTTGTAATAAACTTGACCAAAGAGGGGAAACCTCATGAACTTATTATAATTCGTAGAAGGCTAACCTCATCATACAATACGAAAGCGAAATCTGCAATAAAATTGATGAAATAGAGGGAAACCTCATAAACCTATTACACTTCATAGAGGGACAACCTCATCATACAATGCCAAGCACAGAAACCCATAATGGACAATAAACTCATTAATTGATGGAGGACATGGCATAAATGAATTTGGAAAAGTGGTATCCCCATTTCGTTGGTCCCTTTGTTAATATGACATCGTCGAATAAACGTCGATATCCGTATTTGGAACTAATGGCGTATTTGGAGAAGCAGTCGCAGATGAATGCATCATAAGTTGCCTCGGAATGGTTTATGTATATGAGAATGTTCTTATGGAGATAATAATTGGGAGGATATGTTAGTCCCTCCCACCGGTGGCTTCCCTGCACTAATCTCCATCTTTCATAAATGCTCTCCCCCATAGCCATACTCATCGATCCCATTCCCATACTCTTGATTTCCCTTCATCTCTCTTATGCGTTCAGAGTTTTGATCGCATATCACTAAGAGACTTCCGCATCTAGCTAAATCCGATGATATTTGTAAATATTTTTCTATTTAATTAATAAATACTATTGGATTTGTGATAATTTTTACAATGATATGCATAAAGGATTCAACATGTAATTAAATGTTACTATTGGATGTAGGTTTTCTTATTGAATACTCTATATTAATAAAAATCGTACATAGTCGAATTATTGACATGTTTGGCCATTGGATGAAGCCCATGGATTTATTGCATTTTCCATGGAATTCCAAACAAGTAAATGAGGATGGAGGAAATGAGACATAAACATCAGAAAATACGGTGGAATTACTAAAATGTTCAATCGATAACATCTAAGATCTGTGGAGCGGCAAGTGAAAAACACATGTTTCTAACAATGTGTATAGTGGGATGTATATATGTCCCATTCAAATCAATTGTTGGAATAACAATAGTCTTTGTCTTCAGGCAGAGGCAGCTTGGGAAAAGTAAATCAAAACCCCGTCCTCACAAATGGTATAAATTGCATCCAAATTGTCGTCAGAGGGAAGCACAAATTTACTGAAATACTTGGCAGATTCTCTCTCCATATGAAATTTATTTTGTATCCTCGTCATTTTCCTTGCTCTTTCGCTTCCCTCAGATCTTTTTCACATTAACATCCTCAAACTAAACCTGAAAATACACACACAAGAAGTCAAGCAAGTCCTCATATTCAATTTGGGGTTGGATGAAAGTGTCAATAGACGGAAAAAGAAAGAAAATATCTAGGTCCAGAACTGACCTTGGGGTCGAGATTCCTGACGTCGGGCATGTAAGTGACGAAGGAGTAGGCCTTCGAGTTAGCCTTGTTGTCCATGACCATGTCGATGATGGCCTTCTGGTCGTGGGCATAGCTCCTGGTGGGAAAGCTGGAATCTCTCTTGAATTACCAAACCACGATTTCAGACCTCACGAGTCTGTTCATGTACAACACTTCTCTTCTCAAAAAAGACACTATTGCATCAGAGGCCATGTCGATGTGAACACGTGGCAAACATGGAGTCTTCCAAGTGACGACGATGATGAGTAGTGATTCTAAAACCTCACCCGAAGAAAGACGTTCTTTCTCCGGAGTCATTTTGAAAAAACTATTCACCTTCGTAGTCCCTCTAGCTAATCCTTTTTCGCCACATGTCATCGAACTCCCTGTGCATTGTTTACCCTCTATGTTTACTAGACTTTGAAGTAGTCCCCTACAGTTCCATGGAGTTTTCCCTCGATGTCTACTTTCCAATTCCATACACTTCATCCTAATATCGTTTCAAAACCCCCATTCCCCTCTTGCTTTGCTTACAATTTGTAAGAGAAGAACAGAGAATACATGTTCTTGTTCCTAATTCAATGACTCTCTATGTTCATCTTTTCCTTGTTGTTGCATCTACTCTTCTCCTCTCCTCCTCATGTCTTGGAGGTAACTACAAATATTGTCTTTGGAACACATCCACTTACGGGGGATTTTTCTTCGGTTATCCTTTTGGGAAATATGGTAGCGACTGCTGTGACCCTACGTTTCAGCTACTATCTTGTGATATCGACGACCATCCTCGGCTTAATATTAATGGGCACGAATATGACATAGTGAAAAACATTTTCTTAGCGAATAATAGCGATACAATGATAATTGTTAACGACAATCTGCGGGAGGATAGATGCAATCTTCCAGGGACCTACTCTCCATTCTGGTAGTCCTTCTTTGATTTTCATATCCGTATGGATACATAAACCAATATCATGCGTTGGGAGCACTACAATGAAGGTTTAAATTGGTCGGATTTTCAACCACACTAGCTTCTCTGTGGAGATGATTGGTACTACTTTTCCTCTAAACAACAACTTCGACATGCTTTTTCCAAACCACTCTTCAAATTCCAAGTAGAATTATCATAATCGACAATATCTGGAGCAATCAAACCATCCTATGACAGGGTGTTGAATGGGATGTTGACCCCAAGATAAATAAGCTCCGTGAATATTGTTTGAAGGGTAACAAAACTTGTGGTTATGAAATTTCATAACCGACAATGTTTCTTTGCTACTATCCTGAAGTTTCCTTCAAAGGTATTGGAACTCAAATGATTTGATAGTTGTCTGGCCGTAATCCTCAATGCAATCTTATAAACTCAAATGATTTATGGGGAATTTTATCCTTGGAATTCTTATTTTTAGTCGTTAATTTCAGGTTTGTTAATTTATAAAATCCCTTTAATGATCTTAAAACAAATATAAATTATCTTCCATATATTTGACAGTGGATTTTTTTTATTTATCACTGGTTTGAATTGTTATATGTTTAGTTTCAATTTGAGAGTTTAATTGTGCAAGTTGTTCATAATTGTTGTTGCCAACATAGTTTTTCCCATGGCAATTAAAATTGGAACAACTCATTAACATGACAAACATATACACGCATCCCTCTGCATGGATTCACGTGGAACAATTCTCAATTTTATTTTTCCTCTATATCAGTGATCGTAATAAATTGTTGGAGTTAAAGAGAAAGTTGGAATTCATAGAATTGATGTACAACATGACAGGTATGGGTGGTGATATGACATAATTTACTATCCCTTAAT
Source organism: Pseudotsuga menziesii (assembly GCA_001517045.1). Classification (NCBI taxonomy): domain Eukaryota; kingdom Viridiplantae; phylum Streptophyta; class Pinopsida; order Pinales; family Pinaceae; genus Pseudotsuga; species Pseudotsuga menziesii. The sequence goes on along the minus strand of LPNX010366659.1, from coordinate 148,575 downwards.
ATCTAATATATCTAAAACTCGACAAATTATAAGCAAATCCAAGCTACCAATAATTTAATGAATATAGTTGTATGGCTTTATCCTCAATGCAATCTTATAAACTTCATTTATTTCTTTCCGGTGCTTCCACGCAGTTTCACAACAAGAACCCTTTCCAGTTTTGCAAAGATATGCTGATTGGGAATTGCTTTCCCAGATTCATACTCTTGAATAATCTGAGGCTTTTCATTGATTCATTGTTCTAGACAAAAGTTATGTTATTTTGTTGTTGTACCAAAGTAGAACTTGAAGAAGACATAGGAAATAAACCTTAAGGCTTAACAGTACCTGTGCAAGTTGAGCTTGTGTTAACTTTTTATCTAAATGCGCTTGCATTATGTTTTTCTTTAAATCCGTTGAAACTCTCTCATCTAGCAAAAAACATAGATTAGTTTTTAAATTTTAAAATCAAAACAGTGATATAAAAAACATCTAAAACCTACTGGAAATAAAATCTCATATGTTCCAATATTGCAGGTGCATTATATAGTTACCACAGTCGAGGACTTTATTGAGACGTGTTCTCAAATCACTGAAATCAATATATAGTCCTTATGGTTAACTCACATAGTCATGAGCTAGACGTGAGAGCTCTCCCCCCAAAGTTGGGGAGGTCATAGGTTTGATTTTGATCCCCTCGTAGTTAGGATCCATAATCAAGGTCAATGGTTTCCCATGTATTTGCACGTGGAAACCCCAGAGACTTTACCACAATTAATGGGTGGTAACTAGGGTAAAGTTGTAAGCTGACAAATTAGACTATTGTATGCTTGACCTAGCAAGGACATCACCTATTAACAACCATCTTTAACTCCGAGAATTCAGTATGATTGATGATAGAGGAAAGCTAAAAAATGAGAATTGTTCCACATGAATCCATGTAGAGGGATGTGTGTATATGTTTTCCATGTTAATGAGAAAATGTTATTGGCAACAACAAATATGAAGAGCTTGCACAATTAAACTTTCAAATTGAAACTAAACACATAGCTTATTGTAGGATAGGTTTAGACAGGTACATGAATGGGGCTATTTTGACGATGTGGGGCTATTTGTGGGAAAGGAGCCCAAATAATTATGTTGGGCTTCTAATTCTGAAACTTATTTTAATCCTATTCACTTAGAAAGGGACATTTAAACTTCAATTTTTGGTGACTTAATATTAGTCTTAAATAGCATAGAATGGGGAATTTGAAATGGAAAGTTTGTTCTCAACTCTTAGGTAAATAAAATGAAATCAGTTTAATTACATCTCCTTTTCTCATGTCTACAGTGACCTTAATGCTAAGGTTGAAGCGCTACAGGATTTTTATTAGATGACTAAACATCTTCAAGGTGACATGCTTCAGATTTGATCCAATTTTAAAGTGTGACAGTGAGCTTAATATGATGATAAGCATTGAAATTGTTTAAAGGGTTGATCCAAATAGAGGAGGAGGCTCCCAGAACCGGGGTCAAGGGATTCGGCTCTCGGCTTTGGAACTGTCGAGGTTGAATTTATGGCCAGAGAGGACGAAGATCATGGGTTTCTGGCGTTTCCTGGAAGTGGTCGCGGCAAAACGTTTGGACACGTCTTTGGCTAGAGCTTCTGTGGGTCTTGGAACCATTTGCGCGCGCCATTTCTCCTCGGTTCTGGGAAATTGTTTGCATTCTTGTTCCCTTTGGGGTTCATTCTTTGTGGAGCAGGGATCGTCTTGATCTGGCTCTCGCATGGCCAATTGTGTTCATCCCTTGTTCGAGCAGCATCAGCCGGCTTCCCATCGACTTGCCTTTTGGGTGGTTGGTGCAGCATTTGCAGATCTCATACCCTCTTGAGATGATTCGGGGCTTGGTTTTGAGCGTCGGATTTCTTTTTTCCCTATCCGGGCGGTGGGTTTTTTTCCCTGTTGCCTTTCTGCGGATGTTTTGGGTGATCCATTGGATAGCTGGTTCTCTTGCGCGGTGACCCGTTTCTGCGGCGGCTTACTTCATAGGCGGGGGCCTTTGCAGTCAGCAACAATCAGTTTTTCGGTGTGTATGTGCTCCCTCCCAGCCGTGAACAGTTTGTCCGAATCCGGAGGGCATTTCTTGCAGCGTGCGTGAATTGTTTCTTCCAAATCTGGCGGGCTTTTTTACTTGGTGCGGAACGTTTTTCCCTTTCGTGGCAGCTTTGGCTGTGTTTCTTGGACTGTGGTGTATGTTTCCATGGGTGTCCTGGTGGGGATGCGGCGCTACCCTTCCCATGGACATTTCCGGTGGGCATTGTCATCATTAATCTTGTAGTACGGGATCTGCCTGATGTCTTTGGGAAGCTTCAGTTTTATTTTTGGCTAGGTTTCGATGATGGTGTTTTTACAAATCTGTAAATATTTTGTTCGGGATGAAACAATTAATTTTGTTTTCTGTTGACAATGTATGGGGCATCTTTTTTTCCTTACTTATATACATAAGCAAATGTAATTTTGTGCTTTATTGAAATAAAATAACGAATTTTTCTGAGAAAAAAAATGATGATAAACATCAGGATGGTTTTTTTCTTATTTCTTGATAGACGATTATAGGGTGTATTGATGATATTCTTCAGGATTTGTATAATGAATTACAAGAAAATCTGCAAGCTCTGGGGTTCTGTTGTATTTTTATGATTGACAGGCATAGATGGATAGTGCTATCTTTATGGTAGCAAGCCAAAGGATGGTCCTCTATTCCTAGGTGGATATGCCTATGCTTTGATCAATCTTACATACGACTCTATTTTTCCTGTTGGTGACTTGTGCTATAATAGTGGAGGATGGTTTTTACCACATTTTTTTGTTAGTACAAATGATTGACATAATTTATAAATGTGGAGAATACTCTCTTGAACATTTTTTTTTAATTTATAAATGTGGAGAATACTTTCTTGAACATTTTTTTTTAATTTATAAATGTGGAGAATACTTTCTTGAACATTTTTTTTTCTTCAGAATGTGAAGGCTTTACTTCATATTTTTCTTGAGAAAGTATAAGGATTAGGATTTGTTCTTTGATAGTGAATCCTTGTTGGCTGAGGGTTGCTTCGGTTTATTTGTTTTTTATCAATCTGGAATGCATATCTTGGATTAATGCATAATATTGTGCTTCAGATTTGGATTTTGTTTATGGTCACTCTCTTTGGTTCCTGTAAGAGAAGGGCTACAGTATCATTGACTGTACATACCACAGAAGGGATACAGGCTCTACCAGAGTAGTTCGATTTCTAAGGTTGAGAGATGCAGCAGATTTGCAAAATCAACAGGAAAATAAGGTAGATAAGAAGCTTTGATCAGACAATTGTGGTTGAACCTTATTATATTTCCTTTTTTAGAAGATATGATTAATGGGTAGGAAAATCTTTTCCTGTCATGAGTGTAACATATTTTGTAAGTTATGCTTTGCTGATACAGTAAAATTTCAACTTGTTTGTAAATACATAAATATTTATTGAGAAAATTTTCGGTAAATACTAAATATCCAGAAATTGTTAACCATTATAAAGTTGCATGCTCATGGAAATCCATAGGAAGAAATCAATATTGAATAATTGTATATGTTAAAAGAGTGATAAACAAAGAAAGCTCGTATTAGGTGAAACCCAACGCTTGGAAATCCCTGAAACCCAACGCTTGGAAATCCATAGGAAGAAATCAATATTGAATAATTGTATATGTTAAAAGAGTGATAAACAAAGAAAGCTCATATTAGGTGAGACCCAACGCTTACATTCTTGGGAATCATGCCAATAAGCTCCATCATTAACACCGGGTGGTCCTAAACAGAAATGCATAGAACCTAATAAGCTCCATCATCAACACCAGGTGGTTCTAAACAGAAATGTAATAGAAACTACAGGATAGCAATTGGAGAAATTGAACAAAAATAGATAATATGGTTTTAACTATTGGACAAGAAAAGTGGACAAAGTTAAAGGAGTATATGTCCTTACCTCATACTTGCTAAATGCATCCCCACTATGGAGATCAAATAGTACATCACCAGTAGCAAGTTCAAAAGCCATGCATGCAAAATATCACATACTTGCAGATGCAAAGTAACCATCTCCAATTATAACTTCTGAAGCCCTATATTGTCTTGTCTGAAGCCCTATATTGTCTTGTCTAAATGACATCAATAAAATTTTTATAAGTCTAACAATAATTTCCAAAGTCAACTATTTTACATCTCAGGCCTATTGATGCCAGTATCTTCCTCCTAACATCAAGTTTCATCCTTTAGAGGGGTACACACTTTTCTACATTGTCCGTTTTTTAACGCCACTATCAGCCGAAACTTCTGTCCTGCCACTCTATGCTGTGTTATCTTTTGGTTCTTGGACATCTGTCACTGGCTTTGTTTTTGTGTTAGAAAGAGCTAACTTTTTGGCTTTGTTCTTGAATGCATTCTTTTGATTCTTGGTTAAACCCACAATATTAAAGCTCACCATTGCCTTTGGGGTTGCAGAAATTAATGGCTCCTTTCGTCTTGCAAAATTATATGGGAGGTTGGCTTATGGTAACAAGAACATCAAATGCCCAGTCCTCACGGATCCATCACATATTCTCTTTAAAGTTGTCTTGAACATAGATCTTGAACAATTTTCGACATGGTCAAAAGGATCCTCAACCTACACACCAAGCGACGAAATTGTAGAAATAGAATCGTTGAGGATAAATAAAGCACTTAAAAAGCATACCATCATTGGATAATTTTTCTTGATCCGACAATCATTACTGTATGCGTTGCCAGTGAATGTGCATACTGTAAGCCTTGTGACCATGAAGTTGCAACTTTCACATACTGCTTGATAGAAAGACAGTTCACACATAAGGACAATGTGACAAAGTAATGGGAAGCTAGCCCTGATTGGCGAACGGCATCCAAAAAACTAGGAAATATTGAACAGAGTCTACATTTGGATTTTGTCTCTGCCCAATGGCGCCGAGGAGCTGACATGCCAACGCTGAGGATCGATTGCGCTCGCTCTCAAGAGTTTGCGGTAACGATCGAAACTCCACAACACAGGCTCTCCACCATCGAGTTCCAACTGCAGTGACTGACAGAATACCCACCTGCTGAAGCTACGAAGAGACTACCATTCCTTTGTTTCCAACGCGAGACATAAACACGGAATCAGAAAGAAGACACGTGGCAAAGTACTATTGGTTAGAGAGACGACGATGCTACAGTGTTCTAAAACCCAACTTATGAGAGAAAAAATGCCTTACGACGTAATTAATTTGTTCAAAAAATAAGTAAAAGTTATTTTTGTACATTAAATTAATTTGTCAAAAGAGAAGTAAAAATTATTTTTGTACAGCATTTGGATAGAACAAAATTAAAATTATAAAAGTTATTTTTGTACAGCATTTGTATAGAACAACATCAAAATTATAAAAATTATTTAATTAATATAATTATCTAACTTGTGGTAAGTGAATATGAATAGGCTACAAGTTAAGTGTTACAAATAAGTTATCTATTACTTGTTTTGTTTTTCTTAGTTAAAAGGGTTGTTACATTGTGGTATGAAGTGTCAATTATCCATGCATGAGTTACTAGTTATCTATGTAGGAGCTAAGAGTTATCCATGCATCAACTATTCATATATATATATATAGCTTATGAATGGATAAGTGGTAGCAATAACTATCCACGTTAACCAGTCACAAACTCTGTAGATATACTAGTTTATTTACAATATAAAAAAACATTAATACTTGTCCACTCAAAAATTTTAAATAAATACATCTATCCATAAATATAAATACCTTAATCCAAAAGTTTTATTTGTAATTTATACATTTTTTTATAAAATAAAAATAACATACATATTACATCCTTATTTATTTTTCAAACTATATATGATTATGGCATGCGAGAGTCTTCGTTAAAGTTAAATAATAAATTCCAAACCATTTCGGAAACAAATGCATTTTTGTTGTCAAATTGAATTTTTATGCGCATAGGCTTTCAAAATGTGGCTTCTTCCCAAATTGATTTTAAACCTTTTTGAAAATGTAGCTTCTTTCCGATTTGATTTCAAACTTTTATAACCACTACTTGACTTTTCCTTTATTACTTTCCAGCGAGGGAGTAACTGTTTAGTTGAATTTATCATTGGAGGGTTAGGTGTGAGACCTCGCGTGTTACATCCAAATTTCAAAGCAGGTATCTAGAAACCTGGGGTGGATCTAGTGATTGGATTTGTAGTAGGTAAATATCCTTTTCCAACAACAAAATAATAAATATTATATCTGTTTGATATATCGTTTTGTATACACCTTTCTATTTAAGATACTTCAAATTATATTGCATCTTATAACGATATTCCCACATATAATATTTACTAGAATATCTGTAATTTTTTATTTATTTATTTTTCAAAGCTGAAAGAAAATGTTTTATCCATAATTATTTACTATGATATTTATATAATTTGTGGCCAGATCACGTAAGGTAAGAATCAAAGGTATAAGTTAAAGGGGACACTTTTTTTCACTGTTTTTTTTTGTTTTTCCGGTAATGTTTTTAGATGAATTCTGTAACGATTTCCAGAAATTTCATATAACAATTATTAAACTTATATGATTTGGTTGCCCCAAAGGTTTATGACTGTGCTGAATCTGTTTCTGCACTAAAAAACAATTTGAATTGCATAAACATTTAAATTCAAGGGAAAAAAAAACCAAATTCTGACCACAAACTGCCAAAAAAGTTAAAAAGTTGCCTGTTTAGAGGGCTCCCAAATCAAATGGTTGAGAGATAGTTATGAAATGGAAAATGTTTTTTTATTCCTTATATTTTTCTAGTTAAACTGTTTCAACTATGAGTTATCTATGCCTAGATAGACATTTTTCTTGTGATCCATTTATCAAGTATCATTGCTACCATTTATCCATTTATCAATTAGTTATCAGTTATTTTTTATATTCTGTTTTAATAATTATTCATTTTGAATTTTGAAAGACTGCCATAAAATCCAAGTCTGTACATACCTATTTCATCAAGCATTTGTCTTTAAAAAATGAATAAAAGTACAACCCATAACTTCATAGTAATTGTCCTCTGGAACAAAAATTCAGAAAAGTATTAAATAAATACAACTACTGGTTTGACATCAACAATAGAAAATGACAAATGCCTGATGAAGTAGGTATGTACAGACTTGGATTTTATGGCAGTCTTTCAAAATTCAAAATAAATGAAAGTATAACCCATAACGTCATAGTAATTGTCCTCTGTAACAAAAATTCAGAAAAGTATTACATGAATACAACTACTGGTTTGGCATCAACAAAAGGGCCAAGGCCAGGGTAGGGATCAATTTCAACCTATGTCTAGCCCATTGTCATGTAGCAAAACAATTCTGAAAACTATTGATTGAATACAGCTATTGCAACGAAAAGGAAAAGGCCAAGGCCATGGGATAGCTCAATTTTAACTTTTTGGCCAGCCAACCTTCCATCATTCTAATCTGATATACACAAGAATATACACTGCAATCTTTGAGCTTTAGAGTTACACTTCTATGTCTAGATATGGCAGTCTGATACCGCAGGTTTATAACACAAACCCAACAAACGAAAGTTCCTGTTTCCTGGAAAAAGAGGATCAGCAGGAAGAGTTTTCCATGTGTTGTTGTATAAATTGAAAGCAACTGTACGCGGACTTAGATGCGTAACAATGCAGAGCCAATCACCTATTGCACAGCATACCAATGGAGAATAAAATTTGAGAGGAGCCACAAATTCTGAGTAGATACTGGGAGGCATCTGTTGAATCTCAGTCCAAGCTTTCATATCATTGCCCAGGACTTGCAATTCCCAAATCTGTATTTTTTCAATAGCTTTACTAAGCTTGTTAACCACTCTTCCAACCATGATTAGGCGGCCATTGCTCTGGGCAAGGACTGGAGTAGAAACAGAGCATGGCATGGTTGCATTAAGTTCAGACCAAACCCCATTCTCTGGATCAAATCTAACAACTCCATATGGCAGCTCTGTGATACAGTAGAACAAGCCATTACACCACACTCCTGGATCAGACCCAAATTTTGCATGGGGTAGGGGGTTGCCTGCCATTCTCCAGTAACCAGCACTAGAATCATAAACCTCAGTATAAAGTCTATATACTCTGGAGCTTATGGGAGCAGACATAATGCTATTCTCTTCTCCTGCTACTACAATTTTATAGGACTGGGAATCCCTGTTTAGACACATGCTTGCTTTGTGTATCAACTGAATTCTGGAAGTGGGAGGCAGTTGCTTCATTGTCTTCTTAATAGGATTGCAGATGGATAATATCTTGCAGTCTGCAACAAGATTCCCCAGACATAAAATGCTGCCTGCTGCAGTAATAATTGACATACGTGGGATTGCAAGATTGGGTATCTTGTACCAGCGCTCCATTTCGAAGTCAAAGGCACATGAGAATTTACCCGTTGTGCAGAGGAAAAACCATGTAGCTCTTTTCACTTCTAGTTGTTCTTGATCTTCATCCATCCTGTATCTCTTCCTCCAATAGGGATCTGATAGGAGCAGAGATTTCCATTTGGTGCATACACTCCGAAACTGCACTGTGCTGGCTACAGGCAAGCACAGCAAGATCCTCTCTATCACTTCTTCAGGAAGCCCACTCCATAGTTTCTCTGCCTCTAATTGCAGGCAGGCTGCAGAGCTAAGCTGCTTCTCACTTTTGGGTTTGCACATACTATTTTGTGCATGCATCTCTACCAGTAAGAATGAAATCCCAGTAATAAATTTATCAAGAACACTTTAACGATATGAAAGAGATCAGGCCAAGATGAAAAACTAAAACAAAAAACTTCATGAAATGATCAATCTGAACTTAAAATCCAAAATAATTGTTATATGGAAATATATTATCAAACTGAACACATAAGCCAGCGCAGATTGCATGAATGGTTGTTATGAAAGTGGATTCAAGCATTGTATTGACATGATAATTCCACAACATCGACTGAATGAAGCACCAAAATGCATTAAATCGAATCCAATGACTGAACACAAGAAATACGACAGCTTAACAAAACAAAACAAAAAAGTAAAAACCCACATAATTGTAAGAAACTCGATGAGTTGCTGCAAAATGAACTAAAACGACCCCATTGAGAAAGAATGGAGAGCAAGAGCCCCTCTAAACCTGAGAAGAATGATTGCATGACCGGAACAAACCGAGAATTTGTAAACTGAAAGAAAAATGGAAGGCAGAATATGGAATATATAGCACATTCTCGTCAAATCAGACAAGAGTTAAACAGGGGCGATGGAGTATCGAGTAATTATTTTATAGTAGGTAATTCTCATCCACACGTCTGATAATATTACATCTGGCCAATATTAATGACTTTCAACATCAACATGGCGTACTGTGTTTTGCTTTCTGTTCTAACTGGCAACACTGTATATATCACGTTTCTTGGTTGTACAATCTCATACATGCACTTCACACTTCACTAGTCAAGTAAAAAACAGCATGTAGGTCACTCTGGCCCCATCTCTGCAGCCGAGCTGAGCTGCTGGCCTGTGGGCACTCCTGGTATTTGCGGATATTATTGGCTTTTTTTTTCTCTTTGTCAGCTGAGATTTACAAGTTATTATGAATTGGGCAAACTCTTTGGCACGTTTTGACGTGATGGACTTGGATAACTGGTGTGATCCTACAGCTGAGGTAAAAGCTTCTTTCCTCTTCATAACCTTTAAACACATTTACAGGGAGCACAATCAAAGTGCTGATAGCTTATCCAATGAAGCTCTATCACTTGATATAGAGAAACTTACTTATAGGAATTTTTGAAAGGAATTTTTGAATGGTCAATCCATGGAAGAAATATTATCCCGTTCTTTTAAGGGATGTGAGATTTTAATGATGAAGATATTTCCGTAACAAGTTTGGAAGGAATACTATCACGTTCTTTTAGGGGATGTGAGATTTTAATGAATACTATCCCGTTCTTTTAAGGGATGTGAGATTTTAATGATGAAGATATTTCGTAACTAGTTTCGAAGGAATACTATCCAGTTCTTTTAAGGGATGTGAGATTTTAATGATGAAGATATTTCCATAACTAGTTTCGAGTTTGTTACACCTTCATCTTTGCTTAGAAGAGAATTACCTTGGCATATTTTGTATTAACCCGGGACCTTTCACCCCCATAGAGTTTACTCGGATAAGCTTCCAGGACTGTAATTGCAGTCCCTTGGAATGTGTTGACATGTACTTGTTGAGAGTGTGAGGTTTTACTGGTCATCCTTTGTGGTCACACTCTTCCCTAATGGATCTGAGATATTAATGTTTTTTGACAGAAATATATGATACTCTTATCATAAGTTATATATTAAGTACTTTTGATTGAGACGTTGATGTTTTTTCTACAAAAGTATATGATACTCGTATTATAAGTTTGGGGGGTAGTGTATGTACATCTTTCTAGATTTAGCAGTTAAATCGCTGCGCAGAGGGGGTCCCTTGTCCCACAAACAAGGGGGTCTCATACACCAATTTGGTGTCTCGCTTGGTGGTGACCTTAAAAATAGATAATTATTATTATTATTATGAAATAGCTTTGATTTTTATTGAATATCAAAGAACTACTCTTTTCCTTTCAAAAAATTAAAAATAAAAATAGACATGATTACAAATTCCAAAATCCCAAGACCGATTAAAACCCTTTGATTACAAATTCCAAAATCCCAATACTGATAAAAACCCTAGCTGCGGATCTTTCATTGAAAAAAGACCAAAAAAAATAAAAAAATCAAATGTAATTTCATTTTTCCTCATCCTTTGAATAAATAATAAAAAGTCAAAGCAAATTGGCCCACCTCAGATTCCTCGAAACCAACTACGCAAAATAACAAGAAATGCCAAATATATGCTCCGACTGTCATCCAGTTTTGGTGGTTGTATACATAATGCTTTTACCCAAATAACATTAAATAATTAAATCATTGTGAAACAGATAACCATTTCATTTTTTTTTTAAATTCATTGAAATATTTCAGAAAACGATGGAGACCCTTGAACACCCGCTTGTGTGGAAATTTGAAGGAATCTAACTACCATTTTCTAAAAAATAGAATATCCAGTTCAAATCGTGAGCACATGATTCAAATAAATTAAAAAGTATGAGTGTGTTCTAATTGGAAACGCACATTATGTTATATTTACTATGTGCTTTTATTTACCTCTGAAATAAAACCATCTACTTTTTGCGCATGCAATTCACATCAAATCCTTTAACAAGGTATGAGTGTCCTAATTGAAAACGAACAGTACATGTAACTATTTAAAATGTGCTGTTTTTTTTCCCTTATTCCATGTGCCGGACCTGTCACTTCCTTGGCGCAACTGTCAGTATTCTAATTAGAAACGGACATTGTGTTACATATCATGTTCTAAATTCAATTCAGAGAGGTGACATGCCTTCTACTTCTTGAAGTATAAATTGATGGGATGTAAAAAGAATCAAACCTTTTATAAAACATGAATTTGGAACTAATAATGACAATGGAATGAAAATAACTTATTTTTATATAAATAATTTAAAACATATTATGGTTTTTTTAATAATATTTATTTGAGTTATTAAATTTTTTTACACTAATAATGGTGATAAAATGAAAATAATAAACTATATAAATTACTTTTATATAAATAATTTAAAATATATTTGTGGCTATATAAACAATTTAAAATATATTTGTGACTTTTTTATAATATTTAGTTAAGTGATTAAATTTTTATTTTTATCGGTTTTTAATTATTTATTAGGTTTGATATACATTATTTTTATTAAAACTATATTAATTGAATATAGTTTGAATGGTTATAAGAATTTTTTTTTATATTAAACTAATATTAATAAAATATATATGGTTTATTTAAAAATTGTTAATATAATTTTGTTTGTAATAATATATATATATTTGATTTTTCAATAAATTATTTATTATTATATACTATATATTAATTTGATTTTTATAATTTATATTAAATTAAATAAAAAGTATTGAAATTTCAAAAAATATTTTATAAAATTAATCAAATTACATTAAATAAAAATAAATTATATAAAAAAATTAAAATTTCAGAAAATGTTCTAGAAAATTAATCATAACATTATAATAGTTGATTATCATGAAAAAAAAGTTGATTATCATGACATATGAAAAAAATTGATTATCATAAAAAAAAATTGAATTACACTGAGATGTTTATTTTTATTTTATTTTTTAAAATAGTTTACAAAATTAATTAGGTGATATCATGAAAACGTTAATGATTTTTTTAATTTTATGATAAGGTTGAATGAAGTTATTTTTAAATAATTTGGTTATGTTAAGAATTTTTACATTGATAAAGATAAAAGGAACATAATTTTGTATTGGTATGAAATCTTTTTTTATTATAATTTGAATTAAGATATAATTAATTTTTAATATTTTTATTGAAAAATAAAATAAAATATTATTTTTAAAACATAAAAATTATATATATGTGTGTGTGTAAAATAAGATGTGTTTTTCATGTTGAAAGGTGTTTGTGGATATGGACTTTTGATAAGAAAGGTTAAAAAGAAAGTTAAAGAAAAAAGGTTGGAAAAATAAATAACTTTGAAGCATGAATGAAATAAATCATCATTTTTTAGGTTGCAAATTAATTTTAGAAATTAAGATGATGGCATATATGGTTGTATAGTTTTTTTTGACACATGCTTTGAAGCACATAAATAACATCATTGTCCAAAAAAAAGTTGTGATTGTTTTACTAGAAAGTGTGTGGAAAGTGTGTGGAAGGAAAACACGTTCATCCCATCTCATTACCGTGTCCCATCACNATAATATAATATAAAAAAAAAAAAAATATATATATATATATATATATATATATATATATATATCATAAAAATGTATGTAAAAATGAAAAAAATGCCTATAATAACAATAATTTAAAAACAAACCCATCTTAACCGGAATTTTCTTAAGCAATAATAAAAAAAATTCTTAACAATGTATTTTATAATGAATAAGGGTTGAATTTATAATAGTTGTATCATAATGGTGGCATATAAACATTGTGCTATGTCATCATCATGTCATTTTCTACGTGTCATGAATTTCATGATAAGTTAATGTGCTTCATCATGTTACTATGGATTCATAGGTTTCATTAAATTTATTATCTTATGTATTTCATGTTCTATTTTATTAAAACCAATTATCTAAACTAAAATAAACAATTCATAGCATTAAGCATATATTGTTGTATAGGATTTTTTTTTAAAATCTATTATTGTTTTATTAAGAGGTGTGTGGAAAGAAAGTATATTCAAGTATCATAATCACATCCCATTTTGATTACATCCTATCATGGTGATAGTAACAATAAGATGCCATTAAATTTTTTTTCATGAGTCCATGGTTAATATACTATGTCATCACCTTGTTATGTTGTCATTTTTTCACATCATTACCTTGCTCCCATCATCACCTTGTTATGTTATCATTTTGTCACATCATTACCTTGTCCTCATCATCACATTGTTCATCATCACATTGATGTAAAAAGGTGTGTACTCTATATAAAATGAATGAGATGTATAGCATAATGTAACACTAAAACAAAAAAATAATGAAAGAAAAAATTAAATTAAGTTCATGACATAAGAGGGATATGTAAAAATGAAAAAAAATTACCATAATAACATAAATTCATTTTAACCCAAAACTTTCTAAACACTAATATATTTTTGTAACAATTATTTTTATAACACCTCTCAATGTTAAATAACTATGGTTAACTTGAATTTATGATACCTATATCATAATTGTGACATATAAATCTTGTGCTATGTAATCACCATGTCACGACCTTTCTATGTAATAAGTTTCATGATATGCCAATGTGCTCCATCACGCCACCATGCATTCATAGGTCTCACTAAATTTATATCTCGTTATGTTTTATTTTATTAAAGCCAATTTTAGAAACTAAGATGATTAATACGTATCATTAAGCATATATAACTTCAGAACTCCTTTTTGACACATTTTGAAGCACCAATGACATTTTTGTTTTGTTGCTATTGTTTTACTAAAAGTTGTATGGAAGCAAAGTATGTTTAATCCTCATGATCACATCTTATCTTGATCACAACCTATCATGGTCACATTAACAATAAGATACATGCCAATGATATAATATCACTTTTTTCTTCATGATTTTATGGTCAACTTTCCATGTTATCGTGCCTTGTTATTGTTGGAATGATTAACTCTTACCCGTTTTATTATTAGGAGGTGTTTAGATTAGTTGGAGTTGAGAGATTCTCTCTAGTAAGTTTTATATTTTTATATTTTTAGTGTGTGGTTGAGATATTCCATAAGAGTTTGTTAGGGTGGTTGAGGGGAAAATTCATGTATAAATATGTAGCAATGGTTGATGAATAATTTAACTTAGCTCGTATTTAGTTTTTGTGAATATACATGTCTCCACTCCCATTTTCTATTAGTTAGGTTGTCACTTTGTCTCATTGTTACCTTGCCCCATCATGGTTGTTGCAAAAAAGTGTGTGTTCTATAACCTAGCATGAATGAGATGTATAACTTAATGTAGCACTAACAAATTAAAATGAAGAAATTTAGGCCTATGACCTAAACAAAGATATATATAAAAGAAACATAACTACCATGATAATAATAATAATGATATGAATCCATCTTAATACAATATTTCCTAAACACTAATATATTTTTATAACAATTTCTTTTATGATACCTCTCAATGTTTACTAACTATGTGTTAACTTAATTTATGATAGTTGTATCATAATTGTGACATATAAACATTGTGCTATGTCATCATCATGTCATGTCCACTTACTTTATATCTCATATATTTCTTGTTTTATTTTACTAGCACAACCACAAGTAAAGTGGTCGATGAATGCAATAGGCACAGTGAGCCACTTAGTTTTGTGGAGATGCATAGCTCTTAAACAAAGGCTAATATATATAATTTTATATTAAAATAATATTAGTTTATTCGTTATGCATTATTCATACCATATTGTTATAGTTATCCATTTATGATATAACATAAACATTAAATTAATTAACATAAACATAAAACAACTACATTTTAAAAATAAAAACAAAAAACAAATTGTTACCACTTTTTTTAACTACCTCTTAAGTGTAAATATTAATCAAGATGTGTTGTTTTTGCATAACAAGATATAACGATTATGAAATGAATCTCCGTTATGCACTTGTTATACTCAAATTAATCTTGTTAATCAACTCAATAAAATCTAAAATCTAAAACAATATCTAAACACCTATCAATATAATTAAAATAAATTCACTTTATATTTTTTTATTATTAATATCATGTTTCATAATACAAAATATTTTATTTTATCATATAAATAATATTTTTTTTAAACTATTATTTAAAAAATAATTTACATTTCAAATTATTTCATCTTTCTTCATACTTAATAAATCCCAAAGTAAAATAATTTACATTTATTAGAGGAGCTATTTATAAAAACTTTGCATGGAGTCTGAACGTCCCTATTTATACACTATTTATACCAATGTTAATATTGTTTTATATTTGAACTTTAAAGCTCACACTTGTTTTTGAAAAGGCATTACATCATCATCTATAAAATGTTAAGCATGATTACTTGGAAAGTTATAAAATGTTAAGCATGCATACTTAGAAAATTCATAAGTAGATTGAGGTTTTTAAATAATCTTAATTGTTTATATAATAAAGCAATTTCTTTTATAAAAGGACATAGTTTAAGATTTTTCAAAATCCTTGAAGCATAAGAAATTTTCCATGAGACTTTTACTAGAAACTATATCAAACACTTAATTTTTTTAGAAAAAATAATCTATTTTAAATAATTTCTATTTTACATTATAATTATATTTTTTAATTTTATTTGGGTTTTGGAGTAGGACCTAAAATTGTTGATTGGCTAAGCTCCTCAACAAATTAATAGCCCAAGACCCATAGGATTTTGGTATAGTGAAAGCATGCCTCTTTACAAACCATCAACATGTTATTTTAGGCTGTGTAATTTTCCTTAAATAAAGTTGATGAATCAACTTACAAATGCAAATAGAAGCAAGTGATAGTTGTCCTCAATACCAATTTGATAACAAAGTTAAGATAGATTTTATCATCTCAAAAATAAAGTCTTTTAACCCTATTATACACTCTTTAATTTATTTATCCAATTTACCATGCTTTATTTGAAGTGATTTCACCCTTTGTTTTAATTATCTATTACCCAAAAGATGATTTTTAAAGTTAAATATATTATTATATTTAAATTACAATAGAATTTTAAGAAAAAAATTCACAAATACCCAAAGGTATATATTTGACATTTTGATAAATTACTAATACAAAGCTTAATGGAACCCTCACTCATTTATATTTATATATTGCATTGAGTCTATGACCCTCTGAGCGCATTACCTAAATGATTGTTCTCATGATGCTATGCTGCCAAATGGAAAGCTCATTAAGCAGTGCATGGTTTCATTCCAATCAAGGTCGACTTCTCATGCTAATAGATGGAGACATTAGAGTACAATTACATGTTCATCTAATAGTTTGTTAATACCACATTCATTTAAATTTAAATTAATATTTGCATCACATTGGAGTTACCTAATAGTTATCTAATAGTTATCCAATATACGGCACCATTAGAGTTGAAGTTTAGGCTAATAGTTGTAAAATCATTGGAGTTAAGATAATAGTTAAGCTAATAATGATCCAATATAACGGTGATTAGAGTCAAATTTAAGCTAATAGTTATAGAACCATTGGAGTTAGCTAATAGTTGTATCTAATAAAGTAATTTAAAAGTTAATATATAGTCATGTTTAGAGTTGAAGTTAAGCTAATAGTTGTATCATCAATCAAGTTAATCTCATAGTTGTTTCTAATAATGGAATAGTTGAAGGTGAAGTTGAAGTTTGATTTTTCCAACTATCGCAAACTGTACTTATCAGATGTTAACTAAGTTATTTTCCATTTTTTTGAAATTGTTAATTATGAATTTTGGACGACACCCATAGAATCAATCTAGACGATACACTTGGCCCATTCTCATCCATAGATGAAAAAACATAAATGGTAGTCCACCAAAAAATTCCAAGATATATATTCCTATCGGCGTAATTAAAAATATATTATTATTATTATTATTATTTATTATCACATTTTGGTTCCTTAATTAAAATTACAACTTTATTTTCCCACATTAATTTTTAGTATTGTTTTTTCAATTGGAAACATATCAAGATTTTGTTGTTAGTTTTGTTTTTTTGGGGACGGATAAAGTTAAAAAAAAACTTATTTATTTGAGACCTCCTAATGATAATGATTACTAATGTTCACTAATGTTCACTAAAATTAATTTTGGTCTCTTGAACCTTAAGAAAGATACGTAATTATTTGGCTTTCCTTATAATTTTATTTCTATGCTTAAAAAGCCTAAATAGAAGAATTCCTAAATCACCATAGTTTTGATGAGCTGAAAGTTAGGATTGTCGGTATTGTAACAAATATTTTGAAATGAGTAGGGTGTAGGCAAGAAATTATAAGAGAAAGTGCCTGTCATCATCAGCTTTCTTAGTGTCACAAAGATGATAAATTCTTTTGACCCACAATATTTTAGGAATAGTCCAATGCCCTATTTCACTATGGATCTCGTTAGACTTTGTTCTTATTTTACAAATGTTAATATTCTTCTTTATGCTGCTAAATAAAGAGAGATAATTTTGATCTTCTAGATTATGGTTGATCAGTTCCTTATAGTATCTTGATTTTGTCTTAGCTTACTAGGGCCCCACCCGAACCCACCTGAGTTTAGGTGTTAGTAGTATCAATGTAAAAAAAGTCTCTCTATTAATGAATATCCACTAAGAAGTTGATACTTATTAATTATTTGACCATGTCAAGTAGTTAGGGTTTTGGATTTGGGAAGCTCCATATTTAAAGAGCTATAAGGATATGAAGGTTTTTGTCAAGAATTATTATAATGGAGCTCTGTTAAAGTGAAAGGTCACCCAACCTTAAGAGGAACGCAAACATTATTTCCATAATCTATTCTCATAATAAAAAACTCATTTCCAACAATATTTAGATTTGTACCGTCATATAATGTTTCGTATTATGCACTATAGATTCTGGTTTATTGCATATGAAATATCTGTGTATCTTATGTTGTTTTGGTTTTCAGTGCTAAAGAACACCACAAGTGGAATTAAAGCCACTTTCTTGAGCCAACACACCTCTAATATTTCCATAGATTTTTTTTAGGCTAGAGACATGTTCTGATGTATTTAAATAACCACATAGTATATGTTGTTCAATGGGTAAAATTGCAGCTAGGAAAGTATACACATAGAGTAGACAGTTGGTACTTAATCACATTGTTCCCTAGGTTTATTTAATTGTTATACACTATTGTAGCTTCTATTGGTAACCCTTCAAGTAGTGTCGCATAAGAAAACACTTACGCATAGAGTCTCACATCCACATACCCTAGGGTATATCAAAAGTCCCCCAAGTCTCCTAAAACCAGTTATAGATCATCAAATCAATTATCTTGTTGCTATAGTGACACTGAGAAAAACACTTAGGAATATACCCTCACATACCTAGGTAGTTGAGTAGTACAACTAAGGGCACAATTGAGCCTCCTTAGTTAAAGCCCTGAGGGATTGAGTCGAGTACTAGTGTAGGACCGTGCTAATATATTAGAGAGCAATATCATCTAGAAACCATTTATCCTTAGGACCTTGTAAATACTCATCTCTACAACACGCCAATGCCAATTATACCTCTTTGCATTCAAATGGAATTGAGAGATTATGACTGAACAATACATTGTAGTAACCAACTTATTTATGGGGCTGCTGAAAAAATTCATACATATTTGAATCCAGAAGGAATTTGGGAACTCTATTAGTGCAGTAATATTTAACCAAAAGCAAAAGTCCCTCCAGAATAAAAAATAAATAAATAAAAATATTCAGGGTACCAAAAAGCCTTATTCTACCCCAACATAATCCTTGCATTGAGTTGATCATTTTGATATATATCTCTAACAACCGTTTTTGGGTGGCCCTGTAAACCTTTTTTTTTTCTGACCTACCCCACTATAATCCTTACGTTGTGATGATGATTTTGATATACATCTCTTACAAACCATTTTGTATGGACCCAACATGTACCTTTCACCTCCAATAGTACACATCTACAACCTCAGAAACTAACAAAACCATAGAAACCAAAGCAATCAAAGAGACATGGTCAACAAATCCAAAGCATCCCCCAAACAATCAAGCTATCTTAAATGCCATCGAGTCCATACTTGGGCCATAACATAGTCCTTGGACTTGATCAACAATGATAAGGTGAATGGCCAACTACTAACTGATGTTATAATTCAACATGTGCTATTTCTTCCAAATCATGATGATACCACCTATGAATCCTTTGACAATAAAGAGCCCATATCACACATTATTTTCATAGAAACACAACGCCACTCCTTTGAGGATAAAACTTCATGCTACCACTTTTCGAAGATTGACATCTAAAATTTTTATGACTTTGATCCCTCGAGTTGGGTTTACGCAAATAAAACATTAGTTTGGAATCCATAGCATTAAAAATGACCTATAAAAATTAAAGACCTAGGTTTTATATTTATATTTTGAAAAATGACAATAATGATGATGGCACTAAAAGTATTATCATTGTTATGATACTAGAAATATATATGAGTTAATGATGATGGCACTAAAAGTATTATCATTGTTATGATACTAGAAATATATATGAGTTAATGATGATGGCACTAGAAATATTATCATTGTTATGGTACTAGAAATATATGAGTTATTTAGAAGTTGTTAATATAACTTTATGTGTAAGAATTCATATAAATTTGATTTTTTCAATGAATTATTTACTATATATTTTGTATATTATTTTGATTTTTATAATTTTAAAATTAAACAATAAAAAATTATATAAAAATTAAAATTCGAAACAATATTTTATAAAATTAATTAGATGATATTGAGTAGTTCATTGTCATGAATAAATTTTTTTGAATTGTATTAAGATATTTAAGATTTGAAAAAATAGTTTACAAAATTAATTAGGTGATATCATAAGGTGATTCTCATTAAAAACATTATTGAATTTTTAATTATAAAGTTCAATGAAGTTATTTTTAAATATTTGGTTAAGATAAAAATTTCTATATTGATATGTGTATAATGGCATGTGATTTTAAGTTAAGTCAGAGGTAAAAGGGACATGATTTTGTGTTGGTATGGAATCTCATTTTTCATCTTTGTGATAGGTGTTATTTTTAATATTTGTGAAAGGTGTTATGGAATCATTTGAATTAATATGTTAATGATTTTTAATATGTTAATGAAAAATAGAAGAAATCATATATTGATATGTGTATAACCATGTGGTTTTAAGTTAAGTGAGAGGTAAAAGGGACATGATTTTTTTGTTGGTATGGAATCTCATTTTTCATCTTTGTGATAAGTGTTATTTTTAATATTTGTGATAGGTGTTAGGGAATCATTTGAATTAATATGTTATTGATTTTTAATATTTTCTTGAAAAATAAAAGAAATCACATTTTTAAAGCACAAAAAAATTATAGGTAAAACATGATGTGTGTTTCATGTTGAAAGGTGTTTGTAGATATGGATTTTGACAAGAAAGGATAGAACCAAAATTAAAGGAAAGAATTATATGTAAAACATGATGCATGTTTCATGTTGAAAGGTGTTTGTAGATATGGATTTTGACAAGAAAGGATAGAAGCAAAATTAAAGGAAAGAGGTTGGAAAAGTAAATAACTTTGAAATATTGTAAAAAAAATCATATTTTTTTAAGTTGTAAATCAATTTTAGAAATTAAGATAATTAGTTGCACAACTTTTTTTGACACGTGTTTTGAAGCACACAAATAAGACTATTGTTACACACATTTTTCATCAACTTCATGTAATGAGATTAAAGTATAAGTTTTTGCATTAAATCTTCAAGTTTTAAAGTTAAAAATGGACAAGGATAAATGATTTCACACTTTTTACCACCACCGCACCGACGTCTTTAAACGGAGGAGATGTCGTTATTTGCCTGTACTGCATCTTGGGGATCGTATGGTTCTTTCATGTATTGCTGGTATATTGAACGACCTTTCATGTACCCTTGAGGTATATGGAAAGGTACTTCACGTACTCGGTGGTATATAGGAAGGCCCCTTTCAAACGGTTGTGCATTAGACAACACTAGTACGGAGTTGAGCTCCCACGTACCTTGAGTATATCGAGAGACACTTGTAGGGATCTTGTGACCATTCGAGAATAGCCCTTTGGTCGTCCTGTCATCGTAATACACTGAGAACAAAACTCAGAGAGATTTCTATGCACGTACTATCTAGGTAGTTGGATATTCAGACAAGGGTATGGTCTCGATCCTTGTTGTCACGCTCTACTGTTGGACCTTGTGATATATAGCGAGTTGTGATGGTTTGACAATCCCGTGAGGATCATTGACTTTTTATCCACTCCTTTCACATGTTTACGTGTTCCTTTATACTGAGTAGCGCTTGTTGCCTGTAGCGATAAAAGTCTTAGAAAGAGAGATAGCTACGTTATATAGCTATGGATATGCCTTATGGTACTACCAACCAAGAGGTCCCTTCTCAAAGAAAACCGAAAAGAGGAACTCATAAATTTCATATTTTATACAGCTAGTGTTTGTTACCCTCTTTGAACTCATAAAAACGAAAAGAGGAACTCATCAATTATGATTGGGAAAGTAAGGGAACATAACTATATTTCATTTGCAATAATGGCATTTTTTAGTCACCTTTGAACATGGCACCTGTCTGCATTTCATTCAATCAGTTGGGTATTCAGCTTGCTTCCGAGTTGATCCACTTTCATGAGAAATGTTACTCCTTTGAGTCTTTCAAATAATGCATCGTCTATCATCACATTATGTTCTGGTATCTGCCTCGTCAAGTCAATGCTGCCAAGTCTCCGATCGTGCTGGCTTATGTTCAAAGGAAAATTGTGTTGAGAGTTTGCGTTTGCAGTCAAAACTACCTTTGTGTCAGTTGCCTTTGAGTTAGTCCTGTGGTTACTTCATACTCAAATTCCAAAATTTTGATCCAAGTTTTGTGTCATTGAGTTGGGATTCATCATGGCCCTCCTTCGATGATACTATTCATGTCGACTTCAACTCATCTTTCGGGAATTAGTCTTAGAAAAAAAGCAATACCTTGATATATGTATACATCAATGAAATATTTTCCTCACTTTCGACAATAGGTTTACACCATTGACCTTTGATCGAAAGATTCAACCGAGTGTTCGACATCAAATCATCTATTCAAATTCGAAGGAATGTACTAGGGCACCTTGGGAATCATCGACATCAATGGTGATATTCCTCTCACTTGTTAATGTTTTTCATCATTGACCGATAATCGAGTGGTTTCTACCATGTTCGAATTCAAAACATGTATTCGCATGGATAGAATCATACTTTGTTGAAGACGAGACGAAGAACCTGGGTGTTTGCTTAAGCGCTCATTTCTTTCCCCAAGTTGCGATGGAATATTTATATGAGACATAGCATGGATCCACATTTATATGGTCGTGGTTCTGCTCAAATTTGCATATGTATGGCATAGATCTACATTGTATGTCTCGTAGCTATGTCTAAGTTTGAGTCTTATTCACATGGAGCTACGTTGTATTCTAGTAGCCATGATTGCTTATATCTCACATGGATCTACAGTCTATTGGTCAACAACCATGTTGTGAGTCGTATGGACATATATCAAAGCGTAAATGTATTGCAAAATGAGCGTGGTAGTTAAAGATATATAATTAGTGGACTCTTTCCTCGAAGTGATACTTGTTCCTACAAATCCTACGCCTGTCCTATCACTCTATCCTCATGCTTTGGGGGGCATTCTGTTACATGCATTTCTCGTCAACATCATGTAATTATATCAAAGTATCATTGTTTGAATTAAATCCTTAAGTTTTGAAGTTCAAAATGGACAAGGATTAATGATTTCACACTTTTGGCCACCGCCACACTTTCCCTATGATCAAGGTGCGGTACCTATATCAGTAACACTCTTTTACTTTGAGCACTAAGCGTTGCCATTGCTATCTCTCTTTATGTAATGTGTGGCGCTCACCTAATAATGCTCTATCCCCTTGGACAAAGAGTGGTGCTCGAGTTATAAAGGAAAAAAGAGAAGCTTCGAGAGGTTTCTCAAAACTTGAATTCGTGGAGCCTCATCCCTAAGGTTTAGTACCACCTAGAGCTCGAGATGCATCATTGTAGGATCCTCCCTCCAAATCACTAATGAGATCCTCAACCTATTCTATCCTCCCATGGCTTTAAATACTCGCTTACCCCCATGGGTAAAGAGAGGAATATGATGTTATTGCATCTAAACTCTAGCCAAATTTAGCCAAGACTAGTGAGCAATTGGTAGCAAGCTTGAGGCTTTGAGGCAAGGTTCACTTGAGAAGGGTTTCTCAACACCAAGGCTTAGGTTGTATGCTCTCTCTCTCTCCATTTTATTAATGCAAATAAAGGTTTATTTCCCATGAACATTATTGTGTTTGAATCACTTTTGTTTATTGTTGAATTCCTTGGTCATTAACATAAGATCATAGATTAGCTTGTTACTCTGATCTTGTGTGTTTGTTTTGTGTATCTTGTAGGACATCTATAGAGATCAAACACTCCAAAGACCATCCTTATACAGCTTGTGAGAGGTAAAATAGTGTTTTATTCAAGATATCTATTTGATCTTAGGGAAAGTTCTTTTATGTTGTGACTGCTTTGTTCTAGTACTGAGTGTTTCAAGCTAGGGAAACAGCTTATGTACGCACTAGTTGAGTATTTCTGGTAACAACCATTATAAAAAAAACTTGTGATTGGTTTACTAAAAAGTGTGCAGAAGGAAACATATTCATCCCATCCCATTACCTTGACCCATAACCACGTTGTTGCAAAAAAGGTGTACACTATATAACCTAGCGTGAATGAGATGTATAATGCAATGTAAACCTAATGAAACAAAATGAAATAAATATTTAGGTTCATCGAAATAAATATGATATGTAAATATTGAAAAAAGAGACCATAATAATAATATCAAAATAAATCCATCTTAACCCAAATTTTCTTAAACACTAATAAAATTTTCGTAACAATTTCGTTTATGATTCCTCTCAATGTTTAATAACTAAGAGTCACACTTGAATTTATGATAGTTGTATAATAATTGTGACATATAAGCATTTCACTATGTCATCACCATGTCACGTTTCTATGTGTCATGTGTCTCATGATATGCCAATGTACTCCATCATGTCACCTTGCATTCATAGGTCCCACTAAATTTATATCTCTTGTATTTCATGTTCTATTTTATTAAGGCCAATTATAGAGACTAAGATGATTAATTTATAGCATTAAGCATATATGGTTGCATAACTCTTTTTTTACACATTATTGTGTTACTAAAAGTTGTGTGGAAGGAAAGTTTGTTTAAGTCTCATGATCACATCCCGTTTCGATTACATCCTACCATGGTGATAGACGTAACAATATGATGCCAACGATGTTATCACAAAGAATGGACCTCAAGAATCATGTACATCCCATGAATCCATTAGGTCACTAGTATCACCTTAGAATATAATGAATACGCTACCACACCATGATAATTCCTTTAGGCCCGGAATCGCCACATCATCTTCCATCTCTTGTATTGTCACTTAATGTTGATCATTCTCATTGAATTTCAACACCGTGACCAAAAACCTCAAGATCCTGATCGGTGTTGTTGATGAATTTGGAGCGAAAGGGATTACCAATTGTTATGCGCTCATTACCAAGTTTATGAGTATCATATAATACTTATCATTCCCAAGTGTTCATCAAGGCCCCCCATCAACTGTAAAATGTGATTACATAGCGCTAAGTTGCAGAGAGAAACTTGATCTCAATTGGATACAAGAATGTCAATGGGATGTTGAGAGCTTCATGGAAGATATGTCCTTCATCGAGAAAAAACAATAGACAAAGGGTAATGATCTTATTGTCAAATGAATCAAGAAGTACCATCACAAAGTTGAGGATGAAATTAGCAGGATTTGCATTGACCTTCTCAGAAATATGGATGATCATCTCATTTCCTCTTTTAGCACTGGAGAATCCATAGTTTTCTACTACAATATTACACCAAGATTGTTGAAAAGTGGAGGAACTTTTAAAGGTAGAATATCAACCATAAAATCATTCTAATATTTGAGGGGGGCATTTGACAAGTCAATGAATTCATCCAATAGGCATCAAAACTACTTTAAATTTCAAAGAAACTACTTGAGATACCAGATCAAGCATAAAATCATTAGGTGATCGAGTATTTTGCACAAAACTTGGTAGTATAGGATTATCTGTGAGAAATACAAGTTGTTGCACAAGGAGGCACTTGACATATGTTCCAAAAAATGATTTTTTTTCATAGTGACAATGACACCAAACCCTTCAAGAAGTATTATAAAGGATCCTAACATAAAGATTTGTTTTTCCGTAGTAACAATGACACCAAAACCTTCAAGTATTATAAAGGATCCAAATTGTTAAATACCATGCAAATACCACTAACTCTCATACAATGACTTCTCCTCCATAGTCACGCCAGGGAGCCAAATGAAAGGAGAAGGATCCAGCCAAATATTATTCTTTTAGGGGAAAATATCAACATCACAATACACATTGTTGGAAGAGGATGCAAATGTTGCATGAAATGATGGGATTTTTTCACACGAAACCCAAGTTCATTCTAGCACATTCCCCAAGACAACCTCGACCAATATTTATGAATTTCCATTATTGTATGATGGCGATGCTATGTACCTTCTATGCTTCTGGGATTTTGGAAATGGGTAAATTTCTTTAATAGAATGTCATTTCAACAAAAAAAAGTACACTCCTCTTCAGAAGCCATAAAACAAAAGATGTGACTGAACTGTAAATCAGATTATGCAATCCATCCATGTTCTAAAAAACAAAATGTATATTTGATTGGTTTTTCCACCTATGGAATTTTTAGTTATGGTTATCAATGTATGCACAATAGATGCAAGTGCAATGTAAAGTTTTTTCAATTGCTTTGAAGGTAGTAGGAATCTGTTTAGATGGTGATGTTTGCCTACTTTAGGAGGGTTCCAAGAATAAGCTATTAACTAGGGAATGAAGGCATAAAAATCTTGCCGAGTTAGTAAAATCTTGGTGCTTGATTCTACATCTATACTAATTAAGTTTGTTAAGCCTAAAGAAAATCCCTAAGAAACTCTAAACATACCCCACACAAAACATGTTACACTCTAGAACAACCCACCCATGTATATAACTTCCACCATCAATTTTGTAAAATCATTGTGTCAAGAGGCATTTTACATAGAACACATGGGTGATATGTGATAATATAAGCCAACAAAGATCCATCATAATTCGTTATCTACAGAGTGTCGAAGGGGATAATAAAAAATTACAAAAATTAAATGTTAATTTTTATCACTTTCATAAAATAGAATGTCATGCAAATTAAGTCAAAATAAGTGGTGAATTACTTAAGAAAAAATACCTTCCATCTATTTGAGTATCCTCTAAAAACTCTATATATTTAAAGGATAAGGAAAAACAAAATATATTAGCATTTTCCTATGAAGGTGCAAAAAGTATGACGTAATAATATGGAGATGCTAAAATCTTTTATTTTTAAATTTTATTGGGGATTAGAATATAATGTGAAAAGCATGAGTTCAAAACTCACTGATACCCTTGAAATTTCATAGGCGTAATCTTAGATTTTTTTTTGTTTTCTAAGCATTTATTGAATAAAAGCAATAATCATTGTTTTTAGGAGTGGTTCTTGCACTAACAAGGATGGTTTGGTCATTT
Organism: Pseudotsuga menziesii; assembly: GCA_001517045.1. Taxonomy (NCBI): domain Eukaryota; kingdom Viridiplantae; phylum Streptophyta; class Pinopsida; order Pinales; family Pinaceae; genus Pseudotsuga; species Pseudotsuga menziesii. Next base: position 121,435 of record LPNX010366659.1, on the reverse strand, counting down.
GGGGAGAAGGTACTAATGATATACCAATGATATGGCCAATTAATTTTTATGTAGCATGATAGTTTGGGTGAGATCATTATTCATGCATGGCATCTTTTCCTTCATCAACATAATCACATGTTATCATTAACACCCATATGTCACAGTGATTGACTAATAATTCAAGGGAACACTTATATGTAAAATATTTGTTTCAATATGAGGGAAAATTTGTAGATTATGTGTAGACTGTGATGATGAAGATGACTATCCCTGTCGGCCTATGCACATTCTCTCGTTGAAATTGTGAATATTAACCCTTTGATCCTTCCCTTTTTTTAATCTCTATCATCATCAATGCCAGTTAAAAGAGGTAGAAGGTACATTAGGGGATTTTCATTTTTATTTATTCTTGTTGATGGATAAATAATAATACATGAAGTAATCAGTTAACCACATTCAAATGCAACGAATTCTAACAAATTAAAATTCATAACTAAACATATATTTACTCAAAATGACAAATTTATTTAACACTATGGGCTTCCTTAGTTCCAACCCAATGTTTAATATGTTTACTGAATTTAATCAAACGTAAATTAAACTATTTCATTCATATATTATAAATTTAAAATATTCCATTCCCACATTGTTCTATTAATAACAAGCATTGTGACATTGCTACATATGTTAATTGCAATATATATTGGAGAACGTGGAATAATATATTCCAATATATATTAGATTAATACATGGAATGTTATACATGCAAGATATATTGGTATATCCTTTGGTCAATTTTTTTTTAAGGTGGGCACTACTCTCCAAATACTGGTTATCAAGTTGTGAGATCTCAGCAAGATCCCCTGTGCAAAGATGGTGGAACTCTGTCATCTAGATGGTTAAGTATCTTTTAAAATGTAAAATTTTCCATTGGGTGGTTTTATCAAATCACATCCTGGTTTGGGATTTCTTGATGAAGAAAATATGAGAAGGCCATGGCCAATGTGCTCTTTATCATGCTTCCAATGAAGGTTTTGACCATTTATTTATATCTTGTAGATTTTCAAAGTAAGCATGGGATCATTTTAGCTATATGAAGGGTAACCCTTTTGATTTGATTAGTCTGGTGATAACATTTCAGAGGCCCTTCTTCAATGGTTCAACTCTCCTATATCCACACCCTACAAAGCTTCACCTATAATAAATATGTGGAACATTTGGAAATTTAGGAATCTAGCCATTTTAGAGGAAATGATGCCATCTTCTTTTATGTGTGCCTCGTAGGCACACGTTTTTCGCTATTGATATATCTCATCCATGGCTCTTCTTTGATGGAGATGCCATCTCCACCCCTCATTAGGAGGAGATGGGGGAACTCTATACCTATTTGTGACCCATCAAATATCCTTTGCTGTAGGATTGGGCATTGCTACTAATAATTCAGTGGAGTTATAGGCCTTGAGTCTAGGTCTTTATTTGGCCATTCATTCAAATGTCCATAAGATACAAATATTGTGGGAATCAAATTTGGTCATTGACTGGTTCAACAAAAGAAGATGCCCCACAAATATTCTATCGAATCCGATATATGATGATATAATGATGTTGTTAGACTTATTCCGTCTCGCAACATTTCAACATATATTTCGTGAAAGGAACCAAGAAGCAGACTCACTTTCAAAGAAGGGTATTCAACTTGATGAAGGAATACGTCATCGATGGGAAACTGATGATGTTGAGGAGTTTAAGCTACCAGTAGGCCGATTCAAGGGATTCCTAGAATGAAGTGTTGACTTTTTTTGTATATGGATACATGTTACTAGACGTTTCCTCATGTTTAGAGACTATTTTGGTGGATATGTGTTTCCTATTTTTTGGAAATCATCATACATACCTTAGACCTACAGTGTTTTTTGTAATGGTTGCAGGCCTAGATATTTTTTATCTATGTCTTATCGGCCAAATCAAATGTTATATTTCGATGATCTCTATAAACCAATTTAAGTTAACATCAATACAAAACTGATATTTTTTTTCTCAGGAAAAGAAATATTGGATTTAAAGGAATATTGTTAGTGCATAATGCTTGCCTTAAACTATTATCAAGAGGCACATTTAAAAAATATGCACATTCAACCATCCTCTATAGTTGAATGTGTTTGATGACGTTCAACCAAATTAGACTGAACAAACACATAACCACATCTCAAATATCTTATTTCACTTGGATTGTACAATGTCACCAACTAATATAAGCAATTCCAACAACTCTTTTGAATTTTTTATTGGATATTGGAAAAAAAATTTAAAAAATTATTAAAAAAAATTCAAATCGTAACATGTTTAGACTACTACTTAAGATTGAAATCTCTACAATTGTTTTGATTAGAACAAGGAAATATGCAATTCTTACACTCTTGTAAGATGCATCCAACTCTACATAATATTTTAGACAAATTGAAACATTAAATAATATTGTAAATTTGTAGACTTTTTTGAGTGCTCGTGGGACACTTTAAAACAAGAGCTATCTATTGAGCTGCAGAGCATTTAATGCTACTGCAGCAAGCTTGATGATCGTTGGATCGTTAGCTGCTTGAGATTCAACGGTCATCAAGCCTGCTACAGCCACATTAAATGCTCCACCGCTCAATAGATAGCTCTTACCCACTTTAAATGTCTATAGTTCAATATTCCCTACGGATCAATAATGAGAATGAGATTGTTCAATTAACGAAGGATAAGTAATGACAATAAATGTGGTTGACACAATTTATAATCTTGCAAAGATTTACAAGAGAAATAATGCAGAAACCCCGTACCTTTACACCCTTAGGTAGAGTGTTTACATAACAGCTCCCGAGACAATGAGCATTCGATTTATGGGGAATCCAAGGAAATCGCTACTACCGACGAGATGGTAAGATACATCATTGGTGATGTTGGTTCACCTCAGTGCACCGCCAGCTCCTAGGCACAAAACTTTGAATAATATACCATCGTTCACCTGCGAATCAAAATTCAAATAGTAAATTTTATAATTTTAATTTAATAAATTAAATTTTAAAACATTACAACACTTTTCATTTTGTAAATACCCGGTTAGTCTGCGATCGAGACTAATGCTTATGATCGATCTCCATATATACCACTATGCAATACCTAACAAATTTAATATACAAAGTTAATATACATACATATTATTTATAAAACATATATAATACATATGAACAAATATATAAAACATATTAATATAATAAAGTTAATATCAAAAAACATTTATAAAGTTAATATGTAAAAATACATTTTAATTAAATATTATTATATTATATGTATTATTAAGAAATTTAAAAAAATACAATGAAATCATAAAAATTATGAGGCTTTGGTGGGAAGGGAAAGCACAAGACATTAGAGGCCATAGAGAGAGAGTTTGCAATGGCATAGGTCATGGGATTTGGATGTTTGAGATGGTTTTGAGGATGCTTTAACACGAGTTGATGTATGTAAGTATTTTTTTGATCCACCTAGCAATTTGTATTGTTTGTTGGAGATGATGAATGCCATCATCGACTTTGACAGGTTCAATATCGACTTTGACATGCATCATCAACACCAGCGGCTGACGAACTATGACAAATTGTCTTTATGTCTTCTAGTTATATGTAATAGTTGAAAATTTTGAACCGTTCCATCTTCTTCCGTAACTGAACATAATAGACAGAAAACCCAATCGTTCTCAACACTCTATTTAAGCATGTACCTTATTGCAATATACAACAATAATGAAGTGTATAAAAAAGTAACAGAGATAGAAATAAAGAAGAGATTGGTTTGAATGCTTGCATATTATTTGTGTGTATGTATGTTTGTGTGTAGTATGTTTCATGCTTTCCTTATTATTAATATGCTTCCGTCATAACACTACTCAATTCATACAATCAAACACTAATAAAAAAATGCCCATAATAACAATAATTTAAAAACAAATCCATCTTAATCTAAAATTTCTTAAACACTAATAAAAAAATTATTAACAATTTATTTTGTAATACCTCTCCATATTTAATAACTAAGGGTTAACTTGAATTTATAAAAGTTGTATTATAATGGTGGCATATAAAAATTGTGCTATGTCATCATCATGTCATGATTTTATGTGTCATGACTTTCATGATATGCCAATGTGCTCCATCATGTCATCATGCACCATGCATTCATAAGTCCCACTAAATTTATTATATAATGTATTTCATCAATATTTTATCTTATGTATTCCATGTTCTATTTTGCTTATAAAAACTAATATAAGCAATTCACAGCATTAAGCATATATTGTTGTATAACTTTTTTATTATTATCTATTATTGTTTTATTAAAAGGTGTGAGGAAAGAAAGTATGTTTAAGTATCATAATCATATCTCATTTTGATTACATCCTACCATGGTCATAGAAAAAATATGATGCCAATGGTGTTATTATTAGTTCATGGTTAATATGCTATGTCTTCACCTTGTCATTTTGTCACATCATTAGCTTGCTTCATCATCACATTTGTTGCAAAAAGTGTGTATTTCCTAACCTAAAACGAATAGGATGAGATGTATAATGTAACATTAGAATAAAATAAAATGAAAGAAAAAATTAAGTTCATAACATAAGAGGGATATGTAAAAATGAAATTTTTTTATTATAATAACATAAATCTATTTTAACCCAAAACTTCCTAAACATTAATATATTTTTGTAACCATTGTTTTTATGATACCTCTCTAGGGGTTAAATTGAATCTATGATAGTTATATAATAATTGTGACATATAAACATTGTGTTATGTGATCACCATGTCATGAGCTTTCTATGTTATGAGTCTTGTGATACGTCAATGTGCTCCATCATGTTACGTGCATTTAGAAGTCTTACTAAATTTATATCTCATGATGTTCTATTTTATTAAAGCCAATTTTAGAAACTAAGATGATCAATACACATCATTAAACCTCATGATCACATCCTATGTTGATCACAACAGGGATGCTTTTAAGGAACCATACTTATTTAAAAGTGTATAAATGTTGGCGAATATTACCAATTCTTAAAACGCCAACTATAAAATGATTGGCGATATTTTTCAAAAAATATTTTAGTTTCCAAGGATTTTATATCGTTTATATAATAATTTGGCAATTTTTAGGGTGGAAAATTTTTACCCCATCAAAATTGGGTGAAATAGGGCTTCAAAAAATGCAAAATGACAAATCTTTTTTGGGAGAAAAACATGGAAAAATAGCCCACTGGGCTAAAATTCGCCCCTAAAATTATCCCTGGATCACAACCTATCATGGTCACATTAACAATATGATACATGCCAATGATATAGAATCACTTTTTTCTTCATGATTTTATGGTCAACTTTCCATGTCATCGCGCCTTGTTATTGTTGGAATGATTAAGTTCTGCTTGTCTTATTATCAAGAGGCTTTTAGATTAGTTGGAGTTGAGAGATTCTCTCCAGCAAGTTCCTATTTTTAGTGTGTGGTTGAGATATTCCCTCAAAAGTTTGTTAGCTTGGTTGAGCAAAAACTTCATATATAAATATCTAGCATTCGTTGATGAATAATATAACTTAACTCATCTTTAGTTTGTGTGAAGATACATGTCTACACTCCCATTTCCTATTAGTTATGTTGTCACATTGTCTCATTGTTACCTTGCCCCATCATGGTTGTTGCAAAAAAGTGTGTGTTTTATAACCTAGTAAGAATGACATTTATAACTTAATGTAACACTATCAACTTAAAATGAAAGAGAAATTTAGGTCTATGACATAAAAAAGATATATAAAAAAGAATAAAAATAACCATAATAATAATAATATTGATATGAATCCATTTTAATCCAATATTTCCTAAACACTAATATAATTTTATAACACTTTCTCTTCTAATACCTCTCAATGTTTACTAACTAGGGGTTAACTTGAATTTATGATAGTTCTATCATAATTGTGACATATAAACATTGTGTTATATCACCATCATGTCATGTCCACGTGACTTTATATCTCATATATTTCTTGTTTTATTTACTAGCAGAGTTAGAGTAAAGTGGCCAATGTAGTGAGTCACTTAGTTTTGTGAAGATGTCTCCCTCTTAAAGACAGACTAAAATATATAATTTATATTAAAATAATATTAATTTATTATTTATCCATTATTCATACCAAATCTTTATAGTTATCCATTTATGGTATAACATAAACATAAAACAAATACTATTTAATAAAAATAAAAAATAAAAAACTGATATGAAAAAAAATTGGCATCACTTTCATTAACCGGTACTTAATTAAAGCTTATTTAAATATTAATAAAGATGCATTATGCATAACAAAATAGAGCGACCATGAAATGAATCTGTGTTGTACATTTGTTACACTCAAGTTAATCTTATTGATCCTTTCAAAACAATCCAAAATCTAACATAATATCTAAACACATATTAATAATATAATTAAAAAATTTACTTCATATTTTTTTTATTAATATCATGTTTGATAATACACACTATTTTATTTTATTATATAAATAACTATTTTTTATTTGACTTTTATATTTAAAAAAATAACTTACATTTCAAACAATTTCAGATTTCTTAATACTTAATAAATAACAAATTAAAATAATTTACACTTATTATACGTGCTAATTATAAAAAAAATGCATGGAGTCTAAACGTCCCTATATATACCAATGTTTTTTTTCCTCGGCTATATATACCAATGTTGATATTGTTTTATATTTAAACTTTAAAGCTCACACTTGTTTTTAAAAAGGCATTACAACATCATCTATAAAATGTTAAGCATGATTACTCGGAAAATTATAAAATGTTAAGCACAAGTACCTAGAAAGTTAATACGTACATTGAGGTTTTTAAATAATTTTAATTGCTTATATAATTAAGAATATATATATATATTTAAATGACATAGTTTTAAGTAAGTTTAGGATTTTTCAAAATCCCTGAAACATTTCCTTTTCACAGGTGAAACTATAACAAACACTTAAATTTCTATCACTTGTTTTCTAGAATTTTGTTGAAATTTTTATTTTTATTTTAGATCATAATAATATATTTAATTTTTTTTGGGTTTTAAAGTGAGATCTAAAATTGTTGATTGGCTAAGAGCTAGTCCTCTTTAAATGTAAAGAAACAAGTTAATAACCCAATACACATAGAATTTTGGTATAGTGAAAACTCCTTTACAAACCATCAACATGTTATTTTATGCTGCGTAGTTTTCCTTAAATAAAATTGATAAATCAATTTATAAATGCAAATAGAAAGATGAATCAATTTGTAAATGCATATAAAAGCCAGTGGTGATTGTATCAATGCCAAGTTCATAACTAAATTAAAATATATTTTATCATCTCAAAAACAATTAACCCTATTATACACTCCTTAATTTATTTATCCAATTTACCATCCTTTATTTGAACTGGTTTCATTTTACCATCTTTTTTTTAACAGGTTTCACCCTTTGTTTTAGTTATCCATTACCCAAAAGATGATTTTCAAAGTTAAATATATTATTATATTTAAATTACAATAGAATTATTATAGTTTTAGGAAAAAAATTACAAACATGTTATGTATCTATAATATTGATTGAATTTATTTTATTTATATAAAGATTAAAAATATATTATTATTATTATTATTAATTATCACATTTTGGTTCTCTAACTAAAATTACAATTTTCTTTGTCCGCATTAATTATTAGTATTGTTTTTTCAATTAGAAACATATCAATATATTGTGTTAGTTTTGTTTTTTATGGAATGGATAATGTTAAAAAAAAAAGCTTATTTATTTGAGACCTCATAATGATAATGGTTATTAATGTTCACTCAGATTAATTTTGCTCTATTGAACCTTAAGAAATACAAGGGATTACTTGATTTCTTTTATAAATTTATTCCTATGCTTGAAAAGTATAAAGAGAAGAATTCCTAAATCACCATAGTTTTGACGAGTTAAAAGTTAGGATTGTCGGTATCGTAACAAGTATTTTCAAATTTTGATATGAGTTGGGTGTACCCAAGAAATTATAAGAGAAAGTGTTTGTCATTATCAACCCTCTTAGTGTCCCAAAGATGATTAATTATTTCGACCCACAACATTTTAGGAATAGTCCAATGCTGTGTTTCACTATGGAGCTCGTTAGAGTTTGTTCTTATTTTACAAATGTTAATATTCTTCTTTATGCTACCAAAAATAGAGAGCATTTTGATCTTCTAGATTATGGTTGATCATTTTCTTATAGTATTTTGATTTTCTCTTATTTTATTAGGGTCCCACCCTAACCTGCCTTAGTTTATGTGTTATTCAATCTTTGTATATATCCATCGCTTTGGAATAAGGATGAGTAGTATCAATGTAAACAGAGTCTCTCTATTCATGAATATCCACTAACAAGTTCATACCTATTAATTATTTCACCATGCCAAGTTGTTAGGGACCAAGGTTTTGGATTTAGGAAGTTGCATATTTAAAGAGCTATAAGGATATGAAAGCTTTTGTCAAGAATTATTATAATGGAGCTCTGCTAAAGTGAAAGGTCACCCAACCTTAAGAGGAACGTTAACACTATTCCCATAATCTATACTCATTTTACAAATGTCAATATTCTTCTTTATGCTACTAAAAATATAGAGAATTTTGATCTTCCAGATTATGGTTGATAACTTCCTTAAAGTATCTTTATTTTCTCTTATCTTATTAGGGCCACCTTAACACGCCTTAGTTTAGGTGGTATTCAATCTTTGTATATATCCATCTCTTTGGAATAAGGCCGAGTAGTATCAATGTAAAAAGATCTCTTTATTAATGAATATCCACTAAGAAGTTCATACTTATTAATTGTTTGACCATGTCAAGTAGTTAGTGTTTTGGATTTGGGAAGCTGCATATATAAAGAGCTATAAGGATATGAAAGTTTTTATCAAGAATTATTATAATGGAGCTCTGCTAAAGTGAACGGTCACACAATCTTAAGAGGAACGTGAACATTATTCCCATAATCTATTCTCCTTTTACAATGTTAATATTCTTCCTTATGCTACTGAAAATAGAGAGAATTTTGATCTTCTAGATTATGGTTGATCACTTTCTTATAGTATCTTGATTTTATCTTATCTTATTAGGGTCCCACCCTAACCCACCTTAGTTTAGCTGTTATTCAATATTTGTATATATCCATCTCTTTGGAATAAGGATGAGTTATATCAATGTAGAAAGGGCATCTCTATTAATGAATATCCACTAAGAATTTCATACTTATTAATTATTTGACCATGTTAAGTAGTTAGGGTCTTGGATTTAGGAAGCTACATATTTAAAGAGCAATAAGGATATGGAAGACTTTGTCAAGAATGATTACAATGCACCTCTGCTAAAGTGAAAGTTCACCCAACCTTAAGAGGAACGTGAACATTATTCCCATAATCTATCTCATAATAAAAAAACTCATTTCCAACAATATTTAGATTTGTACTACATCTAATGTTTCATATTCTGCACTATAGATTCTGGTTTATTGCATCTGAAATATCTATGTATCCTATGCTACTTTGATTTTCAAGGTTAAAGAACACCACAAGTGGAGTCAAAGCCACTTTCTCGAGCCAAGGCACCTCCAATATTTCCAGAGATTTTTTTTTTAAGGCTAGAGACATGTTTCGATGTATTTAAATAACCACATATATATATCGTTCAATGGGTAAAACTGCGGTTAGGAAAGCATACACATAGAATAGACAGTTGGTACTTAGTCACATTGTTCCCTAGGTTGGTATAATTGTTGTACATTGTTGTATCTTCTATTGGTACCCCTTCAAGTAGTAACCCATAAGAAAACACTTGCACATGGAGTCTCACTTCCACGTACCCTAGGGCATATCGAAAGTCCCCTAAGTATCCTAAAACTAGATGTAGATCATCAAATCAACTATCTTGTTGCTATAGTGGCATTGGACACGACACTTAGGAATATACCCTCACATACCTAGGTAGTCGAGTAGTACAACTAAGGGTACGATTGAGCTTCCTTAGTTAGAGCCCTGAGGTATTGGGTCAAATACTAGTGTTAGACCCTTCTAGGATATTAGAGAGCTATAGAATCTTACAATCATTTATCCTCGGGACCTTGTAAATCCTCATCTCTACAACACACCAATTCCATTTATACCTCTTTGCAATCAGATGGAATTGAGAGATTATGCCCGAACAATATAGTGCAGTAACCAACTTCTTTATGGGGTCACCAACAAAATTCATACATATTCAAATTCAGAAGGAATTTTGGGAATTCTATTAGTGCAGTAATATTTAACCAAAAGTAAAAGTCCCTCCAAAATAAAAACTAAATAAATAAAAATCTACGAGTACCAAAAAACCTTATTCTACCCCAGCATAATCCTTGCATTGTGTTGATCATTTTAATATATATCTCTAACAACCCTTTTTGGGTGGCCCTGGAAACCCTTATTTGTGACCTACGCCAATAGAATCCTTACATTGTGATGATAACTTTGATATACATCTGTTACAAACCTTTTTGTGTGGACCCAACATGTACATTTCACCTTCAATAGTACACACCTGCAACCTCATAAACTAGCGAAACGCAAGAAACCAAAGCAATCAAAGAGACACGGAGTCAACAAATCCAAAGCAGCACTAAAACAATCAAGCTATCCTGGATGCCAGCCGCTGCATACTTAAGCCATAATATAGTCCTTGGACTGGATCAACAATGATAGAGTGAATTACCAACTACTAACTGATGCTATAACTCAACATGTGGTATTTCTTCTAAATCATGAATATACCACCTATGAATCCTTTGGCACTAAAAAACCTGGATCACACACTATTTTCTTACAAACACAACCTCACTCCTTTGAGGATAAAACTTCATGTCACCACTTTTCAAAGATAAACATGCGAAAATTTTATAACTTTGATACCTCGAGTTGGGTTACCCAAATGGAAGATTAGTTTAGCATCCATAGCATTAAAGATAACCTTTATTAAAGATGTGAGTTTTATATTTTGCTTTTGAAAGATGACAGTAATGGTGATGGTACTAAAAATATTACCATTGTTATGGTACTATAAATATATATGGCTTATTAGAAGTTGTTCATATAACTTTGTGTAAGAATTCATATAAATTTGTTTTTTCAGTAAATTAATTATTATACATTTTGTATATTGATTTGACTTTTATAATTTTATACTAAATTAAATTATAATAAATTATATAAAAGAAATTAAAATTCCAAATAATATTTTATAAAATTAATTAAATGATATCTAGTACTTCATTATCATGGTGATAATGAAAAGTTCTTTGAATTGTATTAAGATGTTTAAAATTCGGAAAACCAGTTTACAAAATTAATTAGGTGATATCATAAGTCGATTTTCATTAAAAACATTAATTTTTTTATTATAAGGTTCAACGAAGTTATTTTTAAATCATTTGGTTAGGTTAAATTTTTTTATATTGATATGTGTATAATCATGTTATTTTGAGTTAAGTGAAAAGTAAAACGGACATGAGTTTGTGACAGTATGATTCTCAATTTTCATAGATGTGATAGGTATTATTTTGATTTTTATTACTTGAAATAATAAATTATTGATTTTTAATATTTTTATTAAAAAATAAATGAATTTATATTTTTAAAACACAAAAAATTTAATATCTAAAACATGGTGTGTGTTTCATGTTGAAAGGTGTTTGTGGATATGGATTTTGACAAGAAAGGCTAGAAGCAAAATTAAAGGAAAGAGATTGGAAAAGTAAATAACTTTGAAGCATGGTAGAAAAAAATCATACTTTTTCTAGGTTGCGAATTAGGATGATTACATATGTAGCTGCATAGCCTTTTTTGACACAAGCTTTGAAGCACACAAATAACATCATTATCAAAAAAAATTGTGATTTATTTACTAAAAAGCATGTGGAAGGAAAGCATATTCATCCCATCCCATTACCTTGCCCCATCACCATGTTGTTGCAAAAAGGTGTGCACTATATAACCTAGTGTGAATGAGATGTATAATGTAATGTAACACTAATGAAACAAAATTAAAGAAAAATTTAGGTCGATGACATAAATATGATATGTAATTATTGAAAAAAATACCATATTAATAATATCAAAATAAATCCATCTTGACCCAAAATTTCTTAAACATTAATAAAAATTTCGTGACAATTTCTTTTATGATTCCTCTCAATGTTTAATAATTAAGGGTTGACTTGAATTTATGATAGTTGTATCATAATTATGACATATAAGCAGTGTGCTATGTCATCACCATATCATGTGTCTCATGATATGCCAATCAATGTCCTCCATCATGCCACCTTGCATTCATAAGTCCCACTAAATTTATATCTCTTGTGTTTCATGTTCTATTTTATTAAAACCAATTATAGAGACTAAGATGATTAATTCATAGCATTAAGCATATATGGTTGCATAACTCTTTTTTTACACATTATTGTTTTACTAAAATTTGCATGGAAGGAAAGTTTGTTCAAGTCTCATGGTCACATCCCATTTCAATTACATCCTACCATGGTTATAGTAACAATACGATGCCAATGAAGTTATCAATCTTTTTTCATGTGTTTATCATTAGCATGCTATATCATCGCTTTGTTATGTTGTCACTTTGTCGCGTCATTACCCCACCCATCATCACATCGTTGCAACAATGTGTGTGCTTATAACTTAATATGAATAAGATGTATAGTGTAATGGAACACTAGAATACAATAAAATGAAAGATAAAATCAGATTCATGACATAAGAGGGATATGCAAAAATGAGAACAAAACCATAATAACATAAATCCATCTTAATCCAAAACTTCGTAAACACTAATATATTTTTGTAACACTTTTTTTAATGATACCTCTCAATATTTAATAACTAAAACTTTATTTGACTTTATTTGAATTTACGGTAGTTATATCGTAATTATGACATATAAACATTATGTTGTGTCATCACCATGTCATGTTTCTATTTTTCACGAGTCTCATGATATGCCAATGTGTTCCATCATGTCACCATCCATTCATAGGTCCCACTAAATTTATATCTCATGTATTTCATGTTTTATTTTATTAAAGTGAATTTTAGAAACTAAGATGATTAATTTGTAGCATTAAGCATATATCACTGGATAACTGTTTTTTGACACATTTTGAAGCATCAATAATATTGTTGTAAAAAAAATCTTATTGTTTTACTAAAATGTGTATGGGAGGATAGTATGTTTAAGTATCATGATTACATCCATCTTGATCATATCTTATCATGGTGACATTAACAATATGATGCCAATGTTACTAGATAACTTTTTTCTTCATGATTTTATGGTTAATTTGCCATGCCATCACCTTGTTATTATTGGAATGATTTATAACTCTCACTTGTCTCATTGTTGGGAGGTTTCTAGATTAGTTGTAGTTGAGAGATTCTCTCCAACAAATTTCCAAATTTTAGTATGTGGTTGAGATATTCCCTAAAATATTTAGTATAATTTAGAGAAATTTCATGTACAAATATATATCATTTGTTTATAACTTTACTCATCTTTAATTTGTGTGAGGATACATGTCTACACTCCCATTTTCTATTAGATATATTGTCACTTTGTGACATTATTACCTTACTCCATTACCATGTTGTTGCAAAAAAGTGTGTAGTCTATAACTTAATATAAATGTGATATATACCATCATGTAACACTAATAAATTAAAATTAAAGAAACATTTTGGTTCATGACATAAAAATGATATGTAAAAATGAAAAAAATGACCATAATAATAATAATAATATTGATATAAATCCATCACAATCCAAGATTTCTTAAACACTAATAAATTTTTATAACAATTCTTTTATAATACCTCTCAAAATTTAATAACAAGAAATTAACTTAAATTTATAATAATTATATCATAACATATAAACATTATACTATGTTATCAATATGTCATGCTTCTATGTGCAAAGAGTTTCGTAATAAGTCAATGTGCTATTTATATCACCATGCACTCATAGGCCCCACTCAATTTATAACTCATGTATTTCATGTTCTATTTTATTTAAGTGGATTCACTTCATATATATATATTTTTAATGATGTCATGTTTCATACTACACAATATTTTATTTTATTATATCGATAATATTTTTTTAAATTATATTTAAAAAATAATTTGCATTTTCAAACAATTTCATCTTTCTTAATATTTAAAAAAATCCCAATTTTTTCTCTATACTTATAAATCCTAAATTAAAATAATTTACAGTTACTATGTCACTATTTATAAAAAAAAACACTTTGATGATTTGCATGGAGTCTAAACTTCCCTATTTATATCAATGTTAATACCGTTTTATATTTGAACGTCAAAGCTCACGGTTGTTTTCAAAAGGGCATTGCAACATCATCTATAAAATGTTAAGCGTGATAACTTGGAAAGTTAATAGGTAACGTGAGGTTTTCAAATAATTTTAATTGCATATATAATTTACTATAAAACAAAGTAAAACTTTTATTCAATGATATAGTTTCAAGTTGTTTTAGGATTTTTCAAAATTAAAGACTTTAAAATATTTGGAGTATGGTAGCTATGCTTTTGAAACTTTGACTTGGAATTATACTAAATATTTATATTTTTATCAAAAAAAATCTTAAAACTTTGCTAAAAAAAAATCCATTTTAAACAATTTATATCTTATATTATCACAATAACCTTTAATCCAATTTCAGTTTTTGAGTAAGATTTAAAACTGTTGATTGGCTAAGAACTCATCCTTCTTTTTTAACCATGGAAACAACAACCTCCCAAGAGTATATCCAACAGCGTGCAAGCCAGATATACCAATAACTTGTGACTTAGCAGGGGTTGAGACGTCCAGAAGCCCACCGGGGTGAGCCTCTATCCCAAAGGTCGCCTACCCTTCGAGCCTTGTCACAACAGGCCAATGAGAAACCCTACCCCCCGCAAGTTTTAGCTAAGAGCTCATCCTACTCAATTGTAAGGAATCAAGTTAATGGCCCTAGATGTGAGAAACCTCCTGCAATAAATATTGAAAATGCGTGATATAATAGAAAGAACAGAGGATAGAAGGAATTTTATTGATCACAAGCCACTTTGAGGGGAAATCTCCTTTGAGCAAGCTCAATACAAATAACTCGTGGATTCCTTCATTGTCCTCAACAAGTACTTATATACCAAGTCTAATCTAAACAACTATTACTCCCCATGAATGTGGGATAATACAATATACTCATGGGAGGACTTACAAAGTACATGTGTCCAACAAAAATATATTAACGAAGTAAAGAGAAGGGTTGACATGGGTTCCTAACATCCCCTCCCTCTTAGAAAGGATTTGTCCTCAAAGCTTTAGATATGGAAATTGTTGTTGAATTTGAAGGAATGGTTCCCATGTAGCATCCTTTGGTTGCATGTCGTGCCACTGAATTAATACCTCTGTGATGGATCGAGAGTGAAGTTGACAAGTGCACTTATTGAGGATGGCCTCTGCCTTCAAAATCATGGATCCTTCATTATCCGTTTCTGGTAAAACAACTTGTGCTCTAATGTTGGTGCCAATAACTTTCTTAAGACAAGAGACATGAAATATTGGGTGAATGCAAGAAGAAGGAGCAAGTTCCAATTTATAAGAAACAAATCCAATCTTCTGAAGAACCTTAAATGACCCATAGAACTTTGGAGCCAGCTTCTAATTCCCTTTGAGTTTCAAGGAGGATTGCTTGTGAGGCGGTAAACGAAGAAAAACCATATCACGAACTTGAAAAGTGTGCTCATAATGGTGTTGATTGAATTGCTACTTCATTCAGTTTATTTCCATGTGAAGATTGTCCAGAAAAATGTGAAGAATCTAATCTCGGTTTTGAAGAACTGTGTCAACTTCCTGAACTGGTGAACTATTGGGGGTGTATGGAAGGAGCACTGGCGGTGCCGAACCATAAAATGATTCATATGGAGTCATTTTAGACGCAGTATTATAGGAAGTTTTGTACCACCATTGTCATGTCCCGAATTTTGCATTGGGTCACAATGGCCTAATCACATTCTCCATATTCATTAGAGTTTGTCAAATTAATGCTAAGGGTCAAATACTTGCCAAGGAGGAAAATTACTAGTTTTCTAGGTTGAGGGTGGAAGCTTTGGGATTTGGAATAAGGGGGACAATTAATGATCTTTGAACATTGGAATGGCATAAATATTTAATAAAAGATCTAAATAAATAAATACAAGAGAAAATTGAAATGGCAATGGAGCATGGAGACACATGGAGACTATGGGGCCCACACAAGCTAGAATTTATGTGCCACATGGCATCCTCCTCTTGTAATTTCGAATCCATGGGAATCCTAAATGTTCTTGGATGAGTTATAAGTCTAATGCACTTTTCCATATACATCATAGGTCGAAATTGGAAGGAAATGCAACTTACATGGGAGAGGAAGAGCCATTTTGGAGCTAGTGAGACACTTGGACTAGATTCCCTCGCTCTATGACAACAATGATGAAGATGCTATGACACCTATGACACAAATTAGATCTGAAGGCTAACATCTAACATATTTGACATGTCAAGTCTAAATAAAGCATCCAAGAGGGTGCTCATGTGATTTGGGGAAGATCAATGGGTTCCTAGTCAAATTGGGGGAAGATGGAAGGCTAGGAAAGGGAGGACACATGGAAAATATTGATCCCACACCCAAATTCGAATTGGATTGAATTTGTGGATGGATTGGTAACCTTAGAAGGCTAAGGATGTTTATAAAATACAGGAATCAACCAAGAGAATAACTTTTCCTCATTTGAGAAATTGTCATTTGTGAATTGTGAGAGCTAGTGGATGACTAGTTTTTTTTCTTTAGCCAATTTCGAGGGTGAAAGATTCCCATCCAAGTTGGTGTTTAGAGAGGCCACTCAGATCTTTCATGGAGATTTAATGGAGTTTTATTTGTATGTGTAAGCTACAAGGCAGCTCGTGGTTCCCTCTATTGCAACACTTTCTCTCAACCATTTCCAGTTTTTATGGCATATTCTTGCTCAATGGAGGGATTGCGCTTTGGGTGAGCTATTGATTTATTTGGGGGAGTTTCTAATGCCCCATTATTTTATGTATGATGCAATGATCTGTATTTAAATTTCAGAATACTCTCGGGTTGAAATACTGAAAGATTTCATGTAAAAATGTTAATCAATGAAGAAATAGTGCCATTTCCCCACTATCTTGTTGTGAATCAATTTGATGTTGATGGATTCAAATGGATAAGTAAAATACTAATTGTTTATGTATGAATGGGATGTTATTTATGTATTTAAATTTCAGAAAATTTTTAGGTGGAAATACTCAAAATATTTCATGTATAAATGTTAAACAATTAATAAACAATGCCATTTCCCCACTACCTTGTTGTGAACCAATATAATGTTGATAGATTCGAATGGATAAGTGAAATACTGATGATTTATGGATGAATAGAATTCTATTGATGGATTATACTAGTTTAATGTTCATTACATAAGCATTTGGAGTTATTTTGTTGAGTTTCATAGCATTTGGAGAAGTTTGCCTATCATTTCCCCCAAGGTTGAAACTAGTATTTTTGCATATGATTTAAGGGAGTTATAGTAGACACTAACAATTGAATGGCGATGCATATGAGTTAATATTTATTTCCTTTACATGTACCCTACTTCCATTCAGAAATTTGAGTTGTCTTGAGTGCATTTTGGAAGCCATTTTCAGTATTCATTGTGGGGGAATTAGAACCCCAAATTACTAGTCAAAACTCCTACCTCGACCAGAAGCTTAAACAAGTTTGCAGAAGCCTTTAGAGGGTCATAAATTCTCCCTCAACATCATATTCAAACCTTAATATCATTCATATACCTTCTGTGAATATTTGGGAGCATTTGGACCAATTTGGAGACCTAGACATCAAAACTAGTCAAAGGTCAAATGAGGGGAAAAAGTGAAAAATTGGTCATTTAAAATAAAATTTCTTAAAAAGGGACATTACAGTGGTATCATAGAATGATCTTGGCACCTGATGTGGTATGATATTTATGAGGACAAGAATTCAGGGACCCCCATTAGATTTGAAACCCAAAAGCGCTTTTGTTGAAGAGGAAACTATGACTAGGGGTGAAAAGGGAACCTCATATGATGGTGAGGAGCATATAAAAATCATGGAACCTATCTTTGAAGACATGGCCAAGAATATTATGAAAGGATTCAAATTGTTGGCTATTGAAGGTTGGAGAAAATATATTGGTTTTAAGAAAACCAAGGAGAAAAATGCATTAGCCTGCTTGAAGGAGCAAAAGGAAGATACCCATGAACAACTTAGTTTTGAAATAGGTGAAGTAGAAGAAATAGTACATGAAGACAATCGAAAGCCACTTCCAAGTGACTCTGAAAAATATGAAGAGACATCACATGAATATGAATAAAATTCTATTGAAAATACTTAGGATCATTTCAAGACACATTCTACCTTGGAAGTGAAACAAAGAGCATCTACTGATGGATGTTTGAAATATGAAGGAGTACCTACTAATGGGTGCTCACAACTCTATGTTGGTGACATATAGATCATATTTAAAAATGTTGCTGCAAGCCAAATTTCTAGTAAACATTAAAATGAATATCTTGTAGCAATTGAAGAAGAAACAAGATCAACTTCCCCATCACCACTTGAGCTTCATGAAGTTGGTCCAAGCAAGAAGGAAGAAGATGAGGAGGTTCATTTGAAAGAGCCTCATTTTCTTGAAGGGTCCTTAAAGATGAATTAAAATAATATCCAAGAGACCCTTATAATACTCCATGACACTCAAGCATTAGTGTCAAATTCTTGTTGGAGAGCTACTTCATTGGAGGAAACATTCTTCCTTGAAGACACGGAGAAGATTCAAAGAGCAATGTGCCACATCAAAGGTAATTTCATGTCTTTTATTTTTGATAGAAACCATTTGTTTGAGCTTAATGAATTGTTACATGGTGCATACTTGAATAATAATGAGGATAATCATAAGCTCACAATTCAAAATTAGCAACTTCTTGAAAAGTTGCAAGATACTTGTTTTTCCTCCTATGTTTTAGATTGTCAAATGGTAGATTGTTTGGAGGATTCTCAGGACATGGTGGATCATGAGAAATGTGGAAATTTGAATGTGCTCATTGTGTTTGAAGATGATATTGAAGAGATCCAAATACTTGATGTGGTGGAAGATGAACTTGAATTGTCTCTTGATGAAGGTTATGCAATTTTTAAAGAAGAGCATGATTCCTCTACATTGGAACCAATCTATGACAAAGGTTTCACACTTTTGAAGGAGTTGCATGATAATACCCATATGTATCCTTCCCATGATGAAACTTCTGGCACTTTTTGATCATTTGGGTGAGTTAGTTCATTCCCGTACATCCTACAATTCCATGTTTTGCAGCATTAGTCTCAATGAAGTATGGGTGAAATGGTTATTTTTTATGGTGCCACATGAGGAGTATGGAACTCCTACATTTAATTTTTATGATGACATGGTTGGACCACATTCTTATTCATAGTTGTAGAAGAATCCTTTGTTACTTTATGATAATGCACATCTACATGGATGCACCCATTATATTCATTTGAGTCACTTGAAGACTCATGGTTTCTCTTACTCAAAACTTGGTTCATTTGATGTTGGAGGAAAATCATCTAGCACTGGGGTGAATAGATTTAGGATTGGAGAACAATTTTTTTTCCAGCCACATACTTTGTTATATATTTATGATTCTCTCATTCATGGATTTATGGGTGAGACTTCTTTGAGTCATTTGAAGTCTCCTTGCTTTTTTTGCTCATTGTTTGGTTCAGATTTTGGTGGAGATTCTTCATTCACTCCTTGGATGAAAGAACACATGGATGATTATATTGATGCACATTATATATATTTGGAGCAACATTATGGGACATGGCATCCTCACCTATGTCATTGGAGCAGATTTAATTGGTCACTTGAAGCTTGTATGCACTTGGAAAATGGTGTTCTACTTACTTGGAGGTATAAGAACTTTCATGATTTTTTGATGAGGCACCTTCTTGATGTACATGTTTATTATGTTGTTAAGTACTTTGATGATTTATATTATGTACTGATGATGTTTGGAATAATGCATACAAGAAAATTGGATCATATAATTCTCTCTCCTAATAGTATGGGTTGGAGAGCACTCTTAATTGTTGAAGTGCAATACAAGCAATGGGACCCTGGGATATTTTTTTAGTCCCATTGATTTCAATTTTTTTGGGAAACAAGAAGTATGGGAGATGGATTCCCCACTTAATAAAGTGATTTTAATCAGAGTAGTGTAGCAGCAAGCATGGTGGTTCCTCTCTCAAATCTTCATGGAATCTCAAATACTCAAAGTTGGGAAACTCAGTGGCAACTTCAAAGAATCATACAGAAAGCAGGTTCTTCAACACCCATGTTTGAAATTGCTTGAGGAAAAGAAATATTGGGAAGGGAGGATTTTTCATGTCCCAAAATTTGCATTGGGTCACAATTTCCTAATCACATTTTCCATATTGATTAGAGTTTTTCAAATTGATGCTAAGGGTCTAATAATTGCCAAGGAGTAAAATTACTAGTTTCCTTGGTTGAGGGTGGAAGATTTGGGATTTGGAATAAGGGGGACAATGAATGATGTTTGAAAATTAGAATGGAATAAATATTTAATAAATGAGATAAATAACTAAATAAAAGAGAAAATTGAAGTGGAAATGGATCATGGAAACACACGGAGGCTATGAGGCCCACACAGGCTAGAATTTTTGTGCCACATGGAATCCTCCTCTTGCAATTTTGAATCCATGGGAAGCCTAAATGTTCTTAGATGAGTTATAAGGCTAATAAAATTGGCCATATACATCATATGTTGAATTTGGAAGGGAATTTAACTTACGTGGGAGAGGAAGAGTCATTTTGGAGCTAGTGAGACACTTGGACTAGATTCCTCAGCTCTATGACAACACTGATGAAGATGATATGGCACCTATGACACAAATCAGATTTGAAGGCTTACATCTAAAATATCTAACATGTCAGTTCAAAATAGAGCATCCAAGAGGGTGCTCATGTGATTTTGGGAAGCTCAATGGGTTCCTACTCAAATTGGGGGAAGATGGAAGGCTATGAAAGGGAGGACACATGGCAAATATTGATCCCACACCAAAATTAGAATTGGATTGAGTTTATGGATGGATTGGTAAACTTATAGGGCTAAGAATGTTTATTAAATATAGGAATCAACCAAGATAATATCTTTTTCTCATTTGAGAAATTGTCATTTGTGAATTGTGAGAGCTAGTGGATGACTAGTTTTCTTGCCTTAGCCAATTTCGAGGGTGAAAGATTCCCATCCATGTTGGTGTTTGGAGAGGCCACTCAGGTATTTCATGGATATTTATTGGATATTTATTTTCAGGTGTAAGCTACAGGGAAGCTCATGGTTCCTTCTATTGCAGCACTTTCTCTCAACCATTTCTAGTTTTTATGGCATATTCTTGCTCATGGAGGGATTGCGCTTTGGGTGAGTTATTGATTTATTTGGGGGAGATTATAATGCCCCATTATTTTATGTTCTGATTTAAATGATATGTATTTAAATTTTAGAAGACTCTCATGTCAAAATAGTGAAATATTTCATGTAAAAATGTTAATCAATGAAGAAATGGTGCCATTTCCCCACTATCTTGTTGTGAATCAATTTGATGTTGATGGATTCGAATGGATAAGTAAAATACTGATGGTTTATGGATGAATGTAATTTTATTTATTTATTTAAATTTTATAATACTCTCATGTCAAAATACCCAAAATATTTCATGTATAAATGTTAAACAATGAAGAAATAGTGCCATTTCCCCACTACCTTGTTGTGAACCAATATAATGTTGATAGATTTGAATGGATAAGTGAACTACTGATGATTTATGGATGAATGGATTATTATTTATAGATGATATTATTTTAATTTTCAGTACATAATAATTTGGAGTTATTTTGTTGAGTTTCATAGCATTTGGAGAAGTTTTCCTATCATTTCCCCCAAGGTTGAAACTAGTCTTTTTGCATATGATTTAAGGGAGTTATAACAGACATTAAAAGTTGAATGGTGATTCATATGAGTTCATATTTATGTCATTTACATGTCCCATTATTCCATTAAGAAATTTGAGTTGTCTTGAGTGCATTTGGGAAGCCATTTTCAGTATTCATTGTGGAGGAATTAGAACCCCAAATTACTATTCAAAACTCCTACCTCGACCAGAATATTAAACAAGTTTGAAAAATACTTTAGAGGGTCATAAATATTCCCTGAAAATCATATTCAAACCTTAATATCATTCATATGCCTTCTATGAATATTTGGGAACATTTGGACCAATTTGGAGACCTAGACATCAAAACTAGTCAAAGGTCAAATTAGGGAAAAAAGTGAAAAATTGGTCATTTAAAATAAAATTTCTTAAAATGGGACATTACAACCATTCAGCGAGAGGGAGCCAATTTTCCCACTAATGTTGTTTTTCAGAGGTGAAGCAACAAAGATAAGTTTCCAAACATTTTGTGATAACTTCAATTTGACCATATATTTATTGGTGATATCCTGAACTCATATTCAATTTGGTGCCAGTGTGGCGAAATAGTTCTATCCAAAAATGACTTTTGAAAGTTGTGTCGCAGTTTGAGACAAATAAGAGATTCCATGAAGACATAAGATTTTGTCCATGAAAATTTGTGTGACTAAGGAGGCAGTATATGGATGGTTGAGAGCAAAAAAATGATTGTATTTGGAGATTCGATAAGCCATATAACCAAGCTTACGATATTTCCTCTAGATTTAGGGTGCCCTTCAATGAAATCCATTGAAATATAGGTACAAATAATTGTAGGGATGTGAAAAGGTTCAAGCAATCTGAGAAGGAGTGTTTTTTCACCCTTTTGGTGCTGGAAGGTATCACATTCAACCACCTTATGTTGAATTGCTCATTTCATTCCATTCCAAAAGAAGTTGTGATTCTCCTGCTCATACATTTTGAGGAACCCAAAGTGCCCTGTCGATGGAGAAGCATGGAATTCATAGAAGACAACTTGTTGAATATTTGTTCTCTATGGAAGCACCAGATGACCCTTGTATCTTAGAGAAGAACTATCCCAAGAGTAATGCGATGCAACAGAAGGGTTACTGACCAACAGTTGAATTATTTTAGATAATGAAGAGTCATTGACATAGCCTTGTTAAAAGGATTGTAAGCAATTTGGAATAGGCATAAAAATAGCTGAAAGAGAAATGGGGTCATGAAATGTGCAGGAAAGAGAATCCGTCACAAGATTTTCCTTACCCTTCTTGTAATTTATCTTAGAGTCATAACCCATGAGTTTGCTAAACCATTTCTGTTGTGTTGGGGATGAGACCCATTGTCCCAAGAAATATTTCAGACTCGGGTGATCAATATTGATGATAAAATGATTCCCTAGTAGGTATGGCCTCCACCTCTGTACTGCATGCAAAATAGCCACGATTTCCTTCTCATATGTAGATGCGACTAAATTCTTACTGGAAAGGGATCTATTGATGAATTCAATGGGATATTCATCTTCAAGGAGAACAACACCAAGTCCATTGTCGCAAGCATAACTCTCAATAATGAAGGGCTTGGAAAAATCGAGCATATCTAGAAAGGTGTGGTACACATAGCTTGTTTCAGTTTGTCAAATGGGCACTTAGCAACATGTGTCCATGAAAAATCATTTTTTTTTAGTATAGATTTTAATGGAGCTGCAATATTCCCATAATCCTTAACAAACTTGCGGTAGTATCCAGTCAGTTCCAAGAACCCATTAAGGCTCTTGAGTCTCAAAGGATGCGACCAATTTTTCATGGCATCTATTTTTGTAG
Source organism: Pseudotsuga menziesii (assembly GCA_001517045.1). Classification (NCBI taxonomy): domain Eukaryota; kingdom Viridiplantae; phylum Streptophyta; class Pinopsida; order Pinales; family Pinaceae; genus Pseudotsuga; species Pseudotsuga menziesii. The sequence goes on along the minus strand of LPNX010366659.1, from coordinate 97,346 downwards.
GATCTATGTGAACTCCTTGTGTTGAAACAATATTCCTGAGATAATATACTTCCTCCTACCCAAAAACACATTTAGACTGTTTGGAAAAGAGATGACGATCATAGAAAAGTTGCAATACAAGATCCATATGTTGGATATGCTCGGCCAATGTTTTACTATAGATGAGGATATCATCGAAGAAGGTGAGAATGTAGTTCCACCAGTAGGGTTAGAACATTTTATTCATCAAGTCCTGGAACGTGGAAGGAGAATTTGTGAGGCCACAGGGCATGGAAAAAAAATCATAGTGGCCATCATGTGTGTAGAAAGATGTTTTAGGGATATCATGCTCATGAACTTGAATTTGGTAATACCTAGAACGAAGATCCAACTTGGAGAAAAAATGAGCACCATGAAGCTCATCAACAACATGAATTGGAAACATATCCTTGATTGTGATGTGATTAAGTGATTGAAATTCAATGCAGAGGTTCCATGACCCATCTTTTTTTCGGAGAAAAAAAAGTGGTGAAGAAAAGGAACTAGTACTAGGCCGAATAATACCTTGCTTCAGTAAGTCATGATCGAGCATTTCAATATCTATCTTTTGGTGAAACAGGTAGTGATAGGGACTAATATTGGGAGGGATGCTTCCATGAAGGAGTGGTAAAAAATGGTCCTCTGGTCATGAAGGTGGAAATCCCACTGGTTCAACAAAGACACATGCATATCGATCCAAAATTTGTTGTAGATCTAAGGGAGTAGTGGAGACCGCTAAAGGTTGCATCTGAATTAAATGGAGCTGAGCGATGACACCATGTGAATTATTCTTAAGGATATTTTCTGTGCGATGTGAACTGATGATGATGAGATACCCTGGTTGTAAGCCCTTAAATGTGTGTTTTTCCCATTGATTGAAAACTACATCCAAACTTCAACAAAATCCCATAAGACGGGTCCAAGTGTGCGTAACCATTGAGTGCCCAAAACAACATCACATCCACCTAAGGGAAATGAAAACATGTCAAAGCGTAAGTTATAATATCCAATAGATATTCACACATTACGACACTTCCATTTTCAAAGTAAGGTGCCCCCATTGGCAATCATGACTTCAAAGCTGGAGCAAGGATGGAGAAAACAATCATCTTGCTTGGAAATCTGAGGGTCATTGAAGTTATGAGTGATACCGGAATCAATGAGTATTGTAAGAGGGATATTCTTGAAGAAACACTTGACCCACATGGTTTATGGGGTGGTGACTCCAGCTAATTCATGAAGAGATATCTCTGGATGGCCTTCTTGAGTAGAAGGGTCAACACACAGCTGTTGAATGTCATCCTCATCATCTATTGGATCTTGAGCATCACCATAAATTTTAGGTGGAGGCGAAGAATCCACATCCAAGAGATGGAGATTTTTCTCAGCACATCGATGTCCCTGTGTGAATTTCTCATCACAGTTATAAAAAATCCCTTTTTCTCTACGTTCTTGCATCTCAGCTTCAGTCAAATTCTTGATAGGAGTGGTTCTAATAGCTGGCATGATTGGAGGACTTTGGGGAACCATATTTATGAATGGAACAAAAGTGGTTTGGGAGCACTGTTGAGCTATGATCTTGTAGTCCTCCAACTTAGCTAAACCTAGGGCTTCCATCATTGTGTTGGTACATAACATTTTAACCTCATATCAAATTGCATCCTTTAGACCACTAATAAAACAACTCGTGTAGAATTCATCAGACAATCCTTTTGTGTGATTGACCAGTTTCTCAAATTTTGTCTGATACTCCCTCACAGTTCTAGTTTAATGGTTTAGCGAGTGCTCATGTGAAGTCATCAAAATAACTAGGGCCAAATTTTTGCGAAAGCAGTTGGAAAAAATATGTCCATTTTGGCTCTTCATGAGCCTTGATGTACCAATGAAACCATGGAAGGGATTCATGTTCCAAAAGAAAGGATGTAAGTGGAACTTTGTTGACATCAAAATTTTTACGAAGACTTAAATATTGTTCTTCCCTATATATCCATCCAGTTAGATCATCACCATTGAAGTGAGGAAAATCAAGATTCAACCCACAAAAATTGTTGGAAAAAGAGAACCCAATGTCTACAGAATACTTGGGATGTCGTCTATTGTTCATGGCTGAATGTTGAAGATGGAAGCTGAGAAATTTTTCATCGAGATATTGGAGTTTGGTCTTGAGGGCGGAAAGTTAGTCTTCCATTTTTTTGTTTCCACTGATGGGGGTGACAAACATAACTAGAAGTTTTTTTTAGGAAATGGGTAGAGAAACAAAAACATAAATGTTTTTAGAAAAGGAAATTTTGGAGTTGGAAAAAAAATCTGGTGGGTAATTGGGGTTTGGCTAGGTTTTGGACACTTTTTGAGAGATAGGGAAGAATAAAACGATAATTTCATAAGTGGGGTGAAAGAATGGGAAAATTTGTCAAAGAGGGACAAGGAAGAAGAATTAGGAAATGAACACTGTGGAAAAATTTGAAGGTGATTCGGTGAGAATCGAAAAAGTTATGGAAAGCCCTAAAATTAAACAAATGTGGGATTTTAGGATTCGAGAAGTGGAATTTGGGATAGGGTCCTCAAGGAGGGAAATATGAAGAATGGAATTATAGGGAATTTGAATAAAATTAAAACTTTCTTTACCTCATTAATCGTTAGTGTTGTTTTTTCAATTGGAAACATACAAAGATATTGTTGTTAGTTTTGTTTTTTTATCGGATGGATCAAGCCAAACAAGCTCATTTTATCTGAGAACTAATAATTATGATGTTTGTTAATGTCTGGTAATATTAATTTTGGTTTATTAGACTTTAAGAAATATAAGGAATTACTTGGTTTTCTTTAGAATTTTATTTCTATGCTCGAAAATATTTAAGACAAGTATTCTTAACTCCCCATAGTTTTGATGAGTTAAAAGTTAGGAATGTTTGTATTGTAACTAAAACTAGTTGTAGATAATCGAATCAAATATATTTTTGCTATAGTGTAATTGATCACAAGACTTAGGAATATACCCTCACATACCTAGGTAGTCGAGTAGTACAACTAAGGGAACGAGTGAGCCTCCTTATTTAGAGCCCTAAGGGATTGGGTTGAGTACTTGTGTTGGACCATACTAGTATATTAGAGAGCTATAGAATTTCCCAATAATTTATCCTTAAGACACTACAACAAATTTGACTTTTAGGGACGGTTGTTTTACGCTTCCAAAAGAAATTTTAGGGGCAGTTGTCTTCCTCCTCCAAAAGTCACTTTTGGGGGTGGTTCTAAACCCCCCTCATAGACA